>CM024243.1:49280548-49343290 GCA_013421045.1 Propylea japonica | reverse complement strand
GGATGCTATTTAAAAAATAGGATTTGCGATATCGTAGGCTCTTTACGGAAGAGGTTACGGCAGCGTTCGGGCTACAAACGAATCGCAATCATGGACGTCGTTTACAAATATGCGGCCGGGCGCCGGGGGAGAGTTCAGTTCGAGTTTAACCTCCCGTACTTCTGGGTATATTTGATTTGTATTTGTAACTATATATATAATATATTCAATTGTGTTTTAACATTTATGTCATGCGCGAATCCCCACCAAATCGCGAGTTAGTCCGATTGTGCTCAATGTGAAAATCAGTATTGTATTGTAGCAATCGAAAGAAGAATTAAGCGGCCTGCAGACGATCAACTTAGTTGAAGACTAAGTCGTCAACTAGGTTTGAAACCAAATGAGAGTGAAATTAGCGGTTGTCAACCAAGTTGAAAAATCATTTCAGCGGTGGTTTTCGTCGAGTAAACTAGTCGGCTGATTACAAAGAATTATCGAAAAATGGAGAATGATCTTTTATTATATGTAATTATAAACGAGTTATGCGACGATGAGTTGCAGCACACTCCTAAGAAAAGGAAAATTTGGGCGAAGGAGTGGTACCAAAATCGGTCTCATTTTTCCCATTCCGGTTTTAATGAAAGAACTACGTATCAGTGCACCTGATGATTCCAAAAATTTCCTCAGAATGGATTTCAAAACGTACGATGAATTATTGAATAAAGTGCGACCTCTATTGAAAAGCAGGACACGGTTATGAGAATGGCTATAACTGCAAATGAAGGCTGTCTGCTACCCTGCGAATTTTAGCCAGTGGACAGAGTAGTTACAGGATTTAAAATTCTTACTGCCATTTCACCACAGAGTCTTGGAAACTATTATCATCGAAACTTGTAAAATTATAAACAGAGAAGAATTGAAAGAAGATATATTCAAGTAAGTGCTTGCTGTATATCTGAAGTGATCTCTTGATTACAAATTATTGATTTTAGGTACCGAAAACAAACGCTGACTGGGTGATGTTTGCTGATGAGTTCGAGAAGAAATGGAATTTCCGAACTGCATTGGTGCTATCGATGGGAAGCATGTGGATATATTAAAACCTGCTGATTCTGGGTCCTATTATTTCAATTACAAAAAGAAGTTCAGCATAGTTTATCGCCTAAGTTGATGCAAAACTATGAGTTTTTAGTAGCTGAAGCAGGTGCAAATGGTCGAATCCGGATGGTGGGGTGTTATCGAACAGTTCCTTACATGAAAAATTCAAAAAAATGAACTCAATATACCAGAATACGGAAACCTGCCGAATGAATTTCCAGAGCTCATGCCATATGTTCTTGTTGGCGATGATGCTTTCCACTAAAAAAAAATTTGATGAAACCCGATAGAGAAAATAAACTATCAACGATGAAATAATTTCAGCTATCGATTATCTAGAGCCAGACGAATTGTCGAAAATGCTTTGGAATTCTTGCATCCAGATTTCGGATTCTTCTGAACACCATAAATTTAGCTTCCGAGAAGGTTGTCATGATTACCCTGACAACTTGTTATTTACATAATTTTTTGAGAAGAAAAAGTCATCCATCTACTTGCGAGGAAGCGTAGACCTGGAAAAAATACAACTAATGTGAAATACGGTTAGCCCCATGGAGGAAAGAATTCAGCAATTATGTGGGCTTGAATCCACATCGCCAGAAATTCAACAGCCGCTGCCAAAGAGACGAGGCGAAATTCACCACTTATTTTAATGGAGTGGGTGCAGTGCCCTGGCAAAACGTTATATTGAAAAGAATGCATAATTTTGTCAACATTAATCTAAAAATATAGTCATGTTATGAATAAAAATATTCTATATACATATTTTTTTGAATATGCCTTTGAAATAAAATCAGAAAAAGTCAATAAAAAATATTTATATTGAAAACACAAAAATAATTTAACAAAAAAAACATCAAAAACATCACAATAAAATATATTCAATGAAAAAAACAACTAAATATTATCAAAAATATCGATAAAAAATATATTCAATAGAGAAATCAATAATTAATATAAAAAATAAAACAGAAATATATTCAATAGGAAATCAATAATATATATGAAAAATATCACAATAAAAAATATATTCAATAGAAAATCAATAATTGATATAAAAAATAACAACAAAAAATAGATTCAATAGGAATCAAAATATATATGAAAAAATATCACAATAAAAAATATATTCAATAGGAAATCAAAAATTAATATAAAAAAATCACAATAAAAATATATTCAAGAAAAAACAACATATTATCAAAAATATCGATAAAAAATATAGTCAATAAAAAATCATTTATAATATTCAAAAATATAACCAAAAAATATTCAATAGAAAAACACAAAAAATACGAAAAATCAACAATAATAATTGATCTATCAAATGAGGGTTTCATAATAACTTCATCTGACAATAATTGTTCTATATTTGCGTACGACACATTTTCCATCGTTGTGTACGAAAGTTCTGATGGTTGCGAAATGGGCGAAGTTTAATAGCAACTGATTTGATGAAACTGTTGGTATAGTGGGACCAGTAGATGACACTCTGGAAAAATTGGAATTGTCCACCGTGTTCAAGGACAATAACTCTAATTGGCCTAAAACAAGTACATCCTCAATTGCTTTCTTGGCATAAATTTTTTGCACGTGGGATAATTTTCTGAAGGAAGTAGCCCAACCCTCGGCGAAAGTATCAGCATCATCTCTTGTTTTCTACCTGTCCGACAATTTCCCTAGGGCTTCCTTTAACAAACTGTTCCTCTCGGACATGTGTTGTGCCATAGACTTTTTCTTCCTCTTCGGTGTACACGAAGGGGATATGGATTCTTGGCCATTTTCATTTTCAATCTAGAAAAACAATATTGGATGAGTATGTATTCGAAATTAACCAAAAACAAAATATTGTAGGTACAAATGTAAGATTTTATTTCTTTGAGGAAGCAATAACATGCACTCAAGTTTTCTTAAAAGAAGAAAAGAAGATTATAGAGTTAGAAAGATAGGAAAAAGCCTTGTATTCGTAGTGCTAAAAATGACCACATTATTTAGTTAGCATTAGACCTACAGATTGCACTGAAGAAGAATTTATATTTATGCAAAATCTGTAAATTTCATTGAAAGTATCAAGAACAGTGGTAATGAGAATTGACGAGAAATTATTCTCTCCATAATCTTCATTTTTATATTTTGACCCTTTATTATATCAGTGACATACCCCATATACAGGGTGATTAAATTATTTTGGTAACCTAATTTTTCTCGAAAAGGAATGAATTTTTTTATTCTGTTGACGGTATTGGTACAAGTCAATGTTGACTTGAGATGTGCCTAAAAGTCAGAGGAAAGAATTGAGACGCCAGGCGTCGCGGCGCTATCAAAATTTTTGCTCCAGGAACATACATTTTTATTATGTCATTCGAAAGATAATTTAATTTTGAATGTTTCTTCTGAATACCGTTTTTTCCATTTTCTACCGTCAGGGAACTGTAGCGTATTTTATGTTGATTCCATTTCCATTTTTTTTTCTGTATTGCGACAGTATGCCTTGATTGATTGAGAGAAATAGATATGATTGTGTTTCTTAAAATCGAATAGACTTTGTGCCAAACTATTTCTCAATCATTTTATTCATCAAATACTTATTATATTTTTTAACAATAAACATTTTTAAAAAATAAATGCAACATGCCAAATTATGTTCTATATATCGGCCTTTATGATCCAAACATAAACTATATGTGTTCCTTAGTTCATTATAATGTCACTTCCTCCATTCAACCCTAAAATGTTGGCCAAAGTAACTTAGGTATAATGAAATAAGGAAAATATATAATTACCTTTATTTCCAAATCTGTTGACGACATTCATAGCTCTTGTGTTGGAGAGATTATCATAATGGCCCGTATACAGCACATATGATTTGACACGTTTCGTTTATTACAAAAAAAATGTTTATTGTTATTATGAATATAATAATTGATTAACATAATGATTGAGAAATAGTTTTCTACAAAGTCTTTTTGATTTCAAAAAAACACAATCATATATGTCTCTAAATCAACGCATACTGTCATAATACGGAAAAAATAAATGGAATAGAATTAAATAAAACACGCTGCAGGTCGCTGACAGTTAGAAATAAAAAAAAATGGTATTCAGAAGAAATATTCAGAATTGTATTATTTTTCGAATGACACAATAAAAAAGTTATGTTCCTAGAGAAAGAATTTGATAGCGCCGCGACGCCTGGCGTCTTAGTTCTTTTCTCCGACTTATCATAGAATCAAAATTGTATCCATTTTATAGTAACATTAATTTACATTTGAACCAGAGATGGCTTGTCGTTCTCTATATAATATTTGTGAAGAAATTCGAAATAATTGACAAAATACTTACGTTGTGAACGGAGCTATTTTCATGGCTATCCACAATATCTTCCTCTTCGATTTCGATCGTTGATATTCCAGGAATTGCATTTCCTGGTCCCGCAAGAAATTCAACTTTTCAAAGTACCATAAATTTGGTACATATATGTATTCAGCTCCCGCTCCAGATCTCTCGCTTGTTGAACCTTATTCAACTCCTGCGGTAGGTACTTTTGATATTAGTAACCCTTTTTTAAGCTGTCTGAATTTGCTTCTGAATCTATTTTTCTATATGTTTCGAGAAGTGTCTCCCACGCCCTGTTTTTTTTACCCTATCTTCAAATATTTGGATTTTACTTTCCATAACTCCGGGAGCTCTCTTAAACATTCAAAGAAATCTACCAAATTGAAATATTCGGAATATTGCTCATATTGTCTATAAAATACTATTCCCAAAAAAACGCAAGATGAATATCGAAGAATAAAGCGATGTTCACTCTACAAGGTAGAATTCCAACTGATGTTGTCAACTGGTTGATGACCACCATACAGACGCTCCAACTTAGTCGTCAACATCGGGCTCCGCCTACCAAATATCAAACCGATTTGATCTCGCATCAACTAGTCTTCAACCTGGAATTTCAACCACCAACCAGCCTACAGACGTTCAACTTAGTCTCAACATGCCGTGTTGACAACTTAGTCTTCAACTAGGTTTAAAGTGATACGTCTAAATCAGATCGTTTTTAATCATTTATCGCTAAATCTATATCACCCATACATTACATATTTGGCGACGAAGGAAAACGGAAATTATTTTTAAGTTCAAGTTTTTTTCGAACTTCGAAGTTGATTTTTTTTGTGGGACAATTTCATTTTGTGGTGGAAAAACAAAATGTCTACGGGTGAAACCGGCGTTTCAGAACTGAATATGACACTCAGTGGAATCGGCCAGTTGCCAGAATTTCATTTGAATATCACAGATTGGAACATTTAGAAAGCGAGAATGAACAATTATTTCATCGCTAATAAAGTTACCAGTGATAATAAAAAACGTGCAATTCTCCTCAACATGTTGGATGAAGATTCGTACAAACTGATATTCAACATATGCAGCCCGGATGTCTCTGAATCGAAATCATTCGATATTTTGATTTCACTTGGATAAACATTTCATTCCAAGAAAATCTGTTCTAGCTGAGCGTTATAAATTTTTTCGACAGTAAGAAAGGGAGTAATGAAACAATCAAGGATTGGGCAGCTCGTGTGCGCAGTTTAGCTGTTTCCTGCGAATTGGAAATGAATTGGATATTTGTCTCCGAGACCGTTTGTTTGTGGATTCGAAAAAGGTGTTATATCGATAGGGGTTGAACAATTTTTTATGCGCTCCCTGTATAATTGTATATAAATTTTAATGCATATACATATGCATTACATTAACCTTTATTTTTTTTTATATTTATTCTAGTTTGTTTTGCGGGTAATTGGGAATTGTTATTTTCATGGGTTTATATTCCTTTTCGCGCAAACAAATAAAGGTGCGACGTTTTCCCTGAAGAGGAACATGTGTGCACATATGGACAATTCACAAATCAGTCTCGCCGCAGAGTTTGAGGAAAGTTGTTATCATTTTTCCATACAAAACTCGTCGATTTCATCACCGCCGCTTCATTTTCATATTTCGCCGCTTTTTCCAAAAGTGTTAAATTTTCGCTGCAAAGTGTTCATTCTTAGTGGAACACAACAGACATTCGAAACGCCAAGTGTTAATTCATACTGGAACACACAGGATATTCGAAACGCTGGCCAGCAGGACTTCTCCACATCACACCCTAGGTAAGTCGTACCTTTATTCGAGAATCTTGATTTAACCCGTTAATATTACCCAATTGCCCTACCATTTCAAACGCAATACAGTTCACTATCTCTTCTCGAGTGAATCGAGTGGTCCTTCAAATAATTTCATTGAATCACCTCAACTTTCAAATTAAAATTGAAAACCAGGGATCATTGAAAAATCATCCATTGGTCCTTATTCGAGCCAGATTAGCCCGAAATCAAAATTTAAACCTTTTTTTCATATAAAAAATTAGAATTCAATTAGAAATTTTCAAAAACAAAATTTCATTATTTCATTCAATCAGATTGAAAATTTATCTTTCAGGGAACCATATTGCACATATGGTCGTTATTGAAACTTGTTCGTTTCGTTCCGCTTATTCGAATCAAGATTCACGCATCTCAAATAACTGTACCTGCGTGGTTGTTCCTGCGTATTTCTGCTGCGTGAAAACTCATTTCTTCAGTTAACCTCTTTCACACTTCGGTTTGTTTACTGTAGCAACGTCAACAGTTAACGATCATTTCTTTGAAATTGTTATTTTCATGTTCTACCGCTCTGAAAAAGACAGAAGCACTCCGCAGTCTTCAACTTAATCGAATGATAAGTCTTCATCAGTTGGCTAATTGTCCGAAAAAGATGATACTAAAAGGCCGATATTTCAAGTTAAATTTTTGGACATTTCTGAAATGAAAGATACTTACGTGTTGTATCAAACTCAGATTATCGAATCACAAGCTCAAAGTCCAGAAAAGTTGGATGAAGAAGTTAAAGCTTATCAAATGTTCGAAGATCTTTACTATGAGACTCAAGAAATAGCTACTAGACTATTTGAATGCAAGTCCGAACCTCATTCGAATATTTCTCAAGCTTCCACTTCCGCAGATTCTGATCGCTTCATTGCCTCTCTGATGCCCAAGTTGCGCTTAGTAGAGTTTGATGGAGACATTACTAAATTTTCCACATTTATTGATATGTATAACAGTTCTGTTCATAACAACTACGCTATTCCTACGCACGCTAATTTAATTTGCTTCTTTCCTATTTGAAAGGTTCGCCGCTGAATGTTGTGAAACATTTACCTATTACTGACGCAAATTCACAAATTGCTTATGATATTCTTTACAAACGCTATGATAACCTCGCTTAACTGCTCAAACCTATTGGCGAAATATAATCAGCTTTCCACCGATAAAAAATGATAATCCTGAATTGTTACGGACGCTCCTAGACGTTTTTTTCGAAAATTTAGAAGCTCTTAAACGACTTAACTATAAACCTGAACATTGGTGTTTTCCGCTAGCCAATATTCTTCTTGATAAATTGCCTGATGTTTTATTATCGCGATTTGAACTCGCTAATCAAAAAGCTAACGTAATGCCAACTTATGAAAAAATCTATAGTTTTCTCGAAACTCAATGTCATTCATTGTATTCACTTCATTCTAGAAATCAAGTTAGTAGTTCCAAAATTAATTTTTCATCTAAAACCATTCAATCTGTTAGCACTAAAACATTTCTCGGAACACAATCACCTCGAGGTGGTAATCGCACAATAGAAACATGTGTTTATTGCAAAGGCTCTCATTCAATTTATATTTGCAATGCCTTCAAGAATAAGCCTGCTCGTGAACGTTATGATATCGCTAAAAATCTCAAAAACTTTGTCTCAATTGTCTCAGTAGTAAACATGATACGGGTAGTTGTCAAAGTTCAAATTTTTGTCGTCATTGCCCTGGAAATAAGCGCCATCATAGTTTAATTCATTTCGTCCGCTACAATACAAACAATGAAATTAATTCTCACGACTATCAACCTTCTCGTGCTCCCGATCAGACATCGTCAAATCTCAATTCTTCTAATACTTTGCGATCGCCTGTACATAATTCGTCACATAATGTCACTCAATGTGGATTCACTTCTGCTCAATCTCAAGTATTATTGTCCACCATTTTGGTGAATATACAGGATGTTCGCGGTAATTTTGAAACTGTTAAAGCTGTTTTAGATTGTGGTTCTCAAACTACCTTTTGTAGTCAAAAACTCGCACAACGTTTGGGTTTTCCAAAACGGCATACTCAGATCAATATACAGGGTGTAGGCGGAAAAAATTTGTCATCCAATCTGGGATCAATTTTCATAAAAATTTGTAATATTTATCAACCTGATATTTTTGTTACTAGCAAGCAACTATTTTAGAAAAGGTTTGTCCTGAATTACCAACAAAAAAGTTGATATTGAAAATTGGAATTTCATCCAAGATATACAATTAGCAGATCCAACATTTTATAAACCCTCACCAGTACATTTACTCATCGGCATGGATTTGTTTCCGCAAATTATAAGAGGTGAAAAAATCTCTCTCTGAACACAATTTTTGGGTACATAATTATGGGTCCCATGCAGACTCACACAAACTCATCTACGGCGGTAAATTCGCTTTTCTGTCATACGGAAAACCAGTCACTCATGAATTTGGTTTCGAAATTCTGGGATGTGGATTCCATACCGCAAAAATGTTGATGAGCCCGGGAGACGAACTTTGTGAAAATTATTTCATGAATACCGTATCCCGAAATAAAGACGGAGTATACACGGTGTCTCTGCCATTTCGCAACAACATTCATCAATCCCACTTTTCCTAATATTCAGCATGTTGCACTGAGTAGATTTTTATCACTTGAAAAACGTCTGTTGAAAAATCCTGAGATGTATTCAGAATATTCTAAATTTATGCAAGAATATTTGGATTTGGGTCACATGGAACTTATCGTCAATCATGAACAGGATTCCGATAGTTATTATATTCCACATTTCGCAGTGGTAAAAAATGACGCTGTAACCACCAAATTGCGTGTAGTTTTTAACGCTAGTGTACCAGATCCTGTATCCCATTTATCTCTCAATGACATTCTATTGCCGGTCCTAAATTACAGAAAGACATAGTTCAAATTTTACTCAATTTCCGTATCCATCCTGTAGCTCTCATTTGTGATATACAAAAAATGTATCGAGGTATCATGGTTACTTCTGAACATCAGAAATATCAAAAGATATTTTGGCGGTTCAATCAATCCGACGAAATATCGGTGTATAAATTACGTACAGTTACGTATGGCATCAATTGTTCTCCTTATCTCGCTTTGCGCACACTTCAGCATTTAGCTGAATTAGAAAGTACAAATTTTCCACTTGCCGCTCAGGTTATTCTTCATGAAACCTATATTGATGACGTCACCACGTCATGTGAGTCAATCGACGCCGCTATTGAGTTACAAAAGCAACTCACTCATCTTATGAGTAAAGCAGGACTTCATCTCCATAAATGGGGAAGCAATAAACCAGAAGTTCTGTCGCATTTAGATCCCTCTCTTATTAATCCTCACATTTTTGCGCTTGATTCAGATGACGTAGCTAAAGTTCTAGGTCTCTGTTGGCACCCTTCTACTGACGAGTTCAGATTTAGGGTTATCAGTGTTCAAGAGAAGTGTACCAAACGCAATCTTTTATCACTTTTGGCTCGCTGCTATGATCCTCACGGTTATCTCACCCCTATTACCTTCACGCTTAAATATTTGATCCAACAAATCTGGATATTAGGTCTGGAATGGGACCAAACTCCTACTCTGGAAATTATAAGGCAGTGGGACATGTACCGATTCGAATTTCAATATTTAAATAATTTTAAATTGCCTCGGCATATCAATCTAAATGATGCTGATTCTATAGATTTATGCGGATTTTGTGACGGTAGCCAAAAGGGCTACGCATGTGTTCTTTATTTACGAGTGTTGAAGGGTAGTGAATACTACATTTTTTTCGTAATCGCCAAAAGCCGCATAGCTCCTCTAAAGAAAGTTTTGACGATTCCTAGGATTGAACTCCTCGCCGCAGCTTTATTGGCCAATGTTGTGAAATATACCTGGGGTTTTTTTGGAAAAAAGAATCCGAATAAATAAGATATACGCGTTTTCTGATGCTCAAATCGTTTTACATTGGATAAAATCGCATCCCAGTAAATGGAAACCATTTATAGCAAATAGAATTGCTCTCATTCAAGATAATATTAACGCAGAGCACTGGCACTACGTCCCTTCGTTCTTAAATCCAGCAGATGTCGCGAGTAGGGGATGTTCACCTAATGAACTTCTCAATCATTCGTTGTGGTGGGCCGGACCCCCATTTCTGAAACAGTCATGCGAAAAATGGCCAACGATGGCAAGTAATTCTGATAATTCAGGAATTTTAGAAGAAGAAAAGAGAAAACATGTTACATTAATCGCGACTGATTCATCAACTAATTTTTTAGATGAGCTTCTTGAAAATAAATCAGATTTTTATCAAATCCAATATATCTTGGCCTCCGTGCTTCGCTTTATAAGTAATTGTAAACTACCTAAAGGCGATAGAAAAGTATCTATATCGGTTCTTCGGATCTTTGGATAGCTTTGAAATGTTTGGCCAAACATGAACAGCAAAAGTATTTTTCAGAAATTATTTCTCAAGTAAATACCAAAAATAAATGTCCCAAGCCTATTCGCAAATTAAATTTTTTATTGACCAAGATGGACTGCTGAGAGTAGGAGGTAGAATTCAGCAGGCATCTATTTCATATAATAAGAAGCATCCCATTCTCATGTCACGTGATAGCTTACTCGCTGTACGGTATGTTGAGTATCTGCACCGAAATATTTACATGTGGGAGTCCAGACTCTCAATATTTAGTCACCGATGTCTTCTGGATAATAGCAGGAAAGAAGTTGATTAAAAACGTGATTTCTCGATGTGTTAGGTGTTTTAAAGTAAAACCTAGCAATTATGAGCCCTTGATGGGTTCCTTGCCCTCATATCGTGTAATTCCACAGAAACCTTTCGCATTCAGCGGAGTAGATTTTAGTGGAGCTATATCTTTAACTCTTAGTAAACATAGAGGCGTCAAATCGCAAAAGGGTTATATATGTTTATTTGTTTGCTTAGCTACGAAAGCTATACACTTGGAGCTAGTCTCTGACCTAACAGCTGAGGCCTTTCTGGCTGCCCTTCGTAGATTTGTAGCTAGACGAGGTTTGTTAAAGAGCTGTTTTCTGATAACGGTACTAATTTCGTCAAAGCTAATAAAGAATTATTGGCCCTCGCCAAAAAGCTTCTACTCAAGAAGCTATCGCTTGGAATTTCATTCCTCCTTCCGCCCCACATTTTGGGGGTATATGGGAATCGGGTATAAAGTCCGTTAAACAACACCTAGTTCGAACTATTGGAGCGCAAATACTGACATATGAAGAATTGAACACAGTTCTATGCCAGATTGAGTCTATCTTAAACTCGCGACCATTAACTCCACTTTCATCAGATCCAAGTGATATGCAAGCACTTACCCCCGGTCATTTTCTGACTCATGGCCCTTTGGTATCGTTACCTGATGAAGACTTTTCAGACAAGCCATTAAATAGGTTAAATCGCTGGAACCTTGTTCAGCGCTTACAACGCGATTTTTGGCGTCGATGGACGCAAGAATATCTTCATACTCTTCAAGTAAGACAAAAATGGTTGAAATCAGGGGTAGCACCCTCCATAGGTACCCTTGTTCTTATTCAAGACGATACTTGCCCTCCTCTTGAATGGCGCCTTGGGCGCATTGTTGATTAGTCAAAGGTCCTGATGGACAGGTACGCGTTGCTACAGTTCACACTAACCATGGCGATTTCAAGCGCCCTTTAGTGAAATTATATCCCCTTCCACTAGAAAATGATTCTCATTTTGGTGGGCCGGAATGAACAAGTTTTTATGCGCTCCCTGTATAATTGTATATAAATTTTAATGCATATACATATGCATTACATTAACCTTTATTTTTTTTATATTTATTCTAGTTTGTTTTGCGGGTAATTGGGAATTGTTATTTTCATGGGTTTATATTCCTTTTCGCGCAAACAAATAAAGGTGCGACGTTTTCCCTGAAGAGGAACATGTGTGCACATATGGACAATTCACAAATCAGTCTCGCCGCAGAGTTTGAGGAAAGTTGTTATCATTTTTCCATACAAAACTCGTCGATTTTATCACCGCCGCTACATTTTCATATTTCGCCGCTTTTTCAAAAGTGTTAAATTTTCGCTGCAAAGTGTTCATTCTTAGTGGAACACAACAGACATTCGAAACGCCAAGTGTTTATTCATACTGGAACACACAGGATATTCGAAACGCTGGCCAGCAGGACTTCTCCACATCACACCCTAGGTAAGTCGTACCTTTATTCGAGAATCTTGATTTAACCCGTTAATATTACCCAATTGCCCTACCATTTCAAACGCAATACAGTTCACTATCTCTTCTCGAGTGAATCGAGTGGTCCTTCAAATAATTTCATTGAATCACCTCAACTTTCAAATTAAAATTGAAAACCAGGGATCATTGAAAAATCATCCAGGGGTCTTGAGGAGAAAAAGATATAACTTTCGAACAAGCTATCGGCATTGCTGAAAACAAGATGGCGTCTTCGCAGAGCTACCAGATAGGGCACCCGTGAAAATGGAGCAGTTTGTTAAATGTGCGCCGCCACGTCAAGCGTGACGAAAGCAAACGTCACTACAATTCCCACCAGAAAGGTTTCAGTTCCAGCGCCAGCGCAATGACAGTTGGAGTTGGTACAAATGACAAATGTACCACCTGTGGAAAAAACTGGTCATAACAAAGATAAGTGCTTTGAAACTTTATTTTGTTTTTCTGTAAAAAAATGGTCACTGTATCAATAATTGTTTCAAAAAGAAAAAAGAACTAATAATTCTTCAAGGTTTCATAATTACTTACAAGATGATTGTAATTCTGAAGATGAACCTTCACTTTTTGTTGTAAACAATTTTAATAATGAAGAAAATTCTTACTCGATGGAGGTGAAACTTGGATCTAATAGTAATATTTCAATTCTAGTTGATACTGGAGCTAGTATTTCTTGCATTTCTGAAAATTTGTATTTGGAAAAATTTAGAATGTATAATTTAAAACAGACTGATCGATGTCTTACTTTTATAATGGAATCAAGGTAAAACCAATAAGAATTTTGAATATTAATATGAATTTAAGCAAATTGCAACCAATATGAATTCTTATGTCTTTAAAATGGTGGCCCACCTATATTAGGTAGGGATTTTTTGAACACTTATAATTGGTTTTTCAAGTTTGAATTTCTTGAATGAAAAAATTGAAAGTAAAACAAATGCCTTGATAAAAAATTTTCTGATCTCTTTTCTTAAGGAATAGGTTTATTCAATAAGGCAACATTAAGTCTGAAACTGAAAAATTCGGATGTTACCCCTAAATTTCATAAAGCCTGTCCTATTCCATATCCTTTGAAATCTCAAGTGGAAGCAGAAATTAATCGTCTTCTTTTTCGTTAGGTATCATCTCAGCCGTGGACTATTGTCAGTGGGGGCACTCCGGTGGTACCAGTGTTGAAGAAAAATGGTGCAGTCAGACTTTGTGGAGACTACAAGTTCACAATAAACTCCCACATTGAAATAGATCAGCATCCACTACCTAGAATCGAGGATCTGTTTGGTTGTCTACAGGGTGGAGTCCAATTTTCCAAACTAGACTTGTCAGACGCGTATCAACAAGTTGGTTTGGATGATGATTCAAAAAACTAACCACTATTGTAACACATAAAGGTTTATTTAAATACAATAGACTAACCTATGGTATTGCTTCCGCGCCCTCTAAATTTCAAAAATTAATGGAATCACTGTTAAGTGGAATTGATGGCGTAACAGTATTTTTTGGATGATATCCTTATTACGGGAAAGGATGAGAGGGAAAATTTCAGTAAATTGAGTTAGTTTAGCCAATTTTGAAAGATTCCGGTCTTAAGTTGAGCATTTCAAAATGTAAATTTTTTCAAGATTCAATTGAGTATTTGGCTATAAAATTGATAGGGAAGGTCTTCATACAAGTGAGAGTAAAATTTCAGCAATTTTGAAAGTCCAGAAACCAAAAAATTTTACTTAACTAAAATCTTTTCTAGGCATGGTAAATTATTATGGGAAGTTTATTAGGAATGTTTCTTCAATCCTTTAACCCATTACATTACATCGCTTATTGAGAAAAGATGTTAAGTGGTTTTGGTCTAAAGATTGTGACCAAGCTTTTGACAAAATTAAGTCCCTACTCAGTTCAGCAGAAGTTTTGGTATATTTCAATCCTGAGTTAGATTTAAGACTAACTGTTGACGCGAGTTCACAATGCTTGGGAGCTATTTTGAGTCATGAGTACCCTTCAGGAATCGAAAAAACCGATTGCTTATGCCTCAAGATCACTCTCAAAAAGTGAAAAAAAATATAGTCAGATAGAGAGAGAAGGTTTTGGCTATCATTTTGGGGTTCACAAATTTCATCAATACCTTTATGCAAAAAATTTAAGTTAATTACAGATAACAAACCTCTCATGACTATCTTGGGCAAAACAAACCAATCCCTCAATTTTCGGCTAATAGATTGAGGCGTTGGGCTGTTATTTTATCTAACTACGAATATGAAGTTGAATACGTTAAATCCGAGAATAATATGGCGGACGCACTGTCCAGACTGTCAGACTGCTTATCAGATAATTCAAATAATAATGATGATGTTGAATTTCCATATTGTAATTTTTTAACCAATAGTGAAGAAATGCCAATAAATTTAGAAGAAGTTGAAAATGAAACTGTCAAAGACAAAGAACTAAGTCAAGCTATTAAGTTTATGAAAGTTGGATGGTCAAAGTTCGTCGAAGATATGTCAATCAAACCTTATTTTTCGAGACGTTCAGAATTTGCATTAACTGATAAATGTTTATTCTGGAACCATCGCATTGTTATTCCAGTGAAATTAAGACCTATTTTTTTGAAAACCTTACATACAACACATTTTGGCATTGTTAAGTCTAAAAATATTGCATTGGCACATTTTTGGTGGCCAAATCTCGATAAGGATATAGAGAATTTTGTAAAACGGTGTCAAAGTTGCAGTAAAAATTTACCTTACCCTCCTAAGGTTCCGTTGGCAGTCTGGTCGTGGCCGGGAGAAATTTGGGTTGCATATTGATTATTTTGGACCTTTCTCCAAGAAATATTATTTAATCATGTTGGATGCGCATTCGAAATGGGTTGAAGTTTTTGAAACTTCAACGACAAGTTCAGAAATGACAATAAGGATGCTCAGAAGTAGTTTTGCTAGATTTGGTTACCGAAAACGGTAGTATTCGACAATGCTACTTATTTCACGTCTGAACAATTCGAATCGTTCTTGAAGAAAAATAACATTAACCATGTCCTTATTCCTCCTTATCACCCAGAGTCCAATGGTGCAGCTGAAAACTGCTTAAAAACAGTTAAGTACCTATGGCATCAAAAAGGCTCTGAGTGAAACACCCTCTGTAGACACCAATACATTTCTCTCAAGGTTTCTTTTAGACTATCGAACAACTGAACATTGCACTACCGGAGTAAGCCCTGCTCAAATGATGTTGGTAGAAATTTGAGAACTCGATTCAATGCCTTGTTGTATAAGCCATCTAAAATTTAATTAATAAGGTCAACTGTAAGCAGCATGATCAAATGAAACATTATAAGGGTAAAAATTATGTAATTTATAAAGTTAATGATTTATTATTAGTTAAGGATTACCGCGATCCTAATAAAATAAGTTGGATCAAAGGAAAAATCAAAAGAAAAATTGGAAGAGTAACTTTTCTGGTAGATATTTCAGAGTTGAACAAATGTTGGAAACGTCACTCTAATCAATTGAGAAAAGCTTCTGAGAATATTGTATATCCATCCGAGAAAATTGTTGATAATCTCAAACCAGATAGCGAAAATGAAATGTATCTGAATCTGAAAATGTATTAGTAGATAAGTATGGAAGACCTAAGAGGGTAAGGAAACCTCCTGAAAGATATAAATTTTAATTACGTTAAATCTATATGTATTTATGTGATATTTTGCTGTGATGAATTTTACTGTGATATTATGTTACATGAAAATTGGATATGTTGTAATTTTTTGAATTCAATTCAATTTATTCATCATAAAGAAAGTACATAATATTTTTAAGTTAAATTTAACAATTTGAGTTGCAGAGCATGCAGTCTAAGCAAGCTTGTATACTGTCATACTCTGCAAAAACCAATGATGAACACTCTCCGATTAAACCAAATAATTGAACTAACAAGTTTTGAAATAAGCATTGTCAGGAAACCAGAAATTATATCATACAAAATCAACCAAATAAAGATATGCATAAAGAATAGCCTCGAATCTACTTGAGTTCAACATTATGTATAGACTACAGGCCCGTGTTGAAAAAATTATGGGTCATTTGAACCACAAGGTGATGTATCAAGAACGATATAAGAACATAAAATAATAAGATTCAGCACAATGCCGTCACTTGTAAGCTGTCCAACTGAGTGCAGGTGAGAATTCTAAAGTACAGGTAGAGTGGGTACATTTTGGTCATATATTTTTTGTACGGCATTCATACCATCGATAGATCCGTAAAATAATGTGAAAACGCGTAACGCCGTAAAAAAATGTGGAGCCACAAAGTCGAATTTTTTTTTTATTTTCCGACAAATACCAGGGCAAATTTGGTCATTTGATTTCGTACGGCATCTGTGTCATACTATTTCAATACTGCTTCTAATCCATTATTCCGCAATGCCGTACAAAAATCACGCGACAAGGGGAAAACATCTAGGTTTGCAATCTCCTCTCTTTCCGTAGTCCAGGAGGTGATTCGACACAACATGAAATAAATTTATTTTGAAAGTATTTGATATTGCCCTGGTAATGGTCGGAAAATAAAAAAAAATTTGACTTTGTGGCTCCATATTTTTTTGCGGCGCTACGCGTTTTCTTATTATTTTTTACGGATCTATCGATGGTATGAATGCCGTACAAATATATAAGTATGACCAAAATGTACCCACTCTACCTGTACTTTCGAATTCTCACCTGCACTCAGTTGGACAGCTTACAAGTGACGGCATAGTGCTGAATCTTATTATTTTATGCTCTCATATCGTTCTAGATAGGTCACTTGGTGGTTGAAATGACCCATAATTTTTCAACACGGGTCAGTAGTCTAGTAAGTACGGAGTCGATTTCTGTATACTTTACTCTTTAAATTAAATGATGCTTTCAATTCTGTAGGGAGGATATTATAAAATTGGGACCATAATACAAAAAACCACCCTGTAAACGTTTTTTATGGAATAGAGGGACAACAAGATCTCTATTTAGAACCTGTCTTGTTTGAAACGAATGTTGAACTAGCTGTTTTCTTTTTCATCTATTCATATCTTCATATCATATATTCATTGACATATTATAGTAAAGATTTTTATTTGTTTCTCATTTGTAAACGTCAGTTTTCAAAAACACAATATTAATCAAGGAAGTTTATTTTATCAAGTCACTAACTTGTAAAATTGACAGTTAACTTGTAAAATTTTTACAAGTTAGTAGTATTATTTACATTGAAAGTTGTCAAGTACTTGCTTTTAATTTCATTCATCCTTCTAATCTCAGAGTTCCTGGAACAAATGTATTTCTCAATAAACGTTCTCAAACTGTTCAAAAACGATATTCGTACCTTGTTTTATTCGTATCTATTTGTTTTCTTTTTCACGTACTTGCTTCTAATTTCATTTATCCTTCTAATTTCATCATTCCTGGAACAAATATTTTTAGTAATAACGTTATAAAAGAATTAAAAAAAGATATTCATACCTTGTTTCATTTGGATCTGGCCTTTTTCGTCAGAAATTAGCAAATATTCTCGAACGACTTCCCTCTCGTAAAGCCACTGACAGTTGTCATAATTCTCCGATGTCATAAATAATCATAAATAGCTTACGACATTTGCGACAAATTATTGAGATTTTTTTGGAATTTATCTCGCCTTTTTACAAACGAGAAACAAATAAAATATAAACAATACACGCAAGGTAACGGGTTTTACTGGCTCAAGGAGGTAACTGACTCGCCTGCGGCTCGTCAATTATATCCTCCATTCGCCAGTAAAAACCCTCTTACCTTGCTAGTAATGTTATATACTATTCTGTAGGGGGGAAAAATGTAATATATCTTCAATTGTGTTAACATTTATGTCATGCGTCGAATCCCCACCAAATTCGAAATTAGTCCGATTGTGCTCAATGTGAAAATCAGTGGTATTGTTGCAATCAAAGAGGATTAAAGTGATACGTCTAAATCAGATCGTTTTTAATCATTTATCGCTAAATCTATATCACCCATACATTACAGTATTGTACCTCTATTTAATTGTTGTTTTTGCCTGGAAGTTTCCAGAAATTCGTATACGTTTTCCAACTAGATTGGAAATAAATAGTTTACAGTTTTGAGACTTATTATTCATTCGCCTTTTTGTACAACGCCTATAAGACGGGATTAAGATTAAGAATTCCGTAATTTTATGAGTGCGTGAAACATAAGCAATCAATGTAATGTAATGTATTTGAATAAACTCATTTCTATTCTATTCTATAGATAGATAGATATATTCTTTATTTCAAATCAAATTTTTACATGAAAAAGCATGAAATGAAAGAGTGTCAATGAATATTATACAACAATTAAAAACTACATGAAGTAATCCCCCAAATTATACGGTTCAAGATTGATTAAAAATTTCTTGGTTTTTGCTTTGAAAAGTTTCTGATTTTCTATTATTTTCAAGTGATGTGGCAAATTATTGAAGATTTTGATACACATGTAAGATGGTTTTTTCTCTGTTATTGTCAACTTGTGCTGCGGATAATTGATATTGGCCGTTCTTGTATTGTATGTAAGATTGGTGTTATTTCTGAGAAATTCTGTTTCGTTTCTATGTAGGTATAGAAGGCATTCATGCAGATAGAGACCATAAACTGTCAGTATTCCTAATGACCTGAATTTGCCTCTGCAGGAATCGCGGTATCCCATATTCAACAATATTCTGATTATTTTTTTTTTGACTAATGAATATAGATTGCACTGATGTACTAGCAGCCCAAAATATAATAAATATCCATATACGCTTCACAATAAAAAATATAGGCAGTCTTTCATCAGTAGGTATTTCATTCAGTTCGAATTTCAGGAAAAAATCGAAAAATATTAATTGAAATAAGCCGATGACTTCTTTTCAGTTAACAATGGCTCAACAAAAAAAAAGTGTAGAAAATATAGTATGGAATAATTGAAAAATGGATTTATTGAGTCACCGCCCAAGTAGCATTTTATCGACGACAACCACATAATGCACCAAAATTAACGTTGTCGTTGGTTTAGAAATTAGTCGTTCTTGAAACGTCGCTTTGAAGACCTCTCGATAACGTAGTCGTGACGTTAGGCATGACTATAGTCATCGCAACAACGTTGAAGCAACCAATTAGTTAATATTCTGGGATTGAGAACGACGTTTTGAGAATATAAACTGAACAACTTCAGTTTTGTTAAACGTAATCCCGACGTAGAACCGACCTTAAGGAATTTATTATAGGCGGTTGACATTCTGCAGTTGAATTGTAAACGTTGTATAGTAGTCATTTTGGCAACCACCGAATTGAACATAATTTTTCAAAATTATCAATGAAGATGACTTTATTTAATTAATAAATCTATGAACCTTGAAAGTCTTCTGTGGTTTAGTACCTAATCTTATTCATTATTTATATTCTTATTGTTATAAGTATTATTTGTACCAAAGATTTCTATACTGTATAATATTCGGTTTGTAGCAACGAAAATTAAAAAATGAAAGGCTTCTTCGAATATACAGCCACGTATTACAGGAAAAAAAGATTATGTGAGGTGCCAAGGGAAGAAATGAATATTAATGAGGATGAAAAAATTGTTGATCATGAAGATGAACAAATTTTTGACAATGAGGATGAGGACCAGAGTAATAAAATAAAAGAATGGAATAAACTTGATGGGGAAGAGATCAATGTGAAGGAAAACATTATGGGAGCTGCAGAAATAATTGAAGATAAAAACCAATGGCACATTCGCAATCTGTAGATGATACATTAGAATATAAACTAAAAGAGTTGGTACCTCAATGGTTTCAAATTATCAAATACCTAACAATGCTGTTAACGATTTGCTGAAAATTTTGACATCTTGTAGAGTAACTAGATTACCGAAGATAGTAGAACTTTGATACGAACTCCCACAGAAGTACATTTAGAAAAATGGGTAATGGATACTTTTGGTATCGACATCTTAAATGGGACATGCAAATTAAAAGTATGGTTAACAAGCTAAGAGGAATTTTATATAAAATCAAATATTTAAAAGACCACCTTCACTCGAAACACCTGAGATTGCTGTACTTTGCTTTGGTGCAGCCACAGTTGTCATATGGAATTGTTGGTTGGGGCGGCGTGAATGATAATCATTTGGAGAGCTTAAATGTAATGCAAAGATGGATACTTAGAATTATTTACGGCAAACTACTCTTGTTCTCCAACGATAGTTTATATAGGGAGTACGGAATGCTTGATATAAGACAATTCTTCTGTCTCAGTATGCTGATAAATATAAAAAAGTCGAAAATTACTTCCGATCCAGTTGACCACTGTTTATAACACCAGAAATAGATCAAACTCCTTAAACATACCCCGTTGTGAAAAGACTATAGGACAGCGCTGCTGTAACTACCTTGCTCCGAAAATTTTCAATCAGCTAGCCTCGCACATAAAGAAACTCAACAGTGTCAGTTTGTTCAGAAAGATGTCAAAAAATGGATAATCTCTAGCGGAAGATCAGGATTTATTGCCTTTGGCTGATCTAGGTAGAACTACAGGAAGCAGAAATATTTTCCATTTTGTTGTGTATTTTGAGTTTAAAGTTTTTGGTTCGTTCACTTGTCAATAAAGGATAGTTAAATCTAGGTTGATTATATCACGTACAAGCAATAGCTTTGGTGGCTAAGGCTTCTGTGATTAACACTTCATTCACTCTTCTGTTTGTTCTAATCTTTGAATTTATTATTATGCGAGCATTTATATGTTCTCCACTCATATTTTGTATTTCTTACTGTGTATACAGGGTGTCTGGTGAGGAATGGGACAACGTTTAGGTGGTGATGAGGGATGTCTCAAGGAGTGGGAAATGCCATTCGAAATCATCTGAGGTACATGGTTCCTGATATACAGGGGGTTTTCGAAAAAATTAGGAAATTTCAAATGGCCATAATTCAGGAAATAAAATAGCTAATCCGATGATTTTTCGTATGAACAATGATAGAGTGAGTACGAATCTGTTTGAACGAAAAATTCGAAATAAAATCAGATCCGGACTCAGAAATTCAAGTTTTTCTGAAATTAGGTAAAAACAACACCCTGTATGCGGTTTTCAATTTTTTTGACTTCAGATTCTGAGAGAGCAGGAAAAATACTTTCAAACTCAACTGTCATCCCGAATGGCACAAATTTTCCCTGCTTTCTATGACCCTTCGAATGTCAATCTTCCGATTTTCGCTCCTTACATATTATTTTCTCGACATTTCAAATGACCATAATTCAGGAAATTTAAGAGCTAATCCGATGATTTTTCGTATGAACAATGATAAAGTGAGTACGAATCTGTTTGAACGAAAAATTCGAAATAAAATCAGATCCGGACTCAGAAATTTCAGTTTTTCTGAAATTAGGTAAAAACAACACCCTGTATGCGGTTTTCAATTTTTTTGAATTCAGATTCTGAGAGAGCATGAAAAATACTTTCGACCTCAACTGTCATCCCGAATGACACAAATTTTCCCTCCTTTCTATGGCCCTTCGAATGTCAATCTTCCTATTTTCGCTGTCGTACAAAGACAATCACAGAGACGTTTCAGTGTTAATGTGTGGTGCGCAGTTTATGATAATAATTTAATAGGTCCTCATTTTTTCGAAGAAAGACTCACCGGAGAAATTTATAGAGATTTCCTTATAAATGTTCTTCCTAATTTATTAGGGAATATTAATCAAAGAGGACTTAACTTCCAGCATGATGGAGCACTCCCACATTTCTCAATTTTAGTGAGAAATCATTTGAACGAGGTATATCCAAAAAGATGGATAGGTCGTGGTGGTCCAAGAGCATGGCCACCTCGGTCCCCCGACATGACACCGTTAGATTATTTCCTTTGGGGACACCTTAAAACTATGATGTACGGGCGAGAAATAAATACAAGGAAACAATTAATTCAGCGCATAATAGACGCATGTGACGAAATACCAAACAACCCGAATGTGATAAGGAAAGCAGTTTTGAACTTAATGAAAAGAGCAGATAAATGTGTAGAAGTTGGTGGTTTTCATTTTGAACAATATTTGAAGAATTAATTATTAATTTTCCAAATTTCGCATTTTTGATAATTTTTATAAGAATTTTGATTCGTTTATGATCTTTTTTTTACTTATTAGTAACTATCTGATCTCATGTTTCTGAAATGTCGAGAAAATAATATTATGTAAGGAGCGAAAATCGGAAGATTGACATTCGAATGGTCATAGGAAGCAGGGAAAATTTGTGCCATTCGGGATGAGAGTTGAGTTTGAATGTATTTTTCCTGCTCTCTCAGAATCTGAAGTCAAAGAAATTGAAAACCGCATACAGGGTGTTGTTTTTACCTAATTTCAGAAGAACTAAAATTTCTGAGTCCGGATCTGATTTTATTTCGAATTTTTCGTTCAAACAGATTCGTACTCACTTTATCATTGTTCATACGAAAAATCATCGAATTAGCTCTTATACTTCCTGAATTATGGTCATTTGAAATGTCGAGAAAATAATAAATGTAAGGAGCGAAAATCGGAGGATTGACATTCGAAGGGTCATAGAAAGCAGGGAAAATTTGTGCCATTCGAGATGACAACTGAGTTTGAATGTATTTTTTCTGCTCTCTCAGAATATGAAGTCAAAAAAATTGAAAACCGCATACAGGGTGTTGTTTTTACCTAATTTCAGAAAAAATAAAATTTTTGAGTCCGGATCTGATTTTATTTCGAATTTTTTGTTCAAACAGATTCGTATTCACTCTATCATTGTTCATACGAAAAATCATCGGATTAGCTCTCATATTTCCTGAATTATGGTCATTTGAAATTTCCTAATTTTTTCTAAAACCCCCTGTATATCAGGAACCATGTACCTCAGATGATTTCAAATGGCATTTTCTCACTCCTTGAGACATCCCTCATCACCACCTAAACGTTGTCCCATTCCTCACCAGACACCCTGTATATGTTGTAATACAGTCAGTGAATAAATTTATTATTATGAGAATTATTGAGAATTATTTTTCCGATCATGAACCGAATACTCTAAATTTAAGCTTCAATATAGATGGATTACTTATTGCTAACAGTTCCAAATGTCAATTTTGGCCAATATTAGTTAATGTAACAAATGTACATCAATTTCGTCCACAAATAGTGGCAATATTCTCTGGCGAAGGTAAACCTACATCTGTAGAAGAGTTTCTCCAAAAGTTTGTTGATGAACTGCTAGAGCTTTTGAAGTATGGTATTCAGATTAACAAAAAAAATTGTGATACTCGCAGCTTTATAAAATGTGCCTCACCAAATAAATTACGTTACACGTTAGAGGCGTTAAGGTCCGATTTTTGTACATTCATCTCACTTCCTTTCAAGGCGTAAACGATGAGTCTTGCCTCACGCGCTTCCTTGTCTAACTCGTTATTCACATCGACGAGTTCATGAACCTCCCCTTCGTTGTGTATCTATTGCGACTTCTAGGATGAATTTGAGGTTAGCCTCTTAGTAACAACTTTTAGAACATTTGAAGCGTTTTATCTCAGAAACGGTGCCTCGTAAGAAAAAAAGTATTGATACATTTTACTGTGCCTCAGAACCAGACGAACGCAAGTCCAAATATTACAATTTGCAGGTTATTCCATCATTTGATGTAGAATTGAATTTCACATTGACCTTAAGAACTCAAGTCTGTTGAAAATTCGCCTCTCGTTTTTTCTCAGGGTTGTGAGAAAGTAAGTCGTAATCTATGGTTGAACCAGACAAACGTAACTCCACTTACGTTATTGTGGCGTTGAATGTTTATAGCAGGTAGCAGCACAACAAACACGCAAGTCCTTGGCGCCTTTTTTCAGTGGAAAAGAATCAGTTTTGTTTTGACAGTGTTGTTTATTGCAGCCTATTTTTATTGATTGTTTTGAGGTGTTGTTGGAGAGAAATCATTTAAAAATGGATAAATATGATAGAGAAAGGTTTATTTTATCTTTAGTAGAAAATAATAATCACGAGGAAGATCCAGTTTCAAGTGCTCCTAAAGAATCGAGTCGTCGAACCATCATATACAGAACTAAGGGTAAGTATTAAATTTATCATGATGTTTCACTAGATTTGTGGAATTTATTAACAAGAGTTAGTGATTATGATTGAAGTTTAGGACGTAAGCTTTGCTAATTATTATTTACCCACACAACCTTTCTCTCTCTGTAACCTTTCAAGTACAAAATCTTGATAGGTCCATTCGTATGCGGAACCTTGACTCAACAAAAATGCAAACTCTTTTTGTTCATTATTAGGCCAACTTGATCTGCTATTATTACGCACACAACGTTGGACAACGTCAAAGAGTTATTGATACAATTTTTCTTATAGCCGTTGAATCCTGATATTTTAAACAGCACCCTGTCTGAGCTGTTTTCAACAAACTGTGAGAGATACTAATTTAAGCCAATATAATGAAGACCTCTTTGAAATTCATGTGGAGGATAACTTTGGAGATCATGCAGAGGCTCATTTTGAACCACAAGCTGAGACCCATTCCTCGCTGATACCAGCAGAAAGTTAGTAGTTATATAATTAAATTTTATTGTGGGCAAATGTTCGAGTTTTGTTGTTGCTAATCAACAAAGTTCACTTGTTCAACGGATACTCAATTTTTTTTAGGACCTCAAGAAGTTGTCAACGGAGAACAAATGTTTTTGAAGATGACGAGTGGTTTGGTGCTGAGAATGAATTATTTCGAGATAATGACATAGATGATCCAACTTTCGTTCCCGCAGAGCATCAGACAGTAAATTTTCTTCAAATAATTCTTTGAATGATTCTTTCGAAGGAGATTCTGACTTGGTTGTGAGAAAGACAATGTTGAATCCAGTTCCTTCAGTCCCTTACAGTGATTCAGAGTCAGGAGACAATGAAGATAATGAAAATATTGAGGCGCAAAATAACAGAAAAGGTGGGAAAAGGATGAAAAATGAAAAAAAGTGAAAGAAAAATGTGAGGAAAAAGAAAAGACTAGGCGGAAAAGAATATGTTTATACAAAAAATGTTGTCACCGTTGAGAAATTTATGAAGCCTCCCTGCCACGCTAATTGTCGTTTGAAATGCAATCAGAGGTTTTCAGAGGAGCAACGTTTGAAAAGACACTCTGAATATTGGAATGCTGAGAGAAGCTGGGACTCAAAAAGACAATTTGTAGTGTCTTCTATAAAAACAAAACCTGTTGTCAGGCAGCTAATTAGAGATGCCAGCAGAAAGGGCAAAACCTGAATCATAAAGAGGAAGTTGTGTGCAAAATCTTTTTCCTTAATACCCTTTTAATTTCTGAAATGTTTGTGAGAGTTGCCTTAAAAAAAGTTGGTGAGTCTGGATTGGTGACACCAGATCTTAGAGGGAAGCATATTCCAGCAAATGAGTTGCTAAATGATAGCTTGGATACAATTAAAAATCACATTTCTAAGTTTCCTGTCTACGTAAGCCACTACAGCAGAGAAAGATCAAGACGCAAATATTTAGCTAATCATTTAAATATTTCTATAATGCATTTGATGTATGTAGATGAGTGCGAGAAAGAAAACATTAAACCAGAGAAGAAATGGGTATATTTTAAAGTCTTCAATGAATACTTCAACTTGTCTTTCCACTTGCCAGACAATGACACCTGTGATGTTTGTGATGAACTAGACGTCAAATTAAAAGTGAGAAAAATGATGAAAAACTTGATAAACTGAAACTACGAAAAGAAAATCACTTGAAAGAAGCTTCAATTAGGTATTAACTAAAGAGAGAAGACAATGTGAAAGGTTGCAGTACTCAAGGTTTCAGAGTTGGTATGTCTGATCTCCAGAAGTGTCTTCCAACTCCAGATTTGAAAAATTCTCAAAGCTTTTACTCAAGAAAACTCTGGACATTAAATAGTACAATCTATGACGCCACTGTAGAAAAAACTTGGTGTATGATTTGGAATGAAATTACAGCCGGTCGAGGGGGGAATGAAATTGCATCATGTTTATTCACTTGGGCATATGGAGAGCTTGGAAATCCTGAGAAAGCTATTGAAAACTTAATAGTCTGGACTGATAACTGCAGTGGCCAGAACAGGAATATTAACATGATTTTTATGTACTTATGGCTGCTGGAAAAGTTTCCACACGTAAAGAAATCAACCATAAATTCCTCCTTGCTGGACATACTCACATGGAAGTGGACGGCAAGCATAGTGTGATCGAAAGAGCTAAAAAGCAATTAAAAAGCACACTATCTTCACCACAAATGACTGGGCGAATTTTATTGCTTCATGCTCTAAGAAGAACACCTTTGTTATGAGAAGGATGCGTCTAGACGACTTTGTAGATTTTCTTTACCTTAGGAGTAAAGACGGCCCATTTGTTTCAAGGAAAAAGGACACAGATAATGAACCATTTTTGATATCGAATGCAGTTTGGTTACAGTTTCGTAAAGGAGATACCAAGCTGTATTACAAGACCAGTTTCACTGATGATGCTTTTAAAACTGTCGATCTCAAAAAAAGCGATGAGAAGAAGGGATTGATTGGCCGGTGGCAATCCCACCAATTAGATTGACCAGAAGAAAGATAAGTAATGAAAAATATAGAGACCTCATGAATTTAATGAAATGGGTTCCTCTGGAGTACAGATCCTTCTTTGAAAACATTCCTAATGGGGAATAGAAAACTTTCCTGGAGATAACTCAACCGCTTTAGATCAGTAATTTTGCTTAGAATCTGTTATTTTTTCGAGCATTGAAACCATAACACAAAATCATGATATTCTTTTTTGCAGATTTCATTTATTTTTTAAGAAATTGTAAAAATGATTTCTGTGTATTGTTTATTAATTAACATACCTTATCATAGCGTTCAGTTAGTTCTAAACCTGGTTTTATAAATACATCCAAAAAGACGTACCTAAGTCCAGTCTTATCTAAATAAGATGTTAATTAAAAATAAAATACTTATAAATGGGTTGAGTAAACATACAAAATTATTAATGTCAATACTTTTTTGATGGCTAATTCAACTGTTAGCTCTGTACCCAGGAATAGACTTAATTTTTTACGGTTTTTATGCTCTCCTGTAAAATTAGCCTAGTGTGACTTAAGTTAGTCTGGTTCTGAGGTACTAGTATTTCTGAAGATAATTTTAACATCTACATTTTTGTCTGAATTACTTTTTTGATGAAACTCGCCGTTTTGCTCAAAATCGCGAAAAACTCATTTTTTGACCTTTGACTTGAATAAATTTTTTCCATCCACGGGAATGATTGGGAACATTTATATATCATTTATTATTATGTTCTGAACAATTTCACCGATTTTCAGCTTGTTGGTATTTTATGTAACTTCACCCTCATTTTTTGGTCTGGATTGACCGGACTGTCTACCCTTGATCCGCTATCGTTTCGTTTCGTTTGAGAAGCATAGCAAGGTATCCGAGTCTTAGAATTGTAATGCTGAGTACACAAAGGGAGATCTTTATGTTTATCGTGTAATTCCCTTGGATACTCGAGGTCCACTTCCAGAATATATCCCTCTGGAGCATCATCAGCTACGGAGGTAATATCTATATTTGTATCAGACCATTGAAAACCCCCATATGGTAGGTATTGTGACATTGCCCATCCATATTGATTATTTACATCAAAGTACATGAGGTAATTCTCTGGTTTAGTGGGGTCATAATTGGGGATATACCTGTTGTTTGCGTGCGCTCTCCTTTTACCACACATTTGACTTAGACCACCACGGATTCCTCGTTCAACAAATAGAAACATATCAACATCTGTGAGAAGCTCCAATCTTGTTTTGTATATTTCAACATTGCATCCCACGTATATCCAGGTAGGGTGAAATAATGTGCAGGATCTAATCCATAAGTCTCATGAGTGCTTAAACGAAATTGCTCAAATACATCAGCTAACAATAAAATGTCTGTTTTCATATATAGATCTGAATAATAATAATAATAAAAATATTCATTTTCATAATCAAAACAAATTGAAAAGAAATAGGTCAAACAGCTAGAAAGTAAACAAATAAGCTAAGTAACAACAAAAAAGAACTGAAACGTTCAGATTTGAAAATCGGTGTTCAGGTACTCACTAATAGTATATGGTTCAAGATCGATCAAAAGTTTTTTAGTGAGCGATTTGAACTTCTTATGGTTAATTAGGATCTGATAACTTCTCGGCAGTTTATTGAATAATTTCAGACACATATATTCTATATTCCGCTGGGTTAGTGTTAGCGAACATCTGGGTAGGTGAAAGGGGTGAATGCGTCTAGTTTTATTGGCATTTTCGTATTTTCGGAAGACATCGTAATTTTTTATTAAAAATTGTAGGCATCGGAATATGTACATTCCGGTGGAAGTAAGTATACCCTGTGATCTGAATGTCCGCGACAAGATGTTCTTGCGGACAAGCCAAACATTGTTCTAAGTGCTCTTTTCTGGACAATAAAAATCTTACAAACTTCTGGACCGTTTCCTATTGCAATGATTCCATAGGACATTAAAGACTGAAAATTGGAGAAATACACCGTCTTCACCAATTCAGTATCAGACTGCTGTGACAAAACTCGAAGAGTGTAAAGAACAGAATTCAATTTTGCTCTGCAGTGAATTTATATGTTCAAGCCAACTAAGCTTGTGATCAACAGTGATACCAAGAAAACTAGTGCTGTCTGAAACATTCACGGTTTGTCCAGAGAGAATAACATTTTGAGGTATAATAGTTCGAGAATGAGATGTGCTAAAAAACACGCATTATGTTTTATTGGTATTTATTGCAATTTTGTTGGAGACGCACCAATTCGAGATATCAGAGAACCTCATCTCGACCATCCCAACCACCTCCGAAACTCCAGACGCCGCCATAAGAACGTAAGTGTCGTCCAAACACATGACAACATCCTTGTCCCGTTGATTGTCACAACACCCGAAAACACCCACCGATTCTCCAACATTCAAAGAAGCATTTACAATAGGCAGAAAGTCCCCTCCAGAAAAAATGTTATCTGGTAGGTCGTTGATGTAAATTAAAAATAACAAAGGTCCAAATATACCCCCTTGCGGTACTCCAACCCCCAATATTTTATCACTAGAAACATACTCAACGCATTTGACAACCAGGGAAACCCTCTGTCGGCGATCACGTAAATAACTCCCTGGCCTATATTATTTATATGTCTTTCAGAGAAGGCATTTTTCCAAAATCGTTGAAAATAGCTGTGGTTAAACCCCTATTTGGCTCAGTTGCAGGAACGTCCATTAAAGTTTAAAGGTTCATTAAACCCTTAATCCTCCATTAGTTCCTTGTAATAATGGAGGATTAAGAGTTTAATGAACCTTTAATTTTAATGGACGTTCCTGCAACTGACACTATGAAATCCAACTGCTTATCCCTAGTTCCATATGAACGCAGTTTAACAATCAAATCTTTGTGAATTACGCAATCAAATGCCTTAGAAAAATCTATGAAAAGACCAGCTGGCACTTTTCCTTCCTCTAACGCTTCAAGGAAAGAACGAATTATGTAGTTGAAATATTGCAGTTTCTGTACTTTTAGATCCCAAGTATCCATGCTGACACTCAGAAAACTTTCGAAATTTATGAAAGAAACTTAGTAGCCTATTGACAACTATTTTTTCGAATACTTTAGAGAAAGAGGACAACAAACTTATTGGCCTATAATTGCCAAGATCTTCGCTACGTCCTTTTTTGAATAGGGGTTCAACCACAGCTATTTTATCCCTAATTCCATATGAACGCAGTTTAACAATCAAATCTTTGTGAATTACGCAAAATGATTTGACAATACACATGAAATGAAATGGGAAAGGAGGTTTTTGCCTTTATGGAGGGCGTAGCGAGAATTTTTTTTAGACAAATATGAATTGATAAAATCTTTTATATCTATTTTTCTTCATCTATATCATCATCACAGTTCAGTTGTGGATGGTTCTGTGAGCCTATAAATTGAAGAAAATATTGATTGCGATAACTACTTTTTTCAATTTATATATGTTTTAAGAAAAATTATTTGCCTTGAAAGCGTTGCTAAAACATTTGAGAAAAAAATTCTAGAACGCTAACAAACTTCTCTCACGGATTAAAAATATATTTCATATTGCGATGAAGATTGCTATTTTATCTGAATTGAAATTTTTATCTCAGAATAATTCATAGTAAACATATGGTAGTGATTTGTTATTTAATGGTAATGTATACGTTTGTTTTCAATATAAATTGCCTTATTTGAATTCTTTTTATATGGTTTCGAACACTTTTTCATTTATGTATAAAATATGTATGTAGGTACAAAGTATTCCAAATACATGTCACCCAAACATTTTATCCCTTCAATAATAGGTTGTGATAAGAAATTTTTTTATACAAAATCATTTTTCACCAATTCTCCTGAGCGATCTTTCACAATTCATAAACAACGTTCGATATCGCAAGTTACCTTGCGGTATCGCGCGTGGAATATACGTCGGCTTCGGATCCTTTCCGATTGCGCTACGGTACGTGGGATATGAATATGCGACCGGGTAGGGATACGCTGTCGACCGTGGAGGTTTAACGCCCAGCACCTAGTCCCGCGGGCGTGTTGCTGGCCGGCCGGAGCCAAAGATCACCGGGGTAACTTCACATTTACGTATTAGCGAAAATGTTTGAATGAAAAATCGTAAAAATATTGGGATAATCATGTTATACAATATTTTTGCTTAAAATGTGGTACAAAACAAGATAACTGACAGGACACCAAATCGGTTTATCTATTTTTACGATACAATGTTTACTACAAACATGATAGCCACCTGCAAACGCAAATCTTTGTTATGCTCTAATTATATTATATAGGTGAAGATATGATAACCGACCACAAGTGTAAAACTACAAAAGAGATTCCCACCGTTTCGCGAAAAAAAACAGGATGTGGGGTTTTAAATTCGGCCACATAAACTTCATCACATTAGTTTGTGGTTGAAAATGGGTAAGTTGAAACTTTCACTCGTTACTTTATGAAAATTAATCTCTGTTGTAAGTGTAAGTGTGTGTTACCAACCAACCAACAAATAATATCTTTTTGAGTTAGATTTTCCATCATCTGAATAAATTTCCAATTGAGATCTTACTAGTGAAAGTTTTTTGAAATATAGGTCGTAATGAACACGCGTGCAATTTGAAACCTTGAAAACTATCCTATTTGATGAAGATAATAGCTTTCGAGTCTAGAATATGATATTTGAAGATTTAGGATGCAAATATCTAAAGCAAAGAATGATGCTCTTCAAACTATGAAACTACGAGGATATGATATCTATATTTTTCAATGGAAAATTTCATTATAAACAATTCGTATTATGAGAATCTAAATACTTACTTCAAATGTCTCTCTCCCACGACACAGCCTGTATATTCATAACCGATAGCGGGCACACCTCTGAGGGGAACTCAGATGTGGAATCTTAGCACTTGTTGAAATATAGGCAATTCGTATTAAAACTAAAATAAGCATTCTGAACTCAATTGACACACTACACAATTCTAACAAAAATGAATGGTGATGTCAATAAAAATCAATTTGATATGTTGTATTTTATCTCATGATTATCAACCTATATAATATTTTTAATAAGAGTGTCTCATGGTTACACGACCATTAATTATACCGCGATAAAAGCAGACACATTTCTGAAATAATATCTTCGATACAGAGGAGGTACAGAATGCTGTGAACCCATTTTCTTCTGCACACGAATTATCAGTTGAATTGCTAGATTTCTCCTTCGGTATTCGGATAAAGTATAAATATAGTTGAGGGTTTTCGGATTCCTATGAGATTTTAGCGGATCAAAAATCCATTTTCGATAGCAATATGAATGATGCTGGTTTTCCATCTATATAGAGAATATAGCATTGAATTCCTTTGTCAGCGATCCATTGTTCAATATAATTATTGGAAATACACAATTTTCCTCTTTCTTTGGAAGCTTGTGATGCAAATTTCTGATAATGGAAATCTCTATAATTAAAAAAAATAGACAATTTAGGAAGGTTAAGAATAAAACTCTGTGGTTTCTCAGAATAAAAGAGATAGACCAACATATGTTACATATTCGAAATCAGGGAAAAAGAGCTAGCCAAACATAGAAAATATACAGGGTTTTACAACATACCTTAAATACTTTCGGTGAACAAACTATAGTAATCTGATGAAATTTCTAATAAAATTTCTAATTAATAGCAATGTTGATCATTCTCGCTGAAACTGGATAAAAAAGGAGATAAGCAGCGAGCTTCCGATTATCTTCATGTTTGGTACCTTGTTGAAATAGATATCATACCACAATAGATTCCGACCCAATTATCAGAATTCCTATTCGCTCATAACAATCTGAAGAATTTTCTCCTCATCTTGAAAGCAAATCTGTGAGCATAATGACTTCACGATGCTCCGTACCAGAGGAAAACCGCAACGAATTGTTGTTTCAAACAGCTGTTCTTTTTGATCGACTTTTGTGAAAGTCGGACAAGAGTAGATGTGCAACACGGGTTCGAGCTCAAATAGGGGTAGTTTTACATGTAAATTCCCATAAGGAAATCTAAGGTCGATTTTTGAAAATCCCACAGGGGTTGTTCGACGTAGACGTGTGCGAGGTGTTGAGTAGGATGCTGAGTGGACCAGGGGGGTGAGGGGTGAGAGGGTAAGGGATTGGAAGGTTGTAGGGTGAGGGAGGGTCGAGATGACGTCACACTTTTTTCACTTTGTCGTAGTACCACAGATGACGTAACACTAACATAAATTTTTTCACTTCGTCAGGATTCGAACCTGGTGCCGTATTCTCGAGAAGTGATATTCGAAAACGTATACGAACTTCATTGCGCGGTGTGCATTTTTGCAGGTAAAACAGGGACTCGCGCAATGAAGTTCGTGTACGTTTTCGAATATCACTTGTCGAGAATACGGGCCCTGAGACCTATGGATTATGAATCACACGTCTTAACCTCTAAGCTACCGGATCAGTTGAGTAAGGAGTGGAATAAGTGGTATAGTTGATACAGGGAGCAATCTTCATTGGAACACCAGTAGCCCCATTTGGTTCGTCGAAAAGTAGGGTTGAATATTTTAACAAGTCCAAGTCACCATTCGGTTCATAGAAAAGATCCGAACGCGAAAATTGTACAATTGTATTGTGGAGGATTGGTAATGGGGAGTTGGTAATAGGGAGTGAGAAGGGGAAGCGTTGGATGTAGAAATTGGGTGGAACGCGAATATTTCATTCAAGGTTATTTAATGGATTCGGTTCATAGAAAATATCCGAACGTGAAAATTTTAACAAGTCCGATTCAGAGGGCAAAATTATCTTGTTGAACGCGAATGGGGTTAGACATACGTTGAGAACATCTACTCTAAGTCCCATTCAAGGTTGAACGTGAATGGGTTAGACATGAGAGCATCTACTCCAAGATTTCATATCTTCGTTGAAAAAATCCCTGTTGAACGCGAAAATTGTACAAGTTCAAGATTGAACGTGAATGGGGTTAGACATACGGTACCACAGAGTTCGTAATTGACTCGAAAAGAAATACTCCACCATTTTGTACTTCAACCCCCCTACTACAACATTGATGGTTAGATTTTAAACGAATGATCAATTTCGAAAAACTTTTTCAAGTCCCATTCAAGGTTGAACGTGAATGGGTTAGACATGAGAGCATAATCATGGTCCTATTGATGTTTCGTGTGGGAACAGGAAACAGGATGTTGATAAGAAAGTAGTTAGAACGCAGTAAACAGTTCCAGCATGTAGTCAACAGGATGTTTATTGTGAGAATAGGAAACAGGATGTAGATAAAATTTGTTACTTTTATATACTTAAATAGCTGAGCTTAGTCTAGTTTCATCATATTTATAGTTCTGAGTGATCTATTCATTGAATATAGATATATAACTACATCCACTTACAGGTATGTTCCAATTCATTTAAAAAATCATATCATTTTAATATAATCAATTGATTGTATAGATACTAATAATGGATCTTCATAAAGTCAATAAGTCAATTGAGTTGAACGTCAAACCCTTAAGGAAGCTTAGAGATCTTCCATTGGGATCAGAGCACCCAATCCAAACAGCAAAAATCGTGAAAGGGAAATTCGACAACAAATGCATACTTATTGAGACGAGCGAATTTATGGTATTTCTCCCAGGACGAATGACTCAACACTTAGAGGAACATATAGAAGACCTGAGGAACTACAAATTGAAGTACCTGGGTGTTAAAGTTAAGGGTGAAAAGTCATTCCAAGAAATTGTATTCATTTAAGAAACTTAAATCGAAAAATTTTATGAATATTAATAAGGTGTGTGAACTATCTGTGTTCCTAAGAGCATTGGATGAATGAATGGGGATTTCGTGTATAAATACATGATTGTATATGTATTCAGTAAAACGATTCATAGTTATACTTGTTTTATTTTTATATAAGTAAGCATTTCTAATTGAATACAATGATAATATAAAAAATACAAAAAGGATGATGATCAACATTTCATCTTCCTCGGTCCATGGTTGGAAATTGTCAATCTCATGAAACTTCTAATCATCTGCTGTCTTGATTCATATATATGAATTTGTTTCTTCAGTTTTCGAATATTATGCAGGTGCTTATCTAGTGTATCCATTTCAGGGGGTAGGACCTCAAAGTGTGTTCGTCTTGTCTAAGCCCAACCAACGAACTAAGACTTTCTTTCCTTTTCGACGAGGAACTTTTTCTACTAAATAAACATCTGAATTCACCTTTTGTAATTCAACCTCATAAAAAGCACCCCCTTTCGGACGACCACTCGAATCCTCAAGAAGATATGTTACAGGATTGGTTATTTGAACTTTCTTTATTTTAAAAATCTCTGTGGTCCAGTTGGGTGTGTAAACCTTTTGAAAATACATGTTTGACTTTGCTGATTCTCACCATATCATTAACCTTGAATTTCCCCTTTCCCGCAATCTTTATATGATTGTATCTATAATAGTATTCAATAATCTCTGCTCATTATTTTTTATTAACATCACATGTTTCATTCCAATAGTATGATGTTTCGTTTGATTATACTCATTCACAATACAGTATATTAAATCAATCCATTTGTATGTTCCATTCAAACTGAAATATTTGAATAGTTTTTCCTTAATAGTTCTTATAACTCTTTCTGCTATGGAAACTTTGGTTTCTGAATAGTACAATAGTGTTTAATGCCATTCTCCTTCATCAAAGATTGAAAATTTACATTGAAAAATTCCTTTCCCTGATCTGTTTGAAGATTTTTCGGTTTTAACCCTGCTATCTATCAAATTTTCTTGAAAGCGTTTGATACTTCCACACCTATTTTTGTTTTAAGCGTCTGCACTCGCACGAATTCACTAAAACAATCTATAACTACTAAAATATATTTGAAATTTATATTCTCCTTTTTATAAAGATCCATTTGTGCTAAATCAGCTTGCCACAGATCATTCAATCCTTTAATTATTGTTCTTCTGCGAGGGAGTTTTTACGAATTGGTTTGTGTAGCTCTCGAACCACTTGTATTTTCTCCTTCGTATGCATGAAAGGAAATTTTTCATCTAATTGTTCGATTTTATTATTTAATTTATTTAATGCTTCAATCACTTTATTTTGCAATGCAATCAATTTATCCACGTGAGACTTTAGATATACATCAAGTTCTGGTTTATTATAGTACTAGCTGACCCGTGCCCACTCCGTTGGGCATAGGAATGTTAATAATCCTTTTTTAGTACTTCTGTACTAAAACCCTCCTTTTGGCAGTTGGAAATTAAAACATAACATTCTTATGGTTTAATACCGAAATCGATCGCCATAGAATATAAGTATCAATATAGTGTGACTTTCTATATTTTCCCAATTTATATATACTAAACACACTTATGGAAGAATACATATCTAAAATAACATTCTTGTTAGGGACCCCGCAGACTGCAGACTTTTAATCGGCCGATATGTAGTTGAGTTGGGCTGAAAGTGCGCACACCGAGCAACTTACCTTAGTTGGCTCGGTGTGCGCACTTTCAGCCCAACTCAACTACACTATCGGCCGATTAAAAGTCTGCAGTCTGCGGGGTCCCTTATGGTTTAATTTCCAACTGCCAAAAGGAGGGTTATACGTAGGTATAGTTAGTATTTTCATGCTAATACAAAATTCGAACGTAATTCTGTCCGAAAGAAAAAACATTTTTTGCAGGATTTGCGATAAAACGAAAACCATGAGAACCAAGTCGCGGGAAAGTTAGTTTGGTTATGGTAGTTCTAATTGTTCCAAATTTCTCTGTAAACTATATTAGATGTATTATCATTATTTGGTAGCAAAATATATTGTCTATCAGGACTTCCAACCCGAGATAAGCCAACATATAACTGCCCATGGGAAAAACACGGTTTTCTCAGGTCAATGCCAACCAGAGAGAATCTTTGACCTTGGGACTTGTTAATAGTGAGGCGAAAGAGATCTTCACTGGGAACTGTAGCCTTTTGAACGGTAAGGGAAAATCAGTGGGAATCATGGGTATCCGCGGAATATAAGCCAGTGGGAATGGTCGCCACGATTATATTTTCCCGTACTCTTTGGTAAGCAGCCTTGTCCCATTACACATGTTGGGGGCGCCCAAGTTTCTTAATAACATGATAGGAATGCCAACCTTTAACACGAGGTCATGAGGAGGTAAGCCAGAAGGGTTTAAAGAATTTAAAAATTCTTGGGGATAGTGCACCGTATCCTCAATACTTCACACCTTATCAATGGACTTATAGTGTTTTGACCTGACCGGGAATTTTCTCTAAAATGAGTTTATTTATTTCATTGACTGATTCGTTTCTGGGTGACAATATTGCCCTAGAACAAAGCCAATGATGATCTCTCTCCAATAAATTTTCAAGACCGGGATATATTGCGTCAATAAGATGTTCTAACCTGTGCAATATGTGTCCTAATTCTCATCAAGTTTAATGTCATTGCTGTTGGTGTTGTTAGAGAGACAATTTTTCCTTCGCCTAGATTGAGTATTTGAGTAGTTGACGCGGGAAGTCGTCATCGTCGTTGTCGCTCAAATAGGCTCTCATGTTAGTTCGTAAATTGAGAGATGCAACCGAACTCCATAAATGAGATGCTTTCAAGCATGCTCTGATGACATCTGCGCGAGTTCCTTTCGTTACTACAGACAGTGTTTGCCGAAAATCGCCTGCGAAAACAAAAGTAACGCCACCCATTATAGCATCAGAGTTTCTGTCTTTGAGCGTTCGGTTTAATGCTTCAACATGAGCTCTATGGCTCATGGTACATTCGTCCCATATAATTAATGATGTTTCTTGTAAAAGTTTCCCGAGTGGCCCATTTTTACGTATAGAACAAACTGACTGTTGCTCTAATGAGACTGTCAGAGGTAGCTTAAGGGTGGAGTGTGCTGTTTTTTTCCATCAGTTAACAAAGTAGCGGCTATCCCCGAAGAGGCAACGGCTAGTGCATTTCGTCCGGATGTCTTACTTTTGCCAATACCAAATTTGCGAAAAACGTTTTGCCAGTGCCTCCCGGGGCGTCAAGAAAGAAGTTAAACCTCTGTTATTTAGCACACTGTCAATTATTGCATCAAAAGCTTGTCTCTGGTCTCTGACTAATTTCGGTATATTTTCATTGATAAAACTGACAACCCATTGGTGTCGTACGAACGTATGATTTTGTCCAATGCATTGTTATGTGGCCGAATTGGAGAAGGTAAACCAAAATCACTTAATAATTACGAAAAATTCAATTTCGGGAACGTCCGTTGCCTAAGGAGCCGACCAAACGATTGAGCCCGCGCAGTCGCGCAGATACCTACCTCCTACCTCTAATGATATAAGAATAATGTATCCCTCTCACATGTGAATGGCCACGCCCTTTTCTCCCGAAGCGAGCACGACACGAACCGAATTAACCCGAAAACATCGCGCGGTGGCACCGTGCGCTACTTTGGCCTTCATACGTTTTTTCTCCGAGTCACTTTGCAAAACGGGCTACCACGTAATAGCCTTTATATTTTCGGTTTTTTATATAACCTATGGCACTCATAAATAATGTGGCTTTCTATTGGTGAAAGAATTTTCAAAATCGGTTCAGTATATCCCGAGATAAGCTCTTACAATTTAATAAATATACAAACACACAAACTTTACCTCTTTATAATATTAGTATAGATTCATTCAGAAGTGTTTGATCGATTCGTGATAATTCTTGTTCTAGGTAAATACTCAATTCTCTCTTTCAACTTTTCATTCAATGTATCTGCTTTAGTATGACAATTATCCACCTATTGATAATTTGTTTTTCATTATGTAATTCATTGATTTGAATATCCACATATTCCTTATTAGTGCAGTCAGAATTAGATAAGGTTTACCAACATTACATAATTTCCGGTTACTGAAATCAAAGTCACCATCCGATGTTCGTAGAAAAATAGAGGTAATTGATTGAGTATTTCTTAATTTACTTCTATGAGAGAAACGTCCGAACTTATCAAGAGACATATTGAATTTATCATCTTGTTCTCAATGCAATTCATATTTACCTTTTCCTCTCGAAGCTCCTCCACTATTGACTCTATTTCATTATCAACAGGCGTATTTCCAGCCATTTTGGACGCATAGAGTAATCGAAGTCTATTAACAATTTCATTTACATCATTCCAATAAATATATTCAATAGGGTTTTCATTGAATGTCATCAATCCATGACGAATTGATGGTCTAATGATATTTAGATATATTTTCCTTTGGCAGGATTGTTAGAATCGAATTTTCTTCTATCATTGGTCATTCTCAGTATATATAAACGAATGTAGTTCGATTGATTTCTCATATCAGTATCATGCTGACTTTGCGAATGGTGGGGGTCTCATTAATTCTATCATAAATAAGCTTCCTATTGAGCTTCATTTACCAGGTATGTAGAATTATTCATGATTCTGTAATATTATTCTCATATTTTTTTTTAGGATATTCATATTGTGGACCAGGTACTAAGCTACAGAAACGATTAGATAGAGGTGATCTTGGGATCAACCCTTTAGATCAAGCGTGTAAGGTTCATGATATTGCCTATAGCAGAACTAACGATTTAAGAGAGAGACATAAAGCAGATAAAGAATTGGAGGATAGTGCTTGGAATCGTTTTCGTTCAAAAGACGCTTCTATAGGAAAGAAAACTGCGTCACTTTTCGTACCGGTGCCATGAAAGCTAAACGAAAATTAGGGATGGGACATCGAAAATCTTTCCGAACTGCTGCACTCAATCCCGTCAATAAAATACTCAGGAAATCGAAACCGGGAGATTTGAAAAAAACTGCTTCCATAGCTCTGAGAGCTGCAAGAGCGGCGGTCAAAAGGCCGGTGGAAAAGTAAAATAAGAATTCCACGAATTATACCATTTGAAAGTAAATCTGGAGGAGTATTACCAATAATGGGTATTTTAGCTGGATTGGGGGCATTAGGGTCAGTGCTAGGAGGAAGTGGAACAGTCGCAAATGCTGTCACATAAGATATAATAAAGCGATGGAATTCATGTCCAATGACATGGATTATTTTTGAAAAAGATGCATAAAGGTTATGGTTTATATTTGAAGAAGCAAAAAAAACCCTGAAAGGTTTGCCCCCGAGAGCATTATATGATTATGAGATATTAAAATATGGTAAGAGTATCCCACATTTTCGAGGAGTGTTCATGCGAAATACTTTACCAACCGCTATAAAGGCAGAGAGTGTGGTGTTGTGAATCTAGACACTTCAAATGGTCCAGGAACTCACTAGGTTGCATATGTCAAAAACGGAAATTATGTGGAATATTTTGATAGTTATGGAAATTTGAAACCACCCCAAGAATTGGTTCATTATTTCAAAAACTCTATTATTAAGTACAACAGAACTGATTATCAGAAATCTAATTCATACAATTGTGGGTCACTTGTGTTTGAAATTTTTAACGAAAAATGCTATAAATAAAAGGATACTTTGTTTCATTTCATCAGTCATGTCTATGCTCTTCACATTGAAAGATCGATCTCCGATACTTGATGAAACTAATAATAAATTCTACTTTTATGAGAGTAGCATTAATGAACAACTCCATTCAGAAAATCTCATACCAAAAGTGTCGTCTAACTCACAAGTGAAAGTGAAAAGTGATTTTGAAGAAATTTTGAAAAGAAGGGAAAAGTGATTGCTATTCCCACAGGAGCCTATGAAATAGGTGATATTGAAGAATTCTTGAAGAAGAAACTACTCTCAGAAGAACAGTATAAAAGTGGAGGTGAAGACATATTTTCTTTACGTCCGAATCTGAATACACTAAATAGCGAAATATACCATAAAAATTTTTCGATTGATTTTTCAGAGGACGATTCTTTGGGTAAGTCTTAGGATTTTCCAAGAAATTCTTACTCCAAATCAAATACACGAATCTGATATAACTGTAGATATCGTGAAGGTTCAAACTATTCACATAGATAGTAATATTACAGAAGGAGCTTCTATAACAATAGACCAACACATACAATTTATGAATTTCTCTTGATTCTGATCCAGGCTATAGCATTGACGAAGTGCCTAGAAATTTAATTTATTTATTTACCATTGACAACATCAAGAATCTATAATATTACATTGAAGGTGCTCGATCAAGATTCTGAACTTGTTAATTTCAGAGGTGAAGAGATAATTATACGATTAGAATTGAAAGATGGTCTTAATATTCAATTCATCATATAAGTACATGAACCCCACTCCTGTGAAATCAGTAGTCAAGAAGTCGTGCAAGAAAATGGGTGGAAAAGTCACCTCAAGAAATAAAATATTCTTAAAATCTATCGGATTTGCTATCCAACCAGACATTCAATCTTAATCAAACAATCAACAGCGATGAATCCATCAGCAAAGTGGAAACTCGAACTTATTTACCATTCATCAAATCTTTTAATATAACGATTCGATCGAAGGTTCAATAAATCGATCAGATACATGGCTCTTAATGCATGATGCAGCACTTATCATTAAAGGTCACTTGAAAAAAACTGCAGGAAATGGAACTATTAAGTTGGTTCTGAATTGTGGAGCATTCCTTTTCGATTCGATCTCCTATGAATTACATGGAACTGAGATCGATTCGGTTAAAGAACAGGTGCGTCAAGTTGGTGACACACCCCTCGAATTTTGGTATCAAATTGTTTTGAGAATTTGTGCCCATTTGTGCCAATTTGTGCCGTATGTTATGAATTTTTGTGCCCGTTCCGTTCTTGAGATATTTCAAGTTTTTCAAGTGTGTCACCAACTTGACGCTGTGACACACTGTGGAAATATGAAAAAATTTTTTCTCCCGATAAATTGTGCCCATTCTGTGCCATTTTGTGCCGTATATTATGAATTTGGTGCCCGTTCCGTTTTTGAGATATGTCAAGATTTTTAAAGTGTGTCACCAACTTGACGCTGTGACACACTTGTGGAAATTCGAAATTTTTCTTCTCTCGATAAATTGGCTCCATTTTGTGCCAATTTGTGCTGTATGTAACAAATTTTGTGCTCGTTCAGTTCTCGAGATATTTTGAGTTTTGTTTGTGGGGGCGTCGAGTTGGTGACACACCCCTCGAATTTGGGTATCAAATTGTTTTGGGAATTTTGCGCCCATTTTGTGCCAATTTGTGCAGTATACTATGAATTTTGTGCCCGTTCCATTTTCGAGATATTTCGAGTTTTTCCTGTGAGTCACCAACCTCACAATGAGACTCATATTAGGAAAGCTGGAAATATTCTTTCTTGGATAAATTGTGCCGTATGTTACGAATTTTGTGCCCGTTCAGTTTTTCGAGATATTTAGTGTTTTATTTGCGAGGAGCGTCAAATTGGTGGCACACCTGTCAAATTTTGGTATCAAATTGTTTTGGAAATTTTTCCTTTTTTGAGATATTTCATTTTTTTTCATGACTGTCACCAACTTGAGGATAATGCGCTAATATAGAAAAGGTTATCAGTGGCGAGTGTTGTTGTAAATTTTCCGGTTGCTTTGCCCATTCCCTGAAACTTACTTCAAGACCGAGTTCAAGACACTCTGGATTTGGTTCAACCCATCAACAACAAAATAAAAACAATCTTTTTCCACTCGGTCGTAACAGTCTGTCCAATTCAAATTGATGAAATTTCAAACATATTCGATGTGGAAATTCCATAGAAGTTGATCAAAGGTATCTCAACAAGGTGGAATTCGACCTTCCATATGATTGAACGTTTCATAGAATTAGAAAATTCTTTACCATCAATAATTGGTATTTTTGGATGAACGCTTACCGCAACTGTCATCAAAATCATTAAAGAACTTTCCTGAAATTTTACAAAATTTCGAGGGGACCAAAGAGGTACTGAAGAATGATTATGTTAAGAATGAGTTGTTTATTTTATTGATATGCTATATCGGTACACCGTATGTTTATTTCGTAAACAAAAATACAAGTTTTAATTTTTTCATGTAAGGATTCTCGTTAATATGTTGTTTCATTCCCTTCATTTCAGCAGTAGGTAAGTTTTATCGTCCTGAATTATGAATTATTCGCTCCTTGATTTTCGCACCATGAAGCAGAAAAATGCACGGATTAGAGAGAAGACAAGCAAATCAACCACGATGAACAAGAGTAAGGAATTGGTACAGCATATGTTTTGCAGTGGCGGCTTGTGACAAAATAAAATGATGATGCACATCAGAAAAAAAATTATTATTACAAGGAAAACATTAATCTTATGAACTCTACTTTGTTAGCTGCATACTTATCATCATGAATAATCATTAAGTACTGATAATTTTGATTTTTGAATCCAATACAAATCTTCATCTTATTATGGCCATTATACTGATAATTTTAATTTTAACTTTACTTAAAAAAATCATTCGGTATTAATGCTTCAACACAATGATTCTAGCATTTTATTGTTTGGTAATTGCCCTGAGATAAGTTTTTCAAGTCACACTTCAACCAATTTTTCACTTAACCCTATCGAAATATGTATTGTTAACCCGAATATGCAGTTTGCCGATGAAACGAACGAAACGATCGCGTATCAAGGGTCCGGTTAAATCAGACCAAAAATGAGAATTTTCTGTTTTATTGAATCGTTATATAGCTCATTAGGGATTGAAGTAGAATAGTACTAATAATTCATAATTCAGGACGATAAAACTTACCTACTGCTGAAATGAGGGGAATGAAACAACATATTAACGAGAATCCTTAGATGAAAAAATTTAAACTTGTATTTTTGTTTACGAAATAAACATACGGTGTACCGATATAGCATATCATAAAATAATATAACTGAGGATGTGTCAACATATTCGATAAGCCTGCACCTATATATTAATTCATTAAGTGTCAGTTGCAGGAACGTCCATTAAAATTTAAAGGTCCATTAAACTCTTAATCCTCCATTATTAAAGGAACTAATGGAGGATAAGGGTTTAATGGACCTTTAAATTTTAATGGACGTTCCTGCAACTGAGCACAACTCAATTATTATATTGAGTTGATTATTCTAAGTGAAAAGGTCGTCGAAAATTGGTTGTTAGTAGAATGTGCAACAACCGGTTCGGGCTCAAATAGGGGTAGTTTTAACATGTAAATTCCCATAAGGAAATCTAAGGTCCATTTTGGAGAAATGGTCATTTTGTCAATTATTCTAAGTCCATTTCAAGGTTGGATGCTGAGTGGTCCAGGGAGTCGATTTTGTCAATTTTTCTAAGTCCCATTTCGACGTAGACGTGTACGAGGTGTCGGATGCTGAGTGGTCCAGGTAGGGGTGAGAGGTAAGAGGGTTGGAGATGACGTCACACTTTTGTTCACAGTAACACTAACATAAATTTTTTCACTTTCACTAGCATAAATTTTTGCACTTTCGTCAGGATCGAACCTGAGACCTATGATTATGAATCACACGTCTTAAAGCTACGGTTTCCTAGAAAAGCGGTGCCGTTATCTAGCGGCCGTCATTTTGCGGTGGTCAATAACGACCGTCTTTGCGTGACCAACCTTGGTTTCCTAGGAAGTAGTCCGACCGTATTCAATCGCCACTCAGTGGTCAATACTCTCACTCGAGAGTAGTAGATTGTGCACTGGTGAAAAATGGACGTTTGGACATAGCATTATTTTTGGATGATGGAAGGGTCATCAGAAGACGAAAACAATAGTTTGGAGAAGTATCATGATTTTTGAGTGTTACTCCAATTTCTTTCCACGAATTGTGCTTCATCTGGGCTTGTCTATACTCTTTGCAGTTTATATTATATAAAGCTTTCATGATTCTTGACAAAATCAATCAATTGTTCATCATTTCCCCTCGTCCAATTCACGTTTCCACTCATTGTATGCAACACACACCGCTACACGCGAAAAACGTTGATCTACTGTTCACCACCGCCTGACGGTCGTCATGCAACTGACGGCAACCGCTATTTGACGTTACGGTGACACTCACGTACTCTAGGAAACCTACCCCCGATGTTATTCATAGAAAACGTATGGTAGACATCACCCAACGTTATATTACGACCGCTAGATAACGCCAACACCGCTTTCTAGGAACCGTAGCTTAACCGCTAAGCTACCGGATCAGTTGAGTAAGGAGTGGAATAAGTGGTATAGTTGACTAGGAGTCATGCATCGTTGAACATTTTGAGTTGGGGGGTAATGGGTAGGTAGTGAGAACGTAAAAATTTTTCCAAGTCCCATTCAAGGTTGAATGTGAGACAAGTTCTACTCTTCGTTGAAAAAATCCGAACGCGAAAATTTCATTCAAGGTTATTTATGTGGTTCATAGAAAAGATCCGTAAAAAATTTTTCCAAGTCCGATTCAGGGTTGAACGTGAATGGGGTTAGACATGTTCTACTCTTCAACGAAAATTTTTACAAGTCCCATTCAAGGTTGAACGTGAATGAGGTTAGACATGAGAATATAAATTTTTTCCAAGTCCCATCAAGGTTGAACGTGAATGGGGTTAGACATGAGAACATCTGAAAAGATCCGTAAAAATTTTTCCAAGTCCGATTCAAGGTTGAACGCGGAAGGGTTAGATAAGTTCTACTCTTCAACGAAAATTTTTACAAGTCCCATTCAAGGTGTGAACGTGAATGAGGTTAGACATGAGAATATAAATTTTTTCCAAGTCCCATTCAAGGTTGAACGTGAATGGGGTTAGACATGAGAACATCTGAAAAGATCCGTAAAAAATTGTACAAGTCCGATTCAAGGTTGAATGTGAGATAAGTTCTACTCTTCGTTGAAAAAATCCGAACGCGAAAATTGTACAAGTCATATAAACAGCAGTACCCGCGATCTGTCATTTTGAGTCGGGGGAGTTATGCATAGTAGCGTCGTTGAACATTTTGAGTTGGGGGTAATGGGTAATAGGGAGTGAGAACGGGGAAGCGATGACAGGGTTGAACGTGAATATTTAATTCAAGGTTATTTATACGGTTCATAGGAAAGATCTGAACGCTAAAATTTTTTCCAAGTCCGATTCAAGGTTGAACGTTAGATAAGTTTCTACTCTTCAACGAAATTTTTACAAGTTCCATTCAAGGTCTTCGTTATCCTGTTGAACGCGAATATTGTACGATTCAGAGGGAGGTGTTGAACATGAAATTGGGTTGAACGCGAATATTTCATTCAAGGTTAATTATGTGGTTTATAGAAAAGATCCGAACGTAAAAATTTTTCCAAGTTCCATTCAAGGTTGAACGCGAATGAGGTTAGACATGAGAATATAATTTTTTTCCAAGTCCCATTCAAGGTTGAACGTGAGACATGAGAACATCTGAAAAGATCCGTAAAAAAATTTTCCAAGTCCGATTCAAGGTTAAACGTGACAAGCCGAATTCCTTTTTTTCCCCAATAAAATGTCATGAATGGGGTTAGACATACGGTACCATAGAGTCATAATTGACTCGAAAAGCGCATCCACCATTTCACCACCCCCTACTACAACATCAATGGTTAGATTTTAAACGAATGATCTTCTTTCCCTTCATTTATTTCTAATAAATTCCATTATGATACATGTTGATCTATTTTCCAAGTTGTCATCCATCAGTAATTGACATTTCAAAGGACAACAGTATTTCAAACCCCCTAGCTCTCCGCTCATCTGAACTCATTTGGGGTGATTATTTTTTCTCCAAACAATATAATACTAGTCCACAACTTATGCATTTCACATGATTGTTTTCAATCTTCAATGTATCAGCAGGTAAAACCGATGAACATTTTTCATCCCAGAGTATCAACAACAATACAATTATAATGGCAGCTATCAAATATTTCGAGATGAATATATCTAGGTTTACATTTCAAATTCCTCTAAAAAGGTACAAAAATGCCATCAATGATTCATAAGAGGTTTAGTGTCTAAAACATTCGAATGCTCTACCGTGGGGGACATTATCAAAACTTTTTATATTTCTGTCGCTTATAGAGACATAGGATTCGACGATTAATATATCATATATGCTGATAGATAAATCTATCAAATAGAGTTCAACTCTGATTCAAAACGATGATCCACATCATTAACGATCACTTCAAATTGTTGATCTCAGATCTCGAACCTAGACGGTAGGATATCAATATTATGAATAAATCGTTACAATGTGATAGCTCGAGACGTTGTTTTGAATGATAAAATATTTTCCTATTTCGGAAATGCAGAAAGAAGAGATAATATTCGATGTTATACGGTTCTGAGTCGGCTGATAGGATTTTCTCATCCAAGGTTATTATATCAAGTTCCTACATCATAACAACGTTTTTTAGTGCTTATCTATATTGCGGTTTCTTCACACGATCAAGGAACTCTACCCATTAACCGGTGAAAAAATGTGTGGAAATCGAACATTTGTCGACCTATCACCAAAAAATTTCCAAGTCCCATTCAAGGTTGAACGTGAGACAAGTCCTATTCAAGATTTCATGTCTTCGTTGAAAAATCCGAACGCGAAAATTGTAATCTGAAGATTATTTCAGGATTGATTTGGATAGCTAGCTGATTTAAAGCAATATGATACAATTGATAAGGATGATGTCATATTCAGGAGAGTTATTTCCTATCGGTTATGAATATACAGGGTGGAGGATGGAAACACTATAGGAAATCAACCATTTTTATTATTTTCATTTCTTGATGTTACAACGGAAGCGTTATGACTGCTAATATGGATACCACATAGAATCATCGCTTAGGTAATATTGTACATATAGAAATATTTTTTATTGAGAATAAGGTGAAGTTAATAATTTTTTCATATAGAAATCTTTTTCCGTTTATCGAGCGAATAGTGCCCCCAAGGTAGAGTGTTGAATGTTCCAGGTACCAAATATCGCTTGTCATCTTCTGGACTCAAAGCTATTTTTTCCTGCGTTAATGATGCACATGATGTTCTTTAGCTTGAATTAAATTTTGTGAGATGGTCTTTTGCTTCCATGTTTCAAGACATTCTATGTAATCCTCAAAACAAATATTGTTTTTTACAATCGTTTCTTGATACCTTTAGCCTTCTTGGTAACACCATAATTTCGGCACATAGTTTCAATTTCCTCCGGATCATATCCTTCTGTTTCCCATTGTTGTTTCTTCACATCAATCTCATTATGTGAATTTTTGACTGCGTACAGTTTAGATCTGAGGCCTACATAATCAGTCATCGGAATACCCCCATTCTCATCGGTCATCATGCCTAATACCTTCTTATTCACTTGAGGAATACCATAAGGATTATCCTTTGGGTAGTCGGAGGTATCAAATCGTGTATGGCAATCTCTTCTCATCACTTCATAAGGATCTCAAATAGCTCATATAGCGAGTCTGTATCAGTATATAAGATGGTACAGCCCTTTATGAACGCTTCATTCATATAGTCGTAATGGAAATCATATATAGTTGTCTTCGCCAGATCAAGAATGCTCATTCCCACATAAATTGGTTTATTCAAGTATACTTCAAGTTTCCGAAGTTCAACTGCAACCAAGTTCTCGTTGAAATAACAGAATTCTTGAACTCTGGTTTTGCAATGTATGATTCGGCGCCATAACGACCTTCCCATTTCGTTAGAAGATGAACATTCACTCTCTTTCTGATGTTTTCCATAGTTTTTCCTGTAACGATAGAAAAGAATGTGTAAATATCTGTATATGGAATTTAAAGAGAAGGAAATCATATCAGTACAATTTAACTTACCAAAAACAGCATTATTCATTAATTTGAATAGATTTTTCTCGAATTCATTCTTTGCTTTCTTCCCGAGGTTCGTATTTAGATCAATATAGGATTTCAACCAAGCAGACTGTTTGAATTTCAACACTCGATGTATTTTAGTGAGAACCAATCCATTCCTTAAAGCTTGCTTCAAATTTCTGTAGTGAATAATATACTTCTTCTTTGGATGTAATGTAGCCATAAGTTTTGCATTCTGTTGAGAAGCATAGCAAGGTGTCCGAGTCTTAGAATTATAATGTTCAGGACAGAAAGGGAGATTTTTATGTTTATCATGTAAATCCCTTGGATACTCGAGGTCCACTTCCAGAATATACCCCTCTGGAGCATCATCAGGTACGGAGGTAACATCTATATTTGTATCAGACCATTGAAAACCTCCATATGGTAGGTATTGTGACATTGCCCATCCATATTGATTGTTTACATCAAAGTACATGAGGTAATTCTCTGGTTTCTTCGTATCATAATTGGGGATATACTTGTTGTTTGCATGAGATCTCTTCGTTTTCCACATACTTGACTTAGACCTCCACGTATTCCTCGTTCAACAAAAAAAACATATCAACATCAGTTAGAAGTTCCAATTCTTGTTTGGTATGTTTCAACATTGCATCCCACGTATATCCAGGTAAGGTGAAATAATGTGCAGGATCTAATCCATAAGTCTCATGAGTGCTTAAGCGAAATTGCTCGAATACATCAGCTAACAATAGAATGTCTGTTTTCATATATAGATCTGAATATTCGCCCAAATTCTGGCATTGAAATTTTTTCCCATACAAGCTTAGCCCGCAAATAGCTTTTTCGAGGACATTTCTTATCTTCCAATTTATTATAGAAAGCAGTAATTGGTGGGAGAGAAGTTTCTCGGAAACGGTCATCAGAATCGATATAATCATATGGCATTACCCCTTTCTTTGTAAAAGAAGTTTTATATGCTCTTCAGATTCGTCAGTGAATTGTGATTTGAGGATGGGAAAATCTTCTAAACCTGATGATAATCGATCTAGTGAAGAAGCCATGAATCGGAAACTATCAATGAATCTGAAATTCACACAATAATCAGTATAGTGTTTAGAGAAGCTAATATATTTTTCCTTTGTTATAGGCACCAAATCAATTTTTCCTTCCATCCTTATAGCGATATCTTTTATCACAAAATTAGCGTCATAACCACTTAGGTTGTGAATACTACAGGGATCGTATGACTATCTTTATAATTTATGTTACAGCCCTCATGAGCGGCTCCACGGTAATTGTTCTCTGCTATAATATGATTGTGATCTCGTACTTTTTTCTCTCCAGGTTTGAAACTTTCTTCGCAGATATGGCAGTGGGTAGCCTTCTGAATTCAGATTCCTGTTGCGTCGTCATATCAATATCATAAGGACATAGGAAAACTGTTTCAACATCTTCAGCAATTGATTCATTTCATCTGCAAACCATTCCATGCAATTAGGACCTCGATATGAACGATAAAAACTGAGAGTGTCATCATATGAACACTTTACATAGTATCCAACAGCTGCTGCTTTGTGTTCTTGATAATTATTCTTTGTATTAGTAGGCTTCAAAATACTTTCCAGATCTGCATAAATAATAAAGGAACCTTCTCCTTGTTTTTGTGATTTTTAAATTTCAGGATATTGTTTCCTATCTCAGGCATTTTGATTGCAGTTTCATTCATTTTACCACAATCTATAGAATGAGTTCCAAGTTTTTCCTGTGATCGGAAGTATCGTAGACATCTATCACAAATGAATTTTTTATGTTCTTCTCTACTCAACTGGCTCGAGACAAGTCGAGATAAATTTTTATCCAAACATAATGATATCGAGCTGGAGTAATCATCATATCTATCTTGAACCAATAGCAAGTTGACGTGTCTTTCCATCTTGTTCTTAGTAAGATATGTTGGTAAGTGATGAAGTTCTTCTTTTCCTTCTTCAGAATATAGACGTTGATGGATATTTGATTCTGTTTTTCAAAGTTTGGTATCTGTTTCATGGAATCATCGGAAATTGAATTCCTTTGAGCTTTAACACTTTGGAATAATGTGGATATTTGGATGTTCGACAAAATTTTTTTCAACGGGGTGTAATGCAGCAGTCACAGCCCATGCAAAACATGCATCATCATCGTTCTTCACGTTGATAACAAGCTTGTTCTTCAGGATCTGAGGAGGTAACGGAATATATGAAGATCCAAGTTGGGGTGTGAACTTGTTTATATTCACCCCAAGGTTAACAACATTCACCAAAGCCCATCCACTATCCCTTTCTTGAAATTCTTCAAGTTCCTTCAAGATGGGTATCAAGACATTCCTATTGAACCAATCGGTTATGTTTGTATCTCGGTAAATAGCGAGTTTTGATGTTGTGAAGTATTTATATTCCTTCTAACTTTATTTGCAGTCATAATCTGAAACTCTCCACAAAACACCATATTCACTTTAACAGCGGCATCTTTTTTCAATGCGTTCAGAGTTCTTCGTCGAAATATGGCCTCACAATCCAACAAAATCTTTAGGGTCTTTGTTTGAGGTTACTGATAATTCCTGTTCTTATACGGCTCTCGAAGCGGATAATGAGTCATCCCAATGAACTCTATCTCGAGCAGTTTCCTTTCGCGTACTCAGTCCTGCACCAATTCGTTGTTGTTTGAATTGATGTTTCAATGATTTTATTGAACGGATCTGAGCTTCAAGTTGCTGTTTTCCTCCAATAGAAGTACAACTTCGCAATTCCCGATATAGTTTTCTAATTGCTCTAGTACATTCCTTTACACCCTTTATGGCATGCTCATTATCAGAACTAGCGATGAACAAAGCCACTAACGACTTTATTAGGCGAAGACAATCCTCTATGTTGAACATTTTGATGAAATGTAAAAACTTTCGCTCAACTTACAAAAAGGTACTTGAATAGTTTTATGAGTACTATCTAGTATTATATTATCACTAGCGCCATCTCTACGAATATAAAGTAGATACAAAACGGAAATGTAGTAGATATAGAATAGAATGAGATGAGAAATCTGTAGAAAAAATTCACTCTTTTAATAATTAAGTAGGCATGTAAATGAACGAAAATTGCCTTCACTTGTATCTAATAAGCCTTATGTAGGTTAAAGATATAGTTTAACTATAACAACCAAAAATTACCGTTATTAGGATATGAAGATAAACGAAATTAGCAGAAGATTATTTTCGAAATAGCCGAACGTACCGAAGATAGCCGAAGATAGTCGATGATGCAAACGCTATTAAACTGGATACTTTCATATAAAACAATATAAAGCGGATACTATCAATCATAGAATTTGTAAAAAACATCAGCTTAATCATAAGTTATGATGGTGTCTCATGAAATAAATTTATTTTGATGAGCTACTATTGAATTCGGACACACCCGAAAAAAAATTTATTGATCATTTTTAATAGGGAATATTACTCACCAGATCGAAAAATCACACTAAAAACACACACTCAGGTATATTTGTTAACGTTTCAGACTAGTTTTTGAAAAATATGAACTAGAAGCCTCTATATATTATAGGTAATCAAAGGAAATGTAACCGCAGCATTACACTAATTAGAATAGATTTGAGTTTTCAATCTAGAGATAAGGATTAGACAGGTTGTTGACAAGTCTGGACCCGCAAAATTCCACTAATTAGAATAGATAAGATTCGAGCAGGTAATCACAAAAATGGAGAAAAATGTTCCCATGATGGGATCAACAGGAATTGTAACCACAGAATAGTACCTATAAATGAAAATGCAATTCCGTGTTAGATCAGTTGACTACAAATACTCAATCATTATATTCATCTTCTTTCGAATACAGGTATGTTTTGAATATATTGAAAATCAACCATTTTTGATTAATTGTTGTTTAGATACTAACAATGGACTCCTTCCAAAGTTAATAAGAATATCCAGTTCATCAACAAGCCATTGAGGAAGCTGGAAGAGCTTTCAATAGGATCTGAATATTCGATTATTTTCCTTAAATCATTGAGGGTCACTACAGTAGATGTATACTGGTGGAATTGGAGGAATTCAAGACGTTCCTTCCCGCCGAATGACACAGCATCTGGAGGAACACTTGGAAGATCTATCTAAACATAAGATAAAGTATCTGGGGGCGAAAATCCTTGATGGGAGAGCCATCCAAGAAGTTGCATTCGTATAAGTAAATTTTTTGTTATAAATTTTATCTCATAATATTAATTAGTCATGTATAAATTTAAATGTATTGGAGCAACTCTAATTTCTCAAATTGTATCAGAATCAATTAGCTCATTATGTTAATGGAAAGGAGATGGAATTTTTGAATATAATATTATATGTATCGATTGCATGGTGAAGAAATTTGGGCATCTGAATCATGAACCATTAACAAATTCATATAGAAATGATTATATCACGTGATGAAGAGTTGAAATTCATGATGGAAAGATATATGAAAAAATGTAAGATATGCTCACAAATATTTGCTTCTATTGAACAAATTGTAGCTAGTGAAACAGAAGTTATGAGTTTGAGTTGTGGTGAATAAAATACATATTGAATAATTGACTTTTATTTTATCATCAAATCAATGTCTACCCAAATCATAGAGTATTTTATCTCTACATAAAATTAAACATTCATTCAGTATTACATTCTCAATTGATGGATTGAGATCAAAATTTTTCAATTGACTCAAAACAATCAATAGTATTGATGAAGTACAAAAAGTTCTTATAATAAGAAGAAAAATTAAGTTTCAATAACATCTCAAAACGTTTTTTTTTATTGAATTTTCATTGTTTTCTTTTATCATAGCAACATCGTTACTAGATAAATATATATGATTATCACTCTCTACATATGTGGTTAATTTAAATCCATTCACAGATGCTGTTGTTATTGATATATCATCTATAAATCTGACATCATTGTCTTCATTCATGTTGAGAATTTCTATAAACATCATCCATTGTAGATTATCGAAGGATATTGAAAGTTTTTGATTATGACGAAGACATTTTTGGTTTGTTGACAGCTTCACTGATGGTTCGAAATTTCTCAGGCTGCTGAGACCAAAATCAATAGTATGTTCGTCTATTGGAATTTGTATATTTAAAATAAATGATTTTTCCATGTCCAGTAATGAATTAGCAGAGTTCATAAAATGAAATTCACACATCTTGCCCACTTGGATTAAAACTCAAATGAAACTAGAACGTTCCTATTGCATTATATATATATATATATAGATATAATATTTATATGATGGCACTATCATGAAGATGGTGGAGGAAAATTTTTCAATCAAACATATTCTCAATGTCTATTATACATATTATATTCACTCAATCATATTCGATACAAGAATTTTCTTTATATATTCAATAGTATCATTACAAGGTCCTATATTCCCAGCATGATCGTCATCCATCAAATCTCTTGATATTCCTTATCTACCATACTTACAATCTTCTTATGGTTTCCATTGTTCTCAGGATCGAATTTGAAATTGATTCCATGATTATGAAATTCCTATATCATTCATACTATCGTTGTATACAAATAGCGGAATATTTGTGCCTTAAAATGAGTGTTAATATTCCAACCTTGAGGATGAAATATGGTTGTGCAAGATATGTAATTTGAAACCAAACATAGGATCTATTAACTTCCGAAGAAAAAGACCCCCACATTCGTATACTTCAAATTTTATTTTTTTATTTATTTTTATTAATGAAAAATCATGAAATATTGGGATAATCATATCATATATTATTTTTGCTTAAATGCGGTACAAAACGAGATAATTAACCGGACGTCAAATCCTTTTTATCTATTTTCATGATACAATGTTTTACTACAACATGATAGCCACCTGCAAACGCAAATCTTTGTTATGCCCTAATTATATTTCATGAAGATATGATAACCGACCGCGTGTGTAAAAACTACAAAATAGATTCCCACCGTTTTGCGAAAAAGGATGTGAGGTTTTAAATACGGCCGCATAAACTTTAAGTTCTCAGTTGTTGTTTTGAGAGAACAAAAATGGGTAAGTTGAAACTTTAATTCAGTATTTTGGCTTTGAATTTTTCTCATGACTTGTTGTAAGTGTATGTATGCGTAACCAACTAATAAATAATATCTTTTTGAGTTAGATTTTCTCATTCTTAACTATGATTTACGATTTTTTTTCTGATTGAGATCCAAACAAAATTTTTTTGGTTTTAAAATTTTTTCTCATGACTTATTGTGAAAAGGTTTTGAGGAACAACTAACAAATAATTATCTTTTTGAGTTAGATTTTCCTCCATCATCTGAATCAATTTCTAAATTTGAGATCTTAAACTATTGAAAGGGTACAGGAAAAAACCATTAATGTTAATTTTCACGTTTTTTACCTTCAAACCAGTTCATTTTATTGAAATATGATTAAGAAATACTTCTTTTCTGAATTTATCGGAATATTGCAACGACTTGCACGCCCATGCTTAACATCTTATTGTTGCGACGCCGCTGATTTTCGCGAACTACATCTTTACGTTGACACACATTAACTCTGTGTCTCGCGCCTCTGTGATCTTTTTTTTGTCTGCGCATTGAAAATCTCTCGAAGGTTCTTTTTTTTTTTCGCTTTTCCCTCAAGGAAGAAGGTTATCTGTCGAAATATCGTATCGGAATTCATCGATTGATTATTCTGAAATTAATGAATTTTAAGTTGGCGAGGTTAACAATATTGTCTCGGTAAGTTCATAATTCCTTTAATTTAAACAGGGATCTCACTAGGAATGTTTGATAAGGTAAATTTGCTGGTTCTAGATTTATTGCTTCCCTTCATTTTGTTTTGCAGCACATGTTCTTGTACTGCTTTTCATTCCCCCAGAGCAGGATTCCTTCTCGGGTTTATTTAATAATTATATTATTTTGTTCATGAAAATCTTTGTTTTCTCATGAAGAGTTGAGAAGGAGTTCTGTTAAATTTTTCTGCACATTTTCATTCTTGTTTATTTCGCATAGCTTTTTGGCCCGGAGCTCAAATTTTGGTCCGGAGCTCAAATTTTTGGACTGAAGCTCCAATTTCTGTACCGGAGCTGGGTCTACGTGTTTGACAAGAATTTGGAATGCAACTTTGGCTTGAAGCACAGCATTTGAACGGAACTTGAGGCTTAATAGAATTTGGACTGAAATACAGCTGTCTGACTGTGAAAGTACGACTTTGGTTTAAAGCAGAATCATCAACCTTGGGCTGAAATTCAACTCTAGGCTGCACATTGTCGAATGCTACAGGAAACCCACGTCCAACAGGGACAGATCTGTTGTTTGGACTCACTTAAGCTAAGTAGATCTAAGTTGTGAAGTTTTGAGAGACTGTATAAATTCCTGTCATTACGAGTGATTTTCAAATTGTACATTGTAATTATTTTGAATAATATATGTGAAAAACCTGACTGGGAATTTTGTTGCTGGGGTAATCAAGCCCCCCCTTGAGAAATTAGAAGTAGAGATTCATGCTCGATTGCCCTTCAGGGCAATTGTCACGTTACACTTTTGGCGCACACAACGTGGGGCCCGAGAAACCCAGCAACATTTTTCATCAGTTTAAAGAAACCTATCAGTCTCTCGAGCTTGCACACCTCACATTACTTTCACTTTTTCTTTTTGCTTTGAATAATTCTGGAACCTTTGCTATTGTTGCATTTTTTTTATATCTTTGCGTTTGAATTGTTGGAATTATGAACCCCGACTTTTTGAAGGCTCATGAACTCGCGTATGAGGTTGCTATACGTTTAGGAAGGGATGACAAAAATACTGTTGAGCAAAATCGCAAAATTTTGAGAGGTCTCTTGGCGCAGGAAAGAGGAGATCGAAGTTTTTCTGAAATTCAGGACATTTTTACGATAAAGGAAAACTTTGAGGAACTTTCACAATCAATTTCAGACTTGTCCTTAAAAATATCTAAATTAACGTCTAAGTCTAATGTTTCTGAATTTAAAAGACTTGAAGACAGGTTGTGTCATTGTTCTGGGAGATTAAAGCGGATTTCTGTTGAAGAGGTTACTGAGGAAGATCAAAAACGTGATATAATGTTTCAGATCATTGAATTGGAAGCAGAACTTGATGAGCGCAAGTCCTCAGTTAAAGCTATTGCCTCCTCCTCATCCTCTACCGGTATTGTCTCAACACAGCCTCACTGTAGTAAAGTGCCTGTTTATAAATGGAACTTAAAGAAATTCTCTGGAAGAGAGCCTTTAATGCCTTTTCTTGAACTGTTAGATACGCTGAAGGTTTCTCGTGGCTGCTCTGATGCAGATTTATTTGATTCCGCCGCCGACTTATTTGAGTCAGATGCTTGGACTTGGTGGCATAACCACTTCGTCAGAAAATCTTTTAGTAAATGGTCAGAATTGGTGGATGCGCTTAAGGAATCTTTTTTGCATTCGAATCATGATCAGGTTATGCTTGACGAAATAAAATCGAGGAAACAACGTCCAGGAGAAAGCGCTAGCATTTTTATATCTTCACTAGAGGCACAATTCCATCGCTTGAATACAAAACCCCAAGACAAGGAAATAGTTAATATTATTCGGTCAAATTTGCAACCAGATTATCTGAAGGCTTTAGTTTTGAGAGACATTGACACAATATCTGATTTAAGTTCCTTGTGTAAAAGAATAGAGGATACCTTGGGCTTAAACAAAATAAAGTCGCAAGCCGTTTCCTGATTGGGAATTGTAAAAAATCTGGTCACAAGTATTCAGCCTGTAGGCAAGCCAGGAGGAATAGATTTTGTTTCGGTTGTGGAGCAAGCGGAATTGTAAAATCGAAGTGCTTCAAATGTTCAAAAACGTAGCTGCTGGTCACGTTATGGCAGACAGCGTGAATCGGCGCTCAAGTACTGCCACATCGACTCGAACCACCGAACAGTAAATAAATTTGATCGCGAGGACTTTAACAACTGGTTAGAGACGATAAAAGTTTTCTTTTCTGGTAGAAAGCCTCATTATTCGGATAATAATCTCAAAAATCCTGCTCATTCTGTATGCCCCTTACTGGAAAGACTTAACGATGACAATAGACCTTATCTTAGAGTCAAAATATCTACCGAAAGCGTTTTGGCATTGCTAGACAGCGGCAGTAATGTGTCAATTCTTGGTTCTCCTTCCTTGTTTATGTTGAAGAAACTAAATATCCCTTTAAATTATGATGTTTCTTTGCATCTTACCACGGCTGACGGAACATTGCAGAGCACTCTGGGTTACGTGACTCTGAATATCGAATTGAACGGTCTCTCGAAGGCTCTCAGATTTTTGGTAGTTCCTTCTATCTCGCAAGAAATGATTCTCGGAATGGATTTCGTTAAAGCTTTTAATATCAACTTGGATTTCACTAACTCTTCCTATAATTCATCACTTCTCAACACTGCTGCAGTTCATGCAATCAAGCCTGCTGATGATTTGTCACCCATGCAGAAGGATATTTTGGATGGAGTAGTCAAATTATATGGGACCATAGGACCCAAGGATAGAATTGGTAGAACGCACCTTCTCACATATTCTATCAAGACTGAAGGCTCTCCAATACGTCAACGGCAGTATCCCCTTTCACCGGCTATGCAATCTGTTCTCAATGAACAGATAGATGAAATGTTGGAACTTGGTATCATTGAACCTGTGACAACAGTTTCACCTTGGCTATCTCCTCTTTGGCTGGTTGCCAAGAAAGATGGTTCATATAGGGTTTGCTTTGATGGCAGGAGGTTAAACTCGGTTACTGTTCCTGATTCATATCCTATGCCTTTAATCGATTCAATAATTGGTAAGGTTCGCAATGCCTCATTTTTGTCGTCCATAGATTTGAAGTCTGCATTTTTTCAAATTCCGCTTGATGAGGAATCCAAGTTGAAAACGACATTCGCCGTTCAGGGTCGTGGGTTATTTTGCTTCAATGTCCTTCCCTTTGGCTTAAATAACGCGTCTCAAGCTATGTGCCGTCTTATGGATATTGTAATAGGGTCATCTCTTGAGCCATATGTCTTTTATTATTTAGATGACGTCATTATAGCAACTCCCGATTTCGAGACTCATATTTGGGTTCTGAGAGAACTTTTTAAGCGCCTTCAAGAGGCAAACTTGACGGTTAACTTCGAAAAATGTCATTTCTGTCGTCCCTCACTCAAATTTCTAGGATTTTTGGTGGATGAACAAGGTCTCAGAACAGATCCCGATAAAATCAAGTCAATCGTGGAGTATCCAATTCCTACCAATGCTACACAAATTAGAAGATTGATTGGTCTTGTTGGATATTATCGACGTTTCTTGAAAAACTTCTCGACAGTGTGTGCTCCTATTTTAGATTTGTTAAAAGGTCGCAAAAAGGGACAACCAGTACAGTGGACGGACGAGGCTGATGCTGCATTCAGAACGGTCAAGCAGATGCTGACTTCAACTCCAATTCTAGCTAGCCCAGATTTTACAAAGCCTTTCTTTTTAGCCTGTGATGCCTCTGATGTGGGTGTGGGCAGTGTTTTATTCCAGGAAAACGATGGTGTTGAACATCCCATAGCATATTTCAGCAGGACTTTAACCAAGTGTCAGCGAAATTACACAACGACTGAGAAGGAGCTTCTTTCTATTCTTCTCTCCATCGATCGATTCCGTCCCTACATTGAAGGAACTGAATTCACTGTAATTACGGATCATTCATCACTACAGTGGCTGCACTCTATGAAGAACCCTTCTCCTAGGATTGCAAGATGGATTGTTCGTTTGTCCTGTCACCGTTTCAAGATAGTTCATCGCAGTGGCTCCCTCAATACTGTGGCTGATTCCTTGTCTAGAATTCCTGAGACAGCTGTTCTGGATCTGAATAGGTTGAAACCGGATCTTTGGTACCGAACTATGTGTGATAGGGTTACTAGGAACCCTGAGTCCTTCCCTGATTTCAAGGTTTCAGGAAATGTCTTATACAAACACATCATGAGTAGATCTAGGCTCTCGGATACGTCTGCAGAATGGAAAATTGTGGTTCCGACAGAAAATAGGCTGGAACTTCTGAATAAGTATCATGACGACCCTTTAGCTGGACACTTTGGTGTATTTAAAACTCTCTCTAGACTCTCCCAATTATACTACTGGCCGAAAATGAGGAATTCCGTAAAATTATATATTCGTAAATGTAAGGTATGTGCTTCGTGCAAGTCGGACAATTTGCCACAAGCTGGTTTAACTGGTAATTATCGCAATATAAACTTTCCCTTCCAGTTAATATCTGCCGACTTGTTGGGTCCATATCCCAGATCGAAGAATAATAATCAGTACGTCCTTGTGGTTACAGATTGGTTCACCAAGTTTGTCTTAGTGCATCCTATGGCTAGAGCCACCTCAAAGGGTGTTGTCAAGTTCATTGAAAATCAGGTTTTCCTTATATTTGGTGTTCCGCAGATCATAGTTGTAGATAATGGAGTTCAATTCACTTCCAATGAATTTAAGAATTTGGCTAAGAAATATAATGTACAAAAAATCTGGTACAATGCAAGGTATTTTCCTCAAATTAATCCCACTGAACGAGTCAATAAAACGATAACAACCGCAATTAGATCTTTCATCGATGAAAAGCATAATACTTGGGATCAGAATCTCTATCAAATTGCACAAGCTATCAGATTGGCAAGGCATGAAGTCACGGGTTATTCTCCATCTTATTTATGTTTTGGCAGAAACGTTCCCACTGACGGTGCTTTCTTTGGTTTGATTTCAGATAACGCTAGCAATTTGATTGAAGTGGAAAATAAGTTTTTGGACCCATCTCTACAACTCAAAAACCTTTCCGGACCTTTATAGACTGTTCGCGTAGACTCTTTGATGCATATAAGAAGAATGCAAATCGCTATATAATCTGATGAAGCGTTACGTAAACCTGATCTAACTCATGAATGTACCTACCGACTCTGACGAACACGAACATGACCATTAAATTCACTCTTTCCGGTGCACAGGATTATTTACTTGATTGGCAATTTCTTTATCGTACCTAATCTTGACGTATTACTTTTTCATACTATATCGTATTTGTCGTAGCTTTGCATGAAATTGCCGTTAATTTGTCTGGAATATATTGCGGATATGCGGTTAAAAAAAAAATCTTGTTGTATCCAACGGTGTATTTTGGAGTTTAATTTTAAATTTTGCGTCACTGATGCAGATACATTTTCTGAGCACCGGATTGAAATGTTTTTCCCTATTTTTGACTTTGCAGGTTTTACACCTGCTGGCGCCCAACAAACTTTTACCGCGAGCTTTTCGTTCACTTCAATGGAGAGGATGGGTTGGGAAGTGATTTCGAAATATTTTGTTGGATCACCTCACATTTCACGTTTAACATCTTAAGTGAGACAGACTGCAAACTTGCTATCTTCATCTACACCGGATTTGACTGTTCATCGTTGATGATGACTCTTTACCGAATTTGTGTAACAATTACATACCGATTATGTATTTTCTTTAAACTCTTGCCTTTTCCTAGTTCATAAGAATTAGTTTTAAGTCGCCTTCAGCGTTTTCATTGTTTTCGAAATTTCAAATAGCCTTCAGCATTTTACCTCTTGAATCGCCTTCAGCGTTTTTCATTTTCTCATTGTTTTCAAGTGGCATTCACTGTGTTCAGCCTTCAGTCGCCTTCAGCATGTTTTATTAAAAAAAAATTTTTTGCAAATTTTTTTTTCTTTCCTGGTGAGAGGTGTGTGCAACGACTTGCACGCCCATGCTTAACATCTTATTGTTGCGACGCCGCTGATTTTCGCGAACTACATCTTTACGTTGACACACATTAACTCTGTGTCTCGCGCCTCTGTGATCTTTCATTTGTCTGCGCATTGAAAATCTCTCGAAGGTTCTTTTTTTTTTTTTTGCGCTTTCCCTCAAGGAAGAAGGTTATCTGTCGAAATATCGTATCGGAATTCATCGATTGATTATTCTGAAATTAATGAATTTTAAGTTGGCGAGGTTAACAATATTGTCTCGGTAAGTTCATAATTCCTTTAATTTAAACAGGGATCTCACTAGGAATGTTTGATAAGGTAAATTTGCTGGTTCTAGATTTATTGCTTCCCTTCATTTTGTTTTGCAGCACATGTTCTTGTACTGCTTTTCATTCCCCCAGAGCAGGATTCCTTCTCGGGTTTATTTAATAATTATATTATTTTGTTCATGAAAATCTTTGTTTTCTCATGAAGAGTTGAGAAGGAGTTCTGTTAAATTTTTCTGCACATTTTCATTCTTGTTTATTTCGCATAGCTTTTTGGCCCGGAGCTCAAATTTTTGGTCCGGAGCTCAAATTTTTGGACTGAAGCTCCAATTTCTGTACCGGAGCTGGGTGTCTACGTGTTTGACAAGAATTTGGAATGCAACTTTGGCTTGAAGCACAGCATTTGAACGGAACTTGAGGCTTAATAGAATTTGGACTGAAATACAGCTGTCTGACTGTGAAAGTACGACTTTGGTTTAAAGCAGAATCATCAACCTTGGGCTGAAATTCAACTCTAGGCTGCACATTGTCGAATGCTACAGGAAACCCACGTCCAACAGGGACAGATCTGTTGTTTGGACTCACTTAAGCTAAGTAGATCTAAGTTGTGAAGTTTTGAGAGACTGTATAAATCCTGTCATTACGAGTGATTTTCAAATTGTACATTGTAATTATTTTGAATAATATATTGTGAAAAACCTGACTGGGATTTTGTTGCTGGGGTAATCAAGCCCCCCCTTGAGAAATTAGAAGTAGAGATTCATGCTCGATTGCCCTTCAGGGCAATTGTCACGTTACA
>CM024243.1:49216651-49280448 GCA_013421045.1 Propylea japonica | reverse complement strand
CCTGAAATTAATGATGCCAGACGCACCAGCAGGCATCTCTTACCAAGGCAATGAGATCCGGCTTGCAAGTGAACTGGGACGACTATAAGTCGGCACTGAGGGTGTACAAAGGACTTATAAGAAAGTCTAAGCGAGAATCTTGGAGGCGCTCTGTAGTGATATTGAGGGTGCGCCTGAAGCTAACAGGCTCAGGCGGTCCTCTCTGCCGGGGCCCTCCGAGGATTGACTACTTAAATCTTCCTAGTGGGCAAAAGACGGGCTCAGAGGAAGAAAGCTTCAGACATCTCTTAGAGACGACGCATTTTCCTGGCTTCTCTGAGAATATAGCACACAGGGTGTATGCCTCGACGGGCCTCATACGAGGACTGGAAGCTGGCTGCACGTGTAGTCACAAATTCTCGACTTCGTTGGGCGATCAACGGTTTCGAGTCTTTATAAAGCAGCTGGTGAGGATGGCATTGTTTCCGGCTCTGCTATCCAAGGGGCTGGAAGTGCTGGCCCCCCCACTGCTTCACGTTCTCCGTGCGAGTCTGGCTCTAGGTCACATTCCATTGTCCTGGAGAAAGGTGAAGGTAATTTTCATACCCAAGCCTGGAAACCATCGCATACAAAAGCGAATGACTTTCGACCAAAATTAGCCTCCTCTCGTTCTTAGTCAGACAATGGAGAGGTTGGTGGAAAGATACATCAGGGACGATGCTTTAGTGGCTATACCACTGCACCCCTCCCCAGCATGCGTATCAGCTGGGCAAATCAGTAGATTCTGCTCTTCACTCAGTGGTTAACTGTATTGAGGACGGAATACATAACAAGGAGTCACCCTAGCTGTATTTCTTGATATAGAAGGTGCCGTCAATAACACTGCGTTTGGTGTGATGCAATCTGCGTTGGCCAGACATGGTGTTCCGCCTACTCTTTTGTCGGTGGACGGGGTCTCTGCTTGGTTTCACGTAGCATCGTGGCTCGGCTGGGCGGCTCGACCATAGGGGGCTCGCCAGGAAGGGGATGTCCCGCAGGGCGGTGTTCTGTCTCCGATACTGTGGAATCTCGTCCTGGATGAGCTCCTGTGTGGAGTTGAAAAAGGCTGGGTTCGTGTGGTGGCCTATGCGGACGACCTTGTTATATTAATCAGGGGTAAGGTGATCAGTGTCATTGGGGATCTGATGCAGAATGCTCTGCGACGGGTCGAACGATGGTGCTTGAAAAACGAGCTCTCGGTAATCCTAGTAAGACAAGATGGTTCTCTTTACTAGAAAGAGGGTGCCTAGCAATTACGACTTCCCAGTCTGTTTGGAGTTGGGCTCACTCTATCCGACCAAGTTCGTTATCTCGGGGTGATATTGGACCGCAAACTTTTGTGGAACAACACGTTGAGACTCAAACGAATAAAGCCAATGTAATATTCTGGTCTACTCGGAGGATGCTGGGTAATGGATGGGGCTTCAAACGCACGTTATGCACTGGTTGTATACTGCCGTGGTGAGGCCTATCCTGACCTATGCCTCTGTGGTGTGGTGGCCTTCTATGGAGAGGGCCGTCAACCAACATTATGACTAAATGCCAGAGGAAAGCTTGTTTAAGTATTACAGGCGCTCTGAGGTCTACCCCTACAGCAGCGATGGAATGTCTGCTGGGTCTCCCTCCTTTGGCACCTAGTTGTGAAGGAGGTGGCTATGAGACAGCTCTAGGATCTGGGAACGGGGACAATGGCGCGATGGAGGACTCTTCACTGGGCACGCGAGGGCCCTCAAAATGGTTAAGGATGCTCACGCTCCCCTTCTCCAGAGAGGTGACCTGCGCGGCACTAGGTTCTGCTTCGACGAACCCTACAGGGGTAATTGTTCCCGACAGAGACCTATGGTCTTCATCAAACAGGCACAGGCTTCCCAGTCCAGAAGTCCCACCTGGTTCACTGATGGCTCTGTCACAGCAACAGGGTCTGGGGCCGGAATCGTGGGTCCTCACTTCAATCAGGCTATCCCTCTGAGGAAGGACTGTTCCATTGTGCAGGCTGAGCTATTTGCGGTTCTTGCATGCGCACTGGAAAACATTCGCAGGGGATACTCTGGCCAGCACATTTATATATGTTGCGACAGCCAGGGAACTCTGAAATCTCTATCTGATGTTAGAGTTGATTCTCTTCTGGTAGAAGAATGCAGGAAAGCTCTGCGTAGGCTGGGCTCTGATAACTTTTTGAAAGTGGTCTGGTGTCCTGCTCATGCGGATATACTGGTAACGTCAAGGCAGATGAACTGGCTAGGCGGGGAGCCGGATTAGCATTTGTTGGTCCGAGCCTCGCTGCCAATCTGTCGCACATCTGTCAGAAGTTTCTTCAGGAACTGGCTGAACAGGGAATTTTCCTCGGAATGGAGCGCAGGGTGGGCCTGAGGTGGTCGAGGATTCTCATTGAGAGACCGTCCTCGCGATCTGAGGTCAATAGGCTTCTGCTGCTGGAGAGGAAACAACTCAGTCTGGTGACTGGTGCATTGACTGGTCACCTGTTTAACAAGCATTTGAAGAGAATGGGATTGACGAGCTGCTCCCTATGCCGGGTGGTGCAGGAGTACTGATGAAACGGTCGAGCATATTTTGTTCAACTGTGAAAACCTTACTGAGTTAAGGTCAACACACCTAGGAAATCCAACACCTTCTATTCCTATGGTGAGAGGGACCACTCCTGCAGGCTCGCGACATTTCTGTCTTCGTTCTGAGGAGCTGAGTCTCTGCAGAATGATGCGGGTGAACAATGGGCCACTAGACTCAGTTCGGCCGGTAAGGCACGCACAGAGAGAAAGAAGAAAGAAGAAGAAGAAGGCCCGTCCAAAAAATTTATCTTCGAGTACGCTATTCAATATTTTTTTCCTCTTTTTTCCTCTAAATTTGTAGGTGTGCCACGTAATTTTTTACTCTTCATTGTAGAGTTTTCAGTGTAGTTTGAACTGTCATGACAGGTTTATTGTCTTTTTGATCAACAGGGTGTTTTTTTTTCATAAATTTCGATAATATCAGAAAAATAGAGTCCGGTCCTGGAAATTGATAATCTGTTAACTCAGCTGTATGGAAATTGATATAGTTCTCCTACGTACCAAATTTGATGAATTTGTGATTATTCGTACGTCCAATAGAGCATTTTGAAAATATGACCCAAAACTGGAAATCACCCTGTATAATTCAAACGAATCGTTTGAGACCTTTCATGTGGGGTCTTTTTGAAACCAACAAAGTGTCCTCTGTCTCTGTGTGAAGTATGTACAGTTCAACAGGATTCACCCTGTATTAAGGTTTCGGAACAGCCATAGAATTATTTTCTTCGCGAATATGTAACTTCTAGTTTTCTCAACATATCTGAATATTATCCTGAGTATCCTCAGTGTAAAATGTGCCCTCATTCAGTTGAGTTTCAGCCTCAACCGAGTTTACAGCCTATTTGCTACTAATTCAGTAAGAAAAGCCTCCTCATCATATCCAATCAAACTCGCAAGATTCAAGTGATATAAGTTTTTTAATACATTGACACACTTTCATATGGTTTAATGATTTCAGTTCTATCGATAACATAAATTTTTCTGTGGTATTTTCATTAAAAAAAGTGTGTCGATAATAGATACATCTAAAACACGATCATCCCCATTCATCGACACAAGTGTCGGTAATAGGGTAAAGTGTGGTGTTATTTGAAATACTTCCTGGAGCTTATATAATTCTTTTTTCGAAACAAAAGTAACTTTATCGTATGCGATTCGATCATTATTTATTCTGTACCAATTATCGACATAATGATTTTACTCAAATTTTCCTATTATAAAATGAAATATTTCAATGTCGATAATAGGTTCAATTCTATGTCGAATAATGGTTAATTTTTCCCGATCATAGGACACCTCGACATGACTTTTCAATGTATTTTTTGTGGCATTGGTGAGCCCTATCAAAATTTCTTTTCAACATTTTGACCGAAAATGATCAATTTTCAGTCCATACAAACCGACACCCAATGTTGATAAACTCTTATGATATTGTTTCATACTTTTTCGCAGATGTCGATGACGAGGGCATTACATTATCGATTATTGGTTTCGTTAATTTTTCAGTCTATTTCGTATAATTAAATGCTACAAATGTGAAAAACTTAATGCCTGCTTTAAGAACTTCCGAACAATTCGATGTTCCCAGAACCACACTATGAAAGGCAGAGAGGTCCTGAGACTGTCTTAACACTCTTATACACCAAAGAGAAGGATGAACTATTGATGGTGAAATGGATGTTTCACGTCGTCGCGAAATGTGGATATTTCATGACTAAAGCTACTCCGTCAAGAAAATAGGTGAAAATCCACTGAGAAACTGCCAAGGTCAACTACTCTGACTTGAAATTTTTAAACTCTTCTCAATTTTCAAAGAGTGCTTTGAATGAGTGTAGTCAACACCAAATTTTAAAACGCAATAGTCAATCTTGAAATATAAAAAGAAAAATTTTCCTCTTGAATTTTGATATCCGGTCTCTCGGTAACGAAACCGTTTCGGACCCATATTTGTATGAACTTTTCTTCTTGAAATAAGTTGAGAAGTCCCTTTTGGCATTTGGTAACGTTATTCTGGAACACCCTGTTTGTGTTATTTTATCAGATTTCACGATGTCATCCATTGAATTTATCGATCAGATTTAATATTTATTTTTCTCTTATCCATACAACTCTCTATTCTTCTTGATTTCACAGTGTCGATAATTGGTCCTCATGTATGTCGATAATTGGTAATTCCAATTCCAGAGCTGTCGATAATTGGGACATCTGACTTTCAACTTGATTTGTATTTTTTTTTAAATATCAAAACTTCCTGTTCACGATTTCGTGTTTGTTTTGGGGAGTTAAAGGTACAATGAGTTCAAAATTGGCTTTTATGTGTGGAAAAATATTTGGTGACTATTCGAAAAAAATTGTACATTTCCAAGTTTCGACTATAGTGTCGATAATTGGTACATTTACCTTAGTACCTCGATTACTCGCGCCAACGGCCAGTCAAGACGCTTACTGTTGCTGTTGTCGTTACCCACAAGCACCAGATCTCCAACACTAACCTGACGTGTCCTCTTCTTTTCAGAAAGGAGTTTCAATTGTCCAAGATATTCTGCCCGGAAGCCAACTCGTAAATTTTCGCGGGGCGTCTGAATTTTCCGCACTTTTCTACTCAACGACACACTGTCGATCAGATCACACTCCGGTAAACCGGACTCAGCTCTATCACGGAGAAACATAGATGGACTTAGCGCCACTAAATCGTTCGGATCATCTGACAAATACGTTAATGGTCTCTCATTCACAACCGCGTCGCATTCACATAGAAGTGTTAACAGTTGTTCATAATGCAGCGAAGCACGTCCTAGCGATCTTCTCAATAGTTTTTTCAGTAAACCGATAAGTCTTGCCCATAAACCACCCCACCAAGCCGCTGTTGGGGGGTTAAAACGCCACTGGGATTCGCTGTACCGACGTCTCTCGCACAATTATGTCCCAGTTATATGCAGCGAACGAGTTCTCGGCGCCTATGAAATTAGTCCCGTTATCAGTATATACGCGGTTTTAGGCCTTCCGCGTCGCGAAATGAATCGACGAAATGCCAGGAAAAAGTTCGACGTCGAAAGAGAAGTACAAAGTTCCAAATGAACAGCACGGTATGTGGCACACGTGAATAGGCAAATCCACGCTTTCTCTCCACTTTTCAGGAAAAGCGGGCCGGCAAAGTCGACTCCAGTCACCTCAAAAGACACCGCATCCCGATCCAGAGGCAATGGTGAGCTTATCAACTCCATGGTTTCGCGTCGTATCGTCTGCAAGCTACACAATTAGATAATACTGATATTATCGTTCTTCTCCCTCCAAGATTCCAAAACTTCTCTCGAAGTAGGCTTAGCAATCCTTGTGTACCAATATGGTGCGACCTTAGATGTGTACTCATTATTAACCGATCTACCAACTGGGTAGCACGATAGGAAATCTGAAATTTTCCGTAACTTCGCGATTGGACACTCTGGACTTCAGACGAATCAATCCATTATCATCCTGAAATGGGTTAAGGCCACTTATCTTCTGATCATCTATACCAGAAAATGCTGCCGATTGAACGAGTTTCAAAAAAAAAACTTCAGCCTATCTCAGTTCTTCAACTGATAACTCACCAGAACCTCGTCCATTTGGTTTCCTACAGTGGCGAACAAAACGAAGTATCCATGACATCATTCTAATAGTCATATCGTACTTCCGAAGTAATCTCAAGCAAGAAGGCGATCTCATTCGTGTTTATCAAAGATGTAACTAATTTATTTCCCTTCAGAATCACCTCCTTTTCATTGCATATTGAAATGCCTAAGGGCCTAGTGCTCTGAGGTCCGCACAACCATTTCGGACCCTCACCAATCTTGATTCCAATAGCTGTTTTGGCGAACAACCTCGTGAGGGTAAATCCGCAGGATTTATTTTACCTGGCAAATGTCGCCAGTCGCTCTCCAAGGTTAACTTCCGAATTCCATGACCCTGTTCCACACAAATATTCCCCATTCTTCCTTTCGTTGAATCCATAGATAAATGTAGAAGAATTTCTCCAGAAATAACACTGAAGATCATGTTCCGGAACCTGGATAGAATAGAGGAAATTAGCTCTATTATATTGGTACCTTTCTCAAGACGTGATTTAGAGATGGTCAGATGCGTCAAATACTGGTCGAATTTTCGTACTCTCATTTTTGACTACAGGTCTGTGAGGTAAGTATTGACCACCGAGTTTGAAACCCTGCGTTTGTCTTCTACTAACTCAATGATACCTTCAGCTCGCAATCTTTGAAAACCTTTCTATATTGTCTGTAGACATTATCTCTTTTCAGTTTTCGTATCGTACAAATGAAAGACAGCCTACTTTGAGCTAGACCATAATTCGATTCGATTGGGGGGTGGCCTTCAAGCCACGGAAGTCGAATTCATACGTCCTCCATCGACAATCTTCAATTTCGCAAAAAGAAATCTTTCGCTTCTTGAGCCATTTCATTTTTACTATTTTGTCAAAACGGTTCCTTATACCAATCGATTCTAAGTCCACAAATCAGTTATTGTAAGCCTCGTTGAATGAAAGATTATCCTTGTCAAAGCTACATTACGATGAACCTTGGAAGGCATTGTCCCCATTAAAGTCCATCCGAAGTGGGTATCATATTCCGACACCCCCCGATCAAGTTCAGTCGCCTTCCTGTGTAAAAATCTCCAGCAGCGTCGCCCCTACCAGTAGTTCTATTGGGCCAGCATCATCGACATCGACAGGCACACACCTAACGCTTTCAATTAATCGATCCAAGGCCATCCAATGACTGGGGCGACATCATTACAGATCCTTTACTGATCTAGTACTTCATCAGTATAGGAAGTTTCACCACCATCACATGTGATGTCGTAGCAACAATGTTTATTCACTGCCTCAGCACCTCCAAACAAGCAGGGTACGAGATTCTCTTTTCTTTTCGGTTTTTAAACCAATTGTGCTAACGTATCCTTTAAAAAATAGAAAAACGTTGTGACCCGTGTCAATTACGCTCTACAACTTTAGTTCCATTCGTATCTTTCAATAATATTCTCACAGTCTACAGACTTATATGATTAGCAGTTTGAGTCGACAACACTTGATCTTGGCGAGCTCAGCAACGCTCCACCAATACCTTGTGATCTACTTTGAACCTCAGTTGCGTTTACTGGCAGGTTTGTTGAGTGAGGAGACTACACAAAACGCATCGCAAATGTCCCTTACATCGTTTTCCCTGATGTCCGACCTTCAGACATTTGAACAAGCTCTCTTTTTCAATAGCACATCCTTTTTCGGGACAGGCTCATTTCTGAGCTTTAAAGCAATTTTCATTGTCGTGGGTACCACGCAAAACAGACAAACAGCCGCTCCAACGTTATTGATTAATCCTTGCGCCGTTGGAAAGTCTCTAACCCCTCTTGTAAATATTCTCCTTTTACCATACCGTTGTTCTTTAGCCTTCATAGAAGCATATTTTTCATTAAAACCGAAGCCCTCTGCTGCCATATTAATTCTCTGCTCACTCTCCACCTCTTTTTGTAAAAAAAGCATAAAATTTTTTTATTGTTCTTCAAGTTTAGCAGTAGACCTATGAAATGTGGAACGCTGCCATGCCCTCATTATTTATTCGGAAGACATGACTCAATTAATGGGGACCAAATTGCAGCACTTCGGTCTGAGGTTATACCCAACGTGTCTAGCGCTCTCAACTGAGTCTCAATCGAGGTCTCAATTCTGTCATAAAAAAGGAAACCTCTACCTTTGGTGCAGATGAAGTGTTTAGGAGAAGTTTCAACAGCTCCCTGACGATACTTCTATCTGCAAGTCTTCTCTACCAAATCTACTTTGCATGCTTTCTATGAATTTCGGATAGTTTGAGCCATGACAGGGTAACTTTCGAAGAGCCTTCGAGCTCTACTGTTAGGAATACTTGCTTGTTCAAATATTCAATTTTATCACAATCATAAATTAAATTGTCTTGTGAATTCTTTTGAACTGAGACCAAAATGGAAGCCAATCTTTAATCTCCCCATCATACTGTTGAACTCAATCATAGGCAATCTAAATTTTTCCTCCGTTGAAGGGTCACCTGTATGGCGACTTCTTTGGCTCTGCAGCGATTCTGACTCCTCTCTGATTCCCTCATATCGAACTTTAATAAGACTGAACCTTTTACGTATTCATCCCAACTCTGCAATTCTGCTTCCAATTCCTCTTCAGTAGCACTTTCAACCAGAAGTCATATATCTTTATTCACTGAACACAAATTCCGATTAAAAGTTCGAATACCACGCGAATAGAGTCCTATCACGCGACTCCACACTCGAAACGCATCGAATTCCTTCTACTTTTCTTCTTAATATCAAGATCGCCAGACATCGTAAACTCATTTCAAAGCCACCAAACGTTACAATGAATATTTAAATCTGAAACACGGTCTAATGCGGCCCAGACACAAGCTACTTTTTCGGCGTTCTGGCAGCTAGCGTCACAGCAAGCGACCAAAACTCCAAAAGTAGCCCGAAAAAAACGCCTGTGTATGTCTATCCGCTGCCACGCTGGCGAGTCGCCGAGCTGGACGCAACGCCGGGACGCAGATCAAACGTGTTTGATTTTAGCGTCAAGATAGCCGGCGAAACGCACGAAAAAACGCTTGTGTGTGTGTCAGAGAGCGTCTAGAATGGCAGAATGCAAGAAATCCACATTCAGAAGAATTCGTTACAAGTCTCATAGAACTATTTAAAAAGAATAAGTATTTGTGGATGATTAGGAGCAAAGAATATTCGAACAGAACACTAAAGAATAAAGCCTACGAAGAATTGTTAGCTTTATGTAAACAATATAATGATGAATGCGATATTGGTTTCGTAAAGAAGAACATAAAGAGCCTCCAAGACTCATTCCGTAAAGAATACAAAAAGTTACGAGCTACGGAAAAGTCGGGTGCAAAAAGAGTTAAAATCGTTTGGCCAACCGGGAGGTTTCATTTCCTAAAATCGACCTGTCAGCGAACACTCTGCTAAGATCGATGAATATCATAAAGAATGTCTGAAATCACGTGTCTTTTTTGAGAATATATAAAACACCTTATTGCATTCATTTTCAATAACTTTTTATTGTTAATTGAAATATCAGTTACGACATTTATGTAAGAAAAATAATTTCAAATGACTTCCTCTAGCTCTACATAAGTACGTTGCTGTTTCTAAACATTAACATACTTATGAAGGGACTACGCCATCAATAAAAATTGAACGATACATACTTCAAGAACGCATTGAAATTATTAAAATTCACTATGAAAATGGTGAAAATTTGGCAGAGACTGATCGTATAACTCGATCTCTCGTCAGCTCTCGACGCTCGCAAAACGCTAGCTGGCAGAACTCCGAAAAAGTAGCTTGTGTATGGGCCGCATAAGTTTACGAACTGATGAGTTTGTTACCGATACTTCCATAGACTAATAAGATAAATAGACCAAGCAAGTTATTTATTTACGGGTTGTTTTGGGAACAGACATATAGAAAAAGAGGGGAACATCCGTCAGAGAGAAATACAAATAAAAATGGTCGTTTCCTGGTTCTCGTCATAGGCGTGCATACGGGTATTCAATGCATTCAACTTTAATATCATTATCTGCAGTTCCCTGGTTAGGATAGCAGAATTAAATCTGTCTTTCAACGATTTTACTGTAGTGATGTTAGAAAATTAGCGAATCGTTCAAAATTCATGACGTAGTCGAATAAAATTATATTCATAACGGGAATGTAATAGTTTTAATTTCAACTGATTCAACTATTGACCAAGGAATAAATTTTCTGACTATTCTTCGAGGAGACACTGACTACGTTTTTTTGTCATCTAATATTGAAACTGCAAGCAAGCAATTCACAGTGGATTTCTGACCCAATTCAATAACATTTTTTCATACACAATATTTATTCTACAATTCGAACTTTCGATATTTGATTCCAAATTTTTGCCTCAGTTACCACTTCTCTATGTTTTGTTTACTGCGAGTGGAATATACGAAAACAAAAAAACCATTTAAAATTATAAAAATGGACAAATCTAAGTACCACTGTTTTCAGAAACTCAGACCAAGAATTTGTATTCAACTTTTGAATAAATAAAAATAACACACTAAAGATATGTTTCTACTTTCTTCAACGGTTCGTAACTCCGTTAAAGTAGCAGTGAGATTATGGAGTGTAGGGGGTTGTAAATCCCCTACAAACCAAGTAAAACTCGCGGTGGAGTTTGAGAGATTTATTTAGTGTACATAGCACAAAATATGAACAATGAATGTTGTTAAGAATCAAATGAGTTCAGCTTATATATTATTTGTGACGACACACAGTTTTCGTCATGGGCCGCCTTCCGGAGTTGCTGGAATCTGCAAAATTCGCATATTATTTGGCCTAGATATGAAATATTGAATGCATGAGGTCGATAACTGCTTCCTGGTAATTTTCCATGGAATTTGAATTCCTAAAATTTCTTCTGGATATTCCTTAATGTTTAATTCACATTAAACAAATATACAACTCTTTATTCATAAAAAATGCTCTAACACAAAAAACAACGATTGAGATTTACATTTTATTTTCACTCATTTCTGAACAAAATTGTTTTTGTGAGCATACTTCTCAGTCTACCTTTTTTTGCACTATCCAATTTCTTCACGGTTTCATGGTGAAAACGCAGTTGAAAATTATTGGATAATAATAATTTTATTAAATGAAAAATATGCCCATCTACAGGATCATCTTCATAAAGATGATCCTGAAATGCAGATAAAATATCGGATGACAAGTTATTCATTGCATTTTGAACCAACAAAGACTCAGGATTGCAAATTTTCTTATTGAAAATGCCAACTGCAGTGTCAAAATGTCTGAAACACTTCTCTGCAACTTACTGAGACTAATGACTGTGGGAGAAGCTTTAATTAAGTTTCCGTATTGCTTGCGCACTTGCAACTGGGAAACTATGTGTTCGCATTCAACTACAGTTTTGCATTTGGTACAAGTGACACACTTTTTTAATTTCTTAACAACATAACCTGCTATATATCCACAACATCTTCATAATAAGGAGTTGAACACCCACACATCAGATGAAGAAAAATTATAATTCGCCATCTGATGTGTGATATTCTCTTCAAATTTCAAATAGTCTGCGCTATTTGAGACACTCTCATTGTCATCGTTGAAGGTGAGAGTTTGACCACTTCCACATGTCAAAATTTGGATTTTATTTAAATTTGCCACATCACCAGTATCTGGACCTCTTATTTCAGCATGCACTAATAAGCGTTTGAAAGCACTTTCAAACTGTCTTGCAGAAGGATTATTATTACAACCACCTTTTGATCTAATTGCACCAAAAAAACAACTCGAGGTGGTCTTGTGACAATTTGTTGGTAAAATATATTTCATAACTTTTTTGTGAATAATGCATGTATGAAAAAATTGTTTCAAACTCTTCATGCAAATTAAGAATCCAAGAAACCCAGCTTTTCTACTTGAAAACACCACAGGAGCATTTTCTAATTTAATTCCCATTATGTATTCTGACATGTAATCAAGAAAATTGAAAAACTGAGCGGATGTAGCAGGTGACAAAGGTTTCTTGAAAAAATATTTTGCAAGCCTATTCCACGAATTGAACAAGTCAAATAGGTCATTGAAATTTTGAATAAATTTGGCAGTGGCATGTACATTGTTGAATTCCGAAAGGTTCAAATCTCACACAAATACAATAATGCATTAGCTACACTTTTGCTTAAAGTTTTGGGTGGCAATTTCCACTTTCATTTTTTCTCTAGTCCATTCCAAATGTCTAAATTTCAACTTATTTCCTAAATGCAAACCTTTTTTGACTTTGGATTTCAACGAGACGAATTAAAAAGCTCCAATCGATTGGATCATTTCAGGAATCCAACAAATACTTTTGACTGCCAAATGTATTTCTTACCAATTTTATCATGTGGGAGGGGCCCAAAAAAATGAATACATCATCACCAGTTACAGGATGAGAAAAGTGTGTCTTCAAATTGCGAGGATCATCAAAATTTGCCCCCAATTCAACTGCCATATTGAAATTCACAGGGGCACCATCAAATGTAAGAGATGCCACAATAATATCCGACTCAGATAAAAAAAGTAAACATTTCTTTACCAATTCTGCTTTTTCAATAACAGAAAGACCAGCTAAGAAAAAATAGCCAACAGGAATTTGCATGAAGCATTCACACAAACCAGCATAAATACCAACACTTCTTTAGCCTCAGGTGCCGTATTCTCGACAAGTGATAGCCCAAAACGTATACGAACTCATTGCGCGGTGTGCATTTTTGCAGGTAAAACAGGGACTCGCGCAATGAAGTTCGTATACGTTTCGAATATCACTTCTCGAGAATACGGCACCTGGTAAAATGTCAGAGTCAATATTTGCAGCAATGTCCACATAGCCACACATCTTTTTACCTGTCCATTCCACTTGACGTCGTATGGACATTTCATCAAATACCACGTTGCATATTACAAATTCACTTTGTTTTCTGCTTCTGCTTGGATAATTTTCAAGGCATTTAGTGCTTCTTGCGAAAACCAGGACTACCATCAACTGATTTGTACCACTTTGTGATTGTGCTCAAATGTGGCAAGGATCTGTTAAATGTACTACGTACAAAGTTATAAGCCCTTGGGGAATAGAATGCCAAAGTAAGAGCAAATGATCGCAGTGCTGGACTATATATTTCTGGGTTGTTGGGCCTTTCAACATCCTCTCGAAATTTCTTTATTTACACCAGAAAGAGAAGCCTACAAAGAACATAATTGATACAAATTAATGTATTCATTCTGAAAAATTAAAAATTTTTGTTTGATTTTGAAAATATAATACCTTGAGGACACCTTCAGATGACTCGGTGATGAAGGACTGCTCTCTGAAATACTTCAGCAGATCCTTCAAATTATCAATTTTTTTTTTTGATTTTCATAGCTTCGATTGCAGAGTATGAATCTTCTTCCGGAGTGAAGAAACTGTTTTCTTCATGGTTAAGAATTTTTGCCTTGTTTTAGGTGAACTGAAATCTTTTTCATCCATGTCCCCTACATAGGTTTTTCTAAAATCATAAGAACATATATTTCAATACTAGATTTTTTTAATCCCACTCCTAGTTTACCTTCTTCGTTTGATTGCAGAAATTCTAGGTTTAATGGTTTTCACTGTTTGATCCATTTCTGCTGTTGCTTCTTCTCTACATAATTCTTCTGTTTCTGGAGCAGTAAGTGTAGAGCTAGACTTATTGCCAACTTCAGAAGCAGTACATGTTGATGAAGATGTAACAGTTTGAAAAGATGAGGAGGTTCTGGAAATTTTACTAATGTATATTGTATATAGGTATAGTGTTTTGAGTGAATGTTGTAACTTGCAACATACCTATGGGTTCCTTCAGAAGCCGTAGCTGTTGAAGATGATGCAACAATGTCAAAGAAATTTGGAGGACTGAAAAGACGAATAATATATTATAGTGAAGATTATGAAACACTGAAGAATTGGAACTAACTCATTGAATTCGGTGAGAATGTATTGTGTGATTTTTTGAAGGGTAGTTTTCTAATGATATAACTATCTAATATTGTTGCAAATATTTCCATATATTTATATAGACACTTACTCATCAAAACCCATAACAGATTCTGCCTTAGGTTTCTTCTTTGGAGGACTGTCCTCTGACAAATCTGATACTGATAGACTACTGATACTTTTAACGGGTGAAGTACTGAAATAACAATATGAATTTCTTCTCTCAAGAATCATTTCCAACACCAATGAAAATTCTCACCTTGTAGTCTCAGTCCCTTCGCGCTCAAATGTATGATGAACTGGAGTTGGAAGAGCATTTCGCTTCAATATTCGTTTACCAGCTTTGTTAAAAATTATGTCTTCACGGTTGAAATGATTTGAACTTATATGTACAATTTTAGGATAAGTCCAATCCTTTTCCAATCCAAGAAGAAAGAACCAAACATTTCGAATCTCGATATTATTGGGAAGGGTATAACAATAAAAGTTCATGCATTTGAAACATTTGCCAAAACAAATATAAAGTTAACCTATGCTTACGAATGTATGATATTTCTTCATTTCCAGAATCCTTCGGATTTAATTTACAAATATAACAGTATCTGACTATTTTGAAAACTTTTTTTTAATGAATTTCAGAAGATTGAGACTGCGAAACACTTCCTGTAACGGTAACTTCGAAATGAAATTCAAACTCGCACAGATTCAGAAGGTAAATATTGCGACAGCACAGAGTTGCTAAATCGTGCAAAATTTCTGATGTTTTTTTTATGCAATTTCAGGGCAAAAATATTAATTGATTTTTAAATGGAAAATATTCCTTTTACCAAATTTGAAATGGAAAAGCATGTTTCATGAGTTTAGATCTCTGTCTTAGCCATTTTTTAGGCCAATTGTTTCGGTTTTCGTATTTTTCAGTTCCAAAACAATCACGTTACGGCAGAACCTCGCATAGAGTTGGCAACAGCGCAAGTAAACAAATCTAATGTTTGTTCCCAGTAAAATGTAAACATACTTGGTCTATCTTCTTCATTAGTCAATGGATACTTTACTCTGTTATGAAAACGTTAGCCTCACATAAACAAAACGTTCTCCAACATGTCCTGTCACGGTCGCCAGATGTTTCACGCACTCATAAAATTATATACGGAATTCTTAATCTTATGCGGCCCATACACAAGCTACTTTTTCGGCGTTCTGGCAGCTAGCGGTTTGCGAGCGTCCTAGACGCTCGAGTAATTTTGACCACACACAAGCTTCTCAGTAGCTCACCAATCTGAGAGACGGGAGAGGTTTAAAATGTCGCTCAGGCTAGTGCTATAATCTTGATAAGTGAAAAGATTGAATCCAAGAAACGTCGAATATGGCTTAAAGACAGGTGCCGTATTCTCGAGAAGTGATATTCGTAAACGTATACGAACTTCATTGCGCGGTGTGCATTTTTGCAGGTGAAAGAGGGACTCGCGCAATGAAGTTCGTATACGTTTTCGAATATCACTTGTCGGATATACAGGGCCTGGTTGTTAACGAAAGATTCCTTATCCCAAATAAATCTTTTAAAAGAATTAGAATTACATCCGGACGATTAAAGGATGAGGACACTTCCTTTGCTCTTAATCATCCACAAAAACTTAAACTTTTTAAAAAGTTCTATAAAATTTGTAATGAACTCTTCTGAATGTGCAAATCTTGCATGATTCTCTGCCATTCTAGGCGCTCTCACACATACACACAAGCGTTTTGTATGCGTTTCGCCGGCTATCTTGACGCTAAAATCAAACACGTTTGATCTTGGCGTCCGGCGTTGCGTCCTGCTCGGCGACTCGCCACCGTGGTAGCGGTAAGACATACAAAGGCATTTTTCGGGCTACTTTTAGGCGTTTTGGTCGCTTGCGGTGACGCTAGCTTCCAGAACGCCGAAAAAGTAGCTTATGTATGGGCCGCATTAATCCCGTCTTATAGGCGTTGAACAAAAAGGCGAATGAATAATAAGTCTCAAAACTGTAAACTATTTATTTCCAATCTAGTTGGAAATGGTATACGAATTTCTGGAAACTTCCAGGCAAAAACAACAATAAAATAGAGGTACAATACAAATCAAATATACACAGAAGTACGGAAGGTTAAACTCGAGCTGAACTTTCCCCCGGCGACCGGCCGGGTCGAATATTCATATCTCACGGATCGTAGTGCAATCCGAATTCACCCGAAGCTGACGTAGGTAAGGTATACCTACTCCACGCACGATATCGCAAAGACACGTGCGATCTTGAACGTTGTTTATAACTTCGGAAAGATCGCATTAATTTTTTAACTGGCTCTAAATGGATTTTGTAGAAAAAATAACCTCAGATTATCTGAAAATCAACTATGAAACTAACCACAGAGAGTGAGATTGAAGTGAATATTTTCGAATTATTTTCTCATATAATCTCAAAATTATGCAGTTCGAGCAGAAACGGTCTTGAATTATTTCATTAATTATTCATGGTTCACAATTTGAGGAATTCATAATAAATTATTATAAAGTTAGGGACCAAAGTGACACTTTCAATCCCGAGGCAAAAGGTTTCACCGTTCTTTTGAGAGAACTTCATTCTCGTGGTTTATAAATAGTTTTATGCAGTTTGTATCTGAAAAAACTAAAAAATACGAGTAGTAATATCATATTCGTAGCTGTTACTTTAGCTTCAGAATATCAACTCTGCTGGTTATCATATCGTTTTTTCATCCAAAAATGATTTGACAATACAGATGAAATGAAATGGAAAAGAATGTTTTTGCCTTTATGGAGGGCGCAAACAAAGATGAATTGAAAAAATCTTTTATATCTATATTTATATCTTTTTTCTTCATCTATATCATCATCACAGTTCAGTTGATAATAGATAATATTGATTTCGATGATTACTTTTTTCAATTTATCTATGTTTTAAAAAAAATTATTTGCCTTGAAAGCATTGCTGAAACATTTGAGAAAAAATGCTAGGACGCTAACAAACTACTTCCAATCCCCCAGGCATTAAAAATACGTACCAAATACATTTCATATTGCAATGAAGATTGCTATTTCTTTCTGAATTGAAATTACTTCTTTATCTCAGAATAATTCATAGTAAAAATATGGTAGTGATTTGTTATTTTATGGTAATAAATAGGTTTGTTTTCAATATCAATTGCATTATTTGATTTCTTTTTATATGGTTTCGAACACTTTTTATATGGTCAAGAAATTTTTTTGGTACAAAATCAATTTTCACCAATTGTCCGGAGTGATCTTTCATCTTTCACAATTCATAAACAACGTTCGATATCGCAAGTTACCTTGCGGTATCGCGCGTGGAATATACGTCGGCTTCGGAATCGGATCACTTCCGATTGCGCTACGGTACGTGGGATATGAATATACGGCCAGGTGCTGGTACTTCGTCGGCACTCATTCCAGGCAAGACCTTTGTCGAACTCGCACGATCTTGAGATCCCGTAGTGGTACGATCCCTTGTATTTTGTATTGCCTACACTCTCTATGATGTCTCTGACATCATACACATACAATTTTTAATTGGTCTAGTACGCAATTAATTTCTGATTAATTAGAAATGAGATTATATGAATGACTGTTGATAATGTGATGAGTTAGAGAATCAGATATAAAAATGATTATTTATATTTATGAATTTATGCCACAGCAAGATTGCTATTTATGCCATGGGCGTATTTATGGCGGGGGGGTACTGGGGGTAACTACCCTTCCCAGAAGAAAATTTGCAATACCCCTCCTTGAAGAATCAATCAACCCCACCCCCACTTTTCACTCAAGAGCAGTCAGATCACTCGCTAAAATTTACCACACCCCCCAGACTCGCTCTCTGGATACGCCCCTGATTTATGCGAAGGTTAATTGGATATCATTCAATACCAGTGCATTGTAAGAAATCGACCAAAGAAGCTTTACTCGAGATATTTCTAGTATAATATCGAGTTTCAATTGAATTTAAAAATATTGTGGAGATTAAATGTAAACTATTTTCCAACGTTTCTGTTGAATTGATATTTTCTGTTCAATATTGTTGTTGTCCTATTTCCTCGGAATCTATTGTAGGGATTTATTCAGTATTCATTTCTATTCAACGAAAATATGAATTTCGTATTTATATGCTCACGATAACGATATGATATTAAAAACTTCTTTTTTGCTTATTTGTTTAGATTCTGTCTGAGGCTGCCATGCCCTGACTCACAAAAAATAGTACACTGGATCTTCAATCTGAACATTTTCTCAAACTGGGCATCCGGCATTCCAAATCCTCCCAATTCTCATGAAGTTCCTACTATAAAAAAGAATGATTATCAGGTCATGTAGGTATATTATTGTTGAGTTTACAAGACCTGCATTCGACCGATCCTGATGTATGCCATTGAGACGAGAGTTGATCATACTCGTAGTAAAACGAAGTCAATTCTTAGAACTGCCGAAATGAGAGTACTCAGAAGAATATCGGGATTGTACACTGAGAGATCGTATTCGTTATTCGACAAAACGCAGGGAACACGAAGTAAGCGATATAGTGAGATGGGGACGAAAGCGTAGAAGAGCTTGGAACGAGCACGTGGGAAGAATGGCACCGAACAGGATAGCGAGAATCGCACGGGATGGAATCCCGGAAACCAGGAGACCAATGGGTAGACCACCTAAAAGATGGCGTGAATCCTGGATCTAAACATCTAACGGGATGAATGATTGAGTTGGAGAAAACAGGCTATGAGCCTACAAAAAGTTGAAGAAGAAGTATATTATTGAAGAATGTTTTACCTGTTATATTTTCCTTCCGATAACAATCCAATAGACAAAGATATACTATTATTATTCATTATGAATTTCTTGTTGTATTGAAACGTTGGTGTTCATCCAAAAATAAACAAACCATCAAACGTAATCTCACAATATGTCATTCGATAAGGCTTCCGATCACCCTTCGAGTACTCGTAAATATTTAAGGATTTCTATGAATTACATATGCCTTTACTAGGCCCAGGGGGTCGATTCTTGAATTATGTCGTGTTCGCGAATCGACGAATGTCGACCAACTTAGCAGGGAAGTTGGTCGACAATTTTCGAATCGCGAACACGACATTATTCAAGAATAACCCCCCAGAATTGCTATTTTTAGAGTCCGACCGAAACTGGTTTTCCGGCCGACATCGAAACCGAACTTTCGGCCGTGGCTTCAGTTTCGGCCGAAACAGAAACCGAAACTCACGTGACCAAGTATAAAATTCCTTAAAATTGTTGAAATACCGAAGTTTGTTGCAATTTACCCATTATATTGCATTAATTCGGACATGAAATGGAAACACAGTATATTAATTTTTTTCTGTGGCGAGAACAAAATGTGACATTTTATATCTCTTAACAGGTCACAAAATATGACTTTTTACGAAATTACTTTTTTCCCTGTCAAAACAATGATTCTCTATGTAGCCGGGAAAAAAGTACTAACTTTTTTCCCGGGGTAATAAGTACTCACTTTTTTCCCGGGGAAAAAAAGTAATTTCGTGAACAGTTATATTTCTTTCACTCTTAAATGTTCGTTTTTCCTGTCACAGAAAAAAATAATGTATCATATCAACATAACCTCGAGCTTTAAAATCTAATACTTTTTTCCCTTGTATAATAAATAACTATTGTTGTGATCATTTATTTGATATATGTAACAGAAAAAATATCAATATTTTTATATTTTTTCAAATTGGAACTAAACCAGAGTAAACATTTAAATAGAAAACAGCTATAAAATCAAAAAAACAAAACTTCTGAGTATCTCATATTTAGGGTTACTTCTTTGGTTTTTCATGTAAATAATATTCAAAATTAAAAAGTCTTATATTGTACGCCAAGAAGAGCAGTTTGTCTACGTTTTCGCCACGTAAATTTATGCGACGATCTGAGTATATTTGGCCAGCAGCACTGAACGACAACTTACGAAATCAGTTTCGGTTTCGGCGAAAGTTTCGGCCAATTTTGGCCGAAACTTGAATTTTGGCCGAAACTCGGCCGAAACCGAAACCGAACATTCGGTCGGACACTAGCTATTTTCCTGTGAGCTTATGAAAAGTTACAGATTGGCTTACAGCTGAAAGGAGAATACCACCATAAAAGAGATGTCCTGAATCATGTAGGCAACCAAGAGGCCCTAGCGAATAACTTTAATCACTATTTCGCCAGCGTGCATTTGGAATATTCACTTAATTCAAATAATATTTCAGATAGTACCTAAATGTAATAATTATCGCAATAACAGATCTTTTTATTATTTTCCCGTGAATGAAAGTGAGTTAATGAATGTGGACAATGAAATGAATGGTAAAGCCGCTTGTGGTTATGATGATAAACCTATAACAGTTATCAAAAACTAGATTCACTTAAATGCCTAACCTCTTTGACATAAATCGAGCTTTTACGTAGGGCTCATTTCCATCTGCTCTCAAATTAGATGTGATCGAACGTCTGCATAAAACAGGTGAATCAAATAACGTCCACAATTAGGTATCGTTCAATCAGCCTATTGGCTACATTTTCAAAAATTTTCGAGTAAACATTACACTACCAGTTATTGAACTAAGCTATATCCACTTTAATCCAAATAATTGTCCATATACTTTTATTTGTAGACGACGCAAATACACTTGAAAATAAAGATCTCAAAGCTTGCATCGAACAGACGAAACCACCTTTGATTTTAAAAGTATTTGGTGTACTCAGAACGAGCCCCATCTAAATGGTAAAAAAAATTGCGTACGTCATGTTCATAATTGAAGAAAATTATCCGGAAACAATAGATTTCAAGGATGCCCCAGTTGAAGAAGCACAAACCACTAAATTTTTAGAAGTCTATATGGACAATCAGTTGAATTGGTGCGAACATATTAATCAGCTAGGTAAAAAACTCAATCGAAGTCTTTTTATGATGAGCGTGTTATAACTACGGGTAGATAGGCAACTTTCAAGGAACATCTTTTTTCCTAGTTTCTCTAAAATATAGAGACTGATGTAGACAGAAAATAATTCTGACTTTCTTTGAGTTGTTCGTTTTGGAGTGCATTCTTATTGTGAAAATAAGTACACATTTTTTTGGAAATTTGAAAACTATAAATAACGTACAATTCCCTTCCACTTTCCTATATATAAAATGACACTATCTGAAAAAAATACCAAGTATATGTGTACCAAATTTTATAATGATCTACCCTAAAATGTACTAGACATAGTTAATTTGAAAAAATCAAGAGAGATTTAGCAAACTTATAACCACATTGAATTTTCAAAATTTATGAAGTATTGTACTGTAGAATCTAGGATCTAGGATTTTTTCACTCAAATAATCATTTTTTTATTTTCCTTCTAATCTCATAAAATTTGCCCACATATTCGGAAAAGACAATGAATTTGCGACAAGATAAGGGAGTCTTTGTGCATAAAAAATGTTTTGCGGGCGTGGTGAGGAGACGAATACCACGATTCTGAAGTTAACTGAATTAGTTTAATTTTTCCAATGGTGTTTTCGATGAAATTTTAATAATTATGTCCACGTTTTCTTTCCAGTTAAACCTCTTTGTGCTAGCTGGTTATCCTCCGCCCAAGGGCGGATTAACGGAGGGTGTAATGGGGGTAATTACCCCCCTTAAATATCGAAAACCTTTGAAAAAGTTACGCAACGTGGTGCACATACTTTCATTTGTTTGTTTTTTTTACTACTATTACTTTACTACTATTTTTTCTTATTATATTATTTCTCCTAAATATTTTGATTGAATTTTTTTCAAAGTTTTGAACCTGATTTATCGATCTTGAATCATTACTACATTACTACTACGAGAAATGTCAAAACTCTACTCTACATAGAAACATAGAAATTCAATGTCAATTGTATGTCTTGTGCAAAATGAGAATGTATTTCAATCAAGAATTTATACATTATTGATGTTGCGGTCTTCGGAAAAATCTTTTAATCAACACGGTTATTAATCTAGCGACTAATGCTCTCGAACTGTTAACGCGTTTGCTCCGCTCACGCATTAAAATATCTTAACCATTAGTCGCTGTCTTTAATAACCTAGGTGATTAAATAACTATAAATACATCAAAATTCAATTACAAAGAGATATAAAGAGTCTTTTTTCAATATTCCAATTGAATTTTCTATGGTTCTGTTAACAGTATGGCCATAAAATCTGGGGTGAATATTCAGTAATTTTGATCACGATTCGGGAAATAAATTTCATTTCAATCTGATATCTTTTTATAGAAAAATAAAGTTTCTTATTTTCGATATTCCAATTTAATTTCCTATGTTTCTGTTCACGCATGGCCACAAAATTTTTCATGAGGCTTATTATGAGCGTCTCGCTTTACATTTATTGAGGAACAAAAATTTAGAATAGCCATATTTTATGGAACACCCGTACGAAATCAACCAAACATTAGGGAACCGAACTCACCCTAAAAATTTAAAGTCTTCAGGAAAATCCCTTCGAAAGTTATCGTGCTAACGGAACGACGGCCGAACCCACGGACAGTATTGTGTTTGACCACGAATTCTTCATCAGGGAGTCGAACCCTATCATTTAAGACCATTATTGGCTAAAAATTCGAAAACAGACATTCTGGTAAAAAGATATACCTAGCCCTCGTATAAGTAGAACGAATGGAATGAAAATATAACAGATTCGTAATATTAATTAATAATTTAGACACTAAACGATATGAATCTACATATGAAGGTGTAACGATGAGTAGGACTCCATTTTTGCACACAGATAAGCGTTAATGAAGAACCTTTATGGATGTTTTTTCGGATTTGAATTGAAATTAAAACCACTGTATTTTCGCAAAGTAACCGCCGATTTCTCCGTAATTTGGAAAGAAGATGGCTTTCATGCTGTCCCAGAAAACATCTTTCAAATATCATTGGATTTGCAGGACTGTATAACACAAATTTGGACAGTTCTAAAAAGTTCGTGAAATCACAGTAAATTTCATGATTTCTTCGATATCTGCGCAAACTGAACAGTTATCATCAGGTTGCCGAACATTGTTATTTTCTTGAAAGTGCATAAATTTAATCATTTGACTATACAGTATGTTAATTTAATTTATAACCAAGCAAAAAGTATTGTTGTTTCTTTGGTTTGAAACAACACTTGCTTGAAGGTTTAGGCAACTGAACGACCAGACTCAGAAGTTCAAGGGATGTCTTAACTCTACAGTTGCCGAAGAGGTGTATTGATCAAACTGAAGACGAATGTTGCTTTATTGATTACAATCTAATCTTATATACTAAATTGATTAATGACGATAAAAATAACATTGCCATATTTGGTATCAGAACACTAGCGGAGTTGCATAAATTGTTTCTATCCAGTCAGCAGATTTCGGTCTATCGGCGGCTCGCTCAATGTGATCCACTTTTGATTGCTTTATAATTTAAATGGATTTTTCCATATTATCGCAGATGAATATTTCTAAGAATAATGTTTCAATTTCGAACAAGTATTTATTTGAATATAACAAGTTTATACACAATCATTTATGCGGTGATAAGGTATTATTCATTTTTATTTCATAAAAAGTAATTTACATTAACAAATTCTTAATTCTTCATCCTAACTATAAAAAATATGTAGCAGTTAATTCAAATCATTTGGGGTAGCTTGATTTCTGTAATAACGTATTTTGTAAAATAAAGAAAAACATCATATTGTCCATGTAGATCACATCAAAATGACATTTAGTTATTTAGGCATTCGGCGTTGGCCCATACGTATGATCAAACCGTAATTTTCTTAGATTCAATCATCTCTTCATTTCGAACTGGTAACCATAAGGATGACGTCCTCAAACTGAAACAAAAATATTAGTTGATGAAGGACAGTTACTCCATGGGTTTAATGATCAAATTTACTCTTTTGTCATCCACATGAAAATAGAGTAGAAGTATTTCAATGAAATTATTTTTTTTCTAGAGCAGAAAGTTATACTTTTCCGCACGAGGTTGTAGGTGCGGGTTAGATATTTTACACTCGAGATAGGAAAAATATTTTTCCAACTGTGAGTACATTAAAACTTTTTCGGAAGTATAACTTCCCTGCACACTTTTCGAACAAGTGAATGTGTGATGAATATAATACCTTTATAATAAGATCAATATATCTGGTTACTTATAGTCAGGAAGCCAGGTGCAAGTATGGTCGGTCATTTTCTCTCAAAATATAATTGCAGAGATGCATCAAAAAGTAGTAAAAAGAAGTCTCATGATAGTCAGAATTTTAAGAAATGTAACATTTTCACGTCACATTTTTTTCAATAAAAATTCCGAAATACGGCTTCTTTTTAGTCTATAAATCACATTTGAACATTCACATACCGATTCGATTATTGTTAAAATTTTTATTATTATTCTCAATATACGAGTTAAGGATACCCTATATAACTCAAAAAAGTAACAAGTAAAAGCTCTAAGTATAGCAAGAAGAAATGAAATAAATTCCGCAAGAAAGATACTTTCATTGGCAAATTTAAGGCTAGCTCAGAACATAACATATTGAAGCTTACAGAACGCATTTTAAAGAAGAAATGAAATTCTTAAAATCGTTTATTCTCTCGATACCGACCGATAATGTTTAGTGGGTGAAAAACGGCGTCAAACAGGAGCAAAAAGGCTCGAATGCATCAAACTAGTCGCGGATTGGGAGTCGCCCGCTACGCGACGCGCGAAAGATACAAGGTATACAGTTTTCCCCTCGCGTAGCGGGCGACTCCCACTCCTCGACTAGTTTGATGCATTCGAGCCTTTTTGCTCCTGTTTGACGCCGTTTTTCACCCACTAAACATTATCGGTCGGTATCGAGAGAATAAACGATTTGAAGAATTTTATTTCTTTTTCAAAATGCTTTTCTAAAATTCAAATCCGACAAGTAGCCGAGTATCACGACCTTCTTGAAAAAAGCACGTCGAATTCGGAAAACTACGATTGTGCAAAAACCATTTATCCGACAGCTTTGTAATTGTGCACCAATAAAGTATATGTTAATAACTACTTAAATTCAGAGCAACTAAGCTTCATCTCAGAAATGGACCAAGTCATGAATTTTCGAAAAATTGATGTTTTTTTCCAGTTTTTTGGACTTTTCTCGGAAACTAATTATCCGCTTGAGACGTGTCACCTCTCATTATTTTTGTTTTTGAGCCTCTACAAAAAGTGCCCCAACAGCTTTTCGATTAGATCAATACTTCACGTTTCATAAGCGAAAAAGCAAAATTTTGGATTTTGTTGGCTATTTTTCGCTTCTCAAAAAAAAACCTAAGACGATTCAGGAGTGGAATTTATCATGAGAAACATGTTGAAACTACCTATTGCATGACTGCACTGTCAGATTTCAGGTAGTATTTTTGTCACGTGAAAAACCTCTATTGCTTGGCCTAAATGAATCAATTATACACGCGCTGTTATCTCCACCGAAATTATCCTCTGCACATATGGTTTAGAAACAATAACGAACGTCGGTATTTGTACTAATCATACATTGAAGATACAACTATAAATAATAATAATCAATTATAGGACGAATTTACCTCTCAAAATTATGGGGAATGAAACAGACAGTCACTGACTTTCCACTGATCATAAATAAGGAAATTATTTCCAGAATATTCGTTTCAAACTTCAACTTAAATTCTTCGGAGAGCACTGTTCAAAGATATGTCACACACGTAAAGCCGATGTCGATATGATTAGTTTTATTTTGAGCCGGGTTTAGACGTTGCGCACCTACTCGCGCACCAGCCTCGCTTGCGCTTCCTCGCATAGTGTAAACATGCTCCTCGCCTTGAGGCCTCGCTGTGTCGTTTGAACAAACTTCTGAAGCTAGTTGAGTCTGGTCGAGTCTCAAGCCAGGTTTAGACGAAGCGCACCTACTCGCGCACCGGCCTCGCTTCCGCTCTCTCGCATAGTGTAAACATGCTCCTCGCCATGAGGCCCCTCGTCCTCGGGTTGAGCCATTGCCGGTCGGTTTTCAGTTGCGCATCAAAGAAGCCTCGCTGTGTCGTTTGAACAAGCTTCTGGAGCTAGTCGAGTCTGGTCGAGTTTCAGACTCTATACGAGGCTTATTACTACCTCGCCTTCTCATCCTGGCTCGCCCTTTCAGGCGAATCCCTCGTGTCGTGTAAACACTGGCGCGAGGATGAGTTTTGATGCGCGAGTAGGTGGCGAGGTTTGACTCGCGAGTGGGTGCGCTTCGTCTAAACCCGGCTTCAGACTCTATAAGAGGCTGATTACTACCTCGCCTTCTCATCCTGGCTCGTCCTTCCAGGCAAATCCAGCGCGTCGTGTAAACACTGGCGCGAGGGTGAGTTTTGGTGCGCGAGTAGGTGGCGAGGTTTGACTCGCGAGTGGGTGCGCTTCGTCTAAACCCGGCTTTAGGTACATTCTAAAATAAATGATATAAAGCCGGGTTCAGACGAAGCGCACCTACTCGCGCACTAGCCTCGCTTCCGCTCCCTCGCATAAGGTGAACATGCTCCTCGCCATGAGGCCCCTCGTCCTCGGGTTGAGCCATTCCGGTCGGTTTTCAGTCGCGCATCATGTGAATATTCAAAGTTGATTTATAGACTAAATTGAAGCCGTATTTCAGTGTTTTCATAGTGGAAAAAGTGACGTGAAGATGTTACCTTTCTGGAACTTCTGAAGATCGCCGCTGGCTCAAACGGCCAAGCCGCAGCTAACTTTCAAGAGATTTCTTACTACTCTCTGATGCATATCTGCAATTATCTCTCGAGAGGAAATGACTGACTCAGAAATTATAACTTTCCCGCACACCATTCAAACAAGTTATTATTTCTGAAATTTTCAAATTAAAATACCTTGAAAATGGAATGAATGTATCTACCTGAGTGCCTACTTATATCATCAGTTTATTATTTTGAATAATGCATTTCCACTATGAAGGTATAATTATCAATGCAATTTTTCAAAAAAAATCGAATTCTCAGAATTTATTGATAATTTGATAACTTTCAAAAATTATCGACCGCACCCATGAATCTGATTCATTTCTATCATAACCTACGATTTTCCATAGCAACTGGGCTACTAAGATAATTATTTCGTAAAAAAAGATATTATACGAAAATGCTTGAGTTCTTTCATCGGTTGTAAAAAATTTATATTTCTATCTCGAGCGGAAAATTAAATTTTCTGCTCTAGGTAGGAAATAGCACAATTCCCTTACTTGTGTGGTAAGTGACCATTCTCACACGAGTGGGTGGTGAAATGGTACTTTCAATATGAATAATGAACACTATTTTTCCGAATACCATAAATTAGTGCATATTAGCAAAAAATATTTTCACTTTATTTTAACAATTTCTAAATCTAAAAAAAAGTTCTTATTCACAAATGTATGAATGATGAAGACTGCAACGATAGAAAACACTGGCAATTGAGTATTGAAAAACGTCTTAGGATGTTTTAAACCTAATGATTTTTTTTCATATTTCACACTTGTTAGTGGTTCTCGTGTTACCCGGGCGCGTGCGCCAAGAGCTCCGGTGCTAGAAGGGGTATGTATATGATGGCCGTGGAATAATATCAGAGGTGTGTGAAATATTATTTCAAAGTTTCACAGAATGGTGCCAGTTCAATAGGTCATATTGATGAAACCGTATGCGTTCACTTTTTCATATCAGGCGAAGAACAGAAATTAGTGGTTCGCCATCTAGAAACCTTAATTCCATGTAAATCACATACGAGATTATTTGTAAAAAACTAAATTGTTTCTATTATGCAATGAGCAGGATTATAAACACACTTCCTTTGAAATCTCTCATGAATGTTATCTATAGGTTGGTATACAGTCACTTAACATATACGTATAACATCCTACTATGGGGTAATTCCTCTGAAAAAAAAATTTTTTCTGCAAAAATTATTATCTGCAATGCAAATTCGGAAATGCACTAGTTTTCCAAAAACATCTAATAGGCCATCTTAAAAGGAAAACCCTGTATATTTAAGAGAGTAGTGAAAAAATGTTTTTACACGGTAAATGAATATTTCAGGGATAGGCTTGAAAATTGATGATGATTTGATAATTTTTTGACATATCCAATAAAAAGTTGTGTCTTGAAGGATGTATAAACTATCATTATTATTATCATCAATGGGTCATTTATTTTGTCAGAAACGTAGCGAACACTCATTTTATAACAAAGAAATAATATATTCAACTTTTCGTTCATTATTGAACATACCTCGTAATAAAATTCACACCTCCTCTGACTTTCTCTCATTGACAACTATTCACGAGTGAAGAACGACCAGTGAGTTTTGGTTGTTGGTTATACATTTCAATGCTCTTTTGGGGTGAATCGGATGCTGCAGATCCCGAAGCACCTTCATCATCAAAGGAACGTTCGTTAATCGGTTTCTCCAAATGAAAATAGCATCTGAGTCTGTCTCTGGGTAAACTGAAACAAAAAATGTACGCTTTGGCTGTATATTTTGTGATAAGTTTACACTAAATACACTACTGGAAAAAATTAAAGGATCAAAAAAAAATTCCAAATTTTTCGGCAATTTTCAACATGCCGTAACTTGGAAAGGAATGGTCGCACAAGGAATTTAAAAAAAGGAAATTGTAGCTCCAAGTGTCTTATTTTTGGACTAGAACTTCAAAGATTTTAAGTTTCAGTGGTTTTTCGAGTAATGATAGAAAAATCAGCAACAAAAAAATTCTCAAAATTTTACCACTTTTTTTTTCTTGTCTACGAGCGTGGAAATTTTATTTTTGCATGATCGTTATAATGATGGGATACTTTGTTAATTCAGCTTCAATTTATTTATTGACCTCAATAGGTCCGCTTTTCGCCGAGATATTGGTCTTCAAAAGGAAAAGGATCCATTTGTCTTTGATTATCGATTTCTCAGCAACCAATGATCGCACAGAAAATTGAAGGAAGGTTTCAAGACCTTTAATGAACTCCCATTCATGAACAACCATTGCTTATTCATAGAATTTTTTTTTTGTTCATGTCGCATCAATATAAAAATTTAACAAAAAAGGGCTTTTGGTGGTTTCTTGGAAAATCTACCGCTGGATCGAAAATGTTGAGGAAACCACTGATGTTTAGTGTGACTTTCACAGTTCAATATGTTGATAAAAACCTTACGAAGAGCCAACTCAATCCAGCGAGCCGTTTTTTTGTTTGACTCGATTGAATTTTGGAAAAAAATAAGGATCACGTTTTTTGCTCTGAGAAGCTCATAATCTTTGAAAAAGGCAAAAGAATTTTCTCGAGCCTTTTCCACATTTTAATTGCAGATAATACATAAATTTCAAAAAAAGAAAAATAAAATAAACTAACAAATAAAATTTTTATTAATTCAATAACAGGTATTGCCACCCCTGTTTTCCATTTGAAGACCGATATCTCGGCGAGAAGTGGACGTATTGAGGTAAATAAAAAAAATTTAAGCTGAATTAAAAAAGTGCATATCCCATCATTATAACGATTATGCAAAAATAAGTTTTCCACGCACGAAGACAAGAAAAAATGTGGTAAAATTTTGAGAATTTTATTTGTAGCTGATTTTTTTATCATTACTCGAAAACCACTTTTCTTTAAATTTCTTGTACGACCATTCCTCTCAAAGTTACGGCATGTTGAAAATTGACGAAAAGTTTGGAATTTTATTTCGATCCTTTAATTTTTTCCAGTAGTGTATATGCTGGACATATGTTGTGTTCGCAACCCAAAAACCTTCGATATTTTTTCAAAAAGTGCGAATGAGCGAAAAAACAACGATGAATAAATCGAGGTACTTGTGAATACCTACATAGACAAACCGTTGTTTCATTATTTTACACTAGCGACCCGCCCCGGCTTCGCACGGACATCACATTAGAAACATAAAAAATAACAGTACTTCTATACTATTTAATGGATGTGTTACTATACATATAAACCTTCCTCTTGAATCACTCTATCTATTAAAAAAAACGCATCAAAATCCGTTGCGTAGTTTCAAAGATTTAAGCATACAGAGGGACATAGAGACAGAGAAAGCTACTTTGTACTATGTAGTGATTAATTCTCTACAAACGCCCTATTGACCACTTTTTTTCTACAACCTACCGTTTCGAAAATATTTCGAATAAACTTGGGAGGAGATGGAAAATGACATTTTTTTACCTTTTAATGAAAAGCAATCGTTCTCTGATCATCCGATCAGAATCTTCGATTCCTCATTTTATAGGTTAATCAATTCTCTACAAACGCCGTATTGACCACACATGAAAAATGAAATTTTTTCATCTATTAATGAAATTAAATCGGTCTCTGTTCATCTGATCCTATGATCAAATACTAACTTGAAGTCTTAGTAACACTCAGTTAAAAAAAAAATCAAAATTATTTCAGTAGCTATGGCGTCATGCGCTTCTGGACACGATCACGCTAGATTTCCGCGGGAATGAGGTATTTTCCCACCGTAAAAAGTAGCCTGTGTCCGTGCCTAGGATCCTATCTTTATATTAACCAAGTCTTATATAAATCCGTTCAGACGTTAAGGCGTGAATGAGGTAAACTTTTAAAACAAACGATTAAAAATCACTAACTTAATTAGTTTTCGGCCTACTGCCTACGCCTTAAGTATGATAGCATGAATATTAATAGCCCATATCCTTTTCTAGGTTACTATCTATCCCCTAACTAAATTTCATCGAAGTCCGTTCAGCCGTTTAGGCATGATAGAGCAAAACTCCCAGCAAAAACCATAAAAAAATCACTAACTCAATTTAGTTATCTGCCTACTGCCTACCTCCTAAGAACGATGACGTGATTATTTATAGCCTATGACCATTTCTAGGTTATAATCTATCACCATACCAAATTTCATCAAAATCTGTTCAGCCGTTTAGGCGTGAAAGAGTAACAGGCAGACAGAGTTGCTTTCACATTTATAATATTAGTATGGATAACAGAAAAATATAAAATTCTGACCCGATTGGATTTCTATTTTCGGAAATATTCTCAAAAAAAAATTCGTGTCTTTATAACTATTGAATCATTCGATTGGTGTCTCGCATTACACCTTTTCCAATTGTAATTCAGAAAACCTAAATCGAAATTCAGAAGGGCAAATTGGCCCACCACTGTCGCGATGTTCATTTGAGGCAGTATATGATGATATTTTGAAAATTTGTTTTACTGTGTGTTAAAGTTAATCAGTAGTATAATGTAAAATTAAATTCATATATACAGTGTGTTTTAATACGAAGATTAAGATCTAAGTTACACTTTTTCAAATGAAAAGCTATTATTACAACTAGGGAAATATGAATAGTATATTTCCCGAGGTCTTCTTAGTTTCATCTCGAGAGCGAAGCCCGAAGGATGTATAGGCAACCGTGGGAAAAGTATTCATATTTCTCTTTTTGTAATCAATAGTTTTTTTTCTGATCGAAACAATATCGTTCTCAAAATGGAAAAATTTATATTATATGGTGAATTTTAGATTTAATTGTATTTTTAACGTTGCTATGAGCCGTGTTTGCGAGAATCATGGTTGACTAGTTTTATTTTGACGTCTTTTCAGTAATAAAATTATTGAAATAATGTCGAACTACGTCGAAACAATCAAGTGGCTAAAGCCGTAAATTTTTGATTCCGGCCAAATCTATAGCTACCTATAGTAAAGAGTATGAAGGCTTTCAGGAGTGGAAAAGAAAAAGTTGGGTGGATGGTGTTAGCGAAAATATTTTGCTAGCATATTTTGAAGATTTGGTATGTTGCTCTGATTCTTGTTCTTTTCAATGTATGATTTATTCATTTGATCACCTGTTGCAGAAATATTCACCAAACACGTTTTCGCCAAAATTGTCTATGTTAAGATCTATGCTACATTTGAAAGAAAAAACGAATGTCAAATTAGTCGATGAAGTGGAAGTATTTGTTAAGAACAAAAATAAAGGTACCGTTCCCAAAAAATTATCAGTGTTATCCCGGGAGCAGATATTTTTGATAGAAGCTTCAAATGACTTTTTACTGATGTATAAGGTTGCATATTATACTATTTTTAGAAAAATACTAGCTGCCCGGTACGTGCTTCGCTACGTATAAGGCATAGTAATAAACTATAAGAAATATAACAAAAAATAAAATTTCTTACTTAGTCTAATTTCGAATGTATGGAATTGCTCATCAAAACTCACTACAAAAACATAATGTAAATGTTTATATTATATTTATCAGAAATAAACACAAAGATACACTATTAAATGTTATTTCTCAACTATGACAAAGAGTAAAACTATATTATATACATTCGAGGTAAAACATTCTAAAGACGTTGTCCGATTCCCAATTGCCAATGCCTTCTAAATGATGAAGACTGCAAAGAGTAAAAACTAAAAAATTAAAAAGAATTGGGTACTCTCACTATGGTAGGTGTTAGTCTAAAACAATTGGATAAACAATATTTTTTGTTTTTCCATTTTCAGCATGAATAAATAAACATTTGGGAGTACCGACTCTGGAACAGGCAACATAAAGTTGGCCATGTGAAAAAACATGATTCCTTCAAATTCACACCACAAACGTGAAGTGTTCGCCCTAGGGCCTTGTTTATGGACATCGCAAATGATAAACGCACGGGATATTGTAACCGTTTGAATTCAAATGGCATATCCGTTGGAATCATAGGGATACGCGGTATCAAACACGCTTCTCCTTTTGATTTACCAGTAATATGGTGATCAGTCCGTTGGTACTGTCGATTTGTATTTTGCCATCACCAATTTCTAACAATTGTTTTGAAAACTCATAGGCAGTTGCATCATTATTTAGTTGAAAACGCATATCGATATTCAGTGTCAATTTTCGTACATATCTCCAAAGAACTGATGACTTCAATCAAACGGGCATTTATTTCATCAACAGTAGTTGATCGAGGAATGACAGGCAATGTTTGACGAAAGTCTCCTGACAGCAATACAGAGCACCACCTAAAAGCTAAATATTGCAATTTGGAGTTTCAATCACCTTGTTCAAAAATCAGGGTGTTGAGATTTTTGGCAATTACTTAAATGTGAACTGTTACCAAATGATTGAGTTGAAGATGGTAAAATAAATCTTTATTGTATATCAAACACTTCACAATATAAATAGACACTCGCATGAAGTAAACCAAGTCAAATTACACCATATAAAAAGAGTGATTGTATGTACAATATTGAGAAATTCTATATACAATAAGTGAGAAGTGAATGAGAGAACTTGAGAATGAAAATAGAGAAAATTTAGAACAGTTGAGCAAGCACTCGCATGAAGTAAAATGAAATACAATTTACAACATCTCACAAAGTGATTCTATTTACTATAATTGAGAAAATCTATTTATGATAAGTGAAAAGTAAATGAGAATAGAGAAAGTTCAGAATAGTTGAGGATGCACTCGCATGAAGTAAAATGATCAAATTACAACATCTCACAGAGTGATTGTATGATTGAGAAAATCTATTTATGATAAGTGAAAAGTAAATGAGAGTAGAGAAGGTCAGAACAGTATGAGTGACACTCGCATGGAGTAAGATGATCAAATTACAACATCTCACAGAGTGATTGTATGAAAGAGAAGTACAAACTTATGTTAGAGAATATGTAAAAAATTGAGAAGTCTACTACATCAATAATTATACAGTAAAACATGTTTATGTGCTATGAGGTGTAAACCGATTGAAAAGAATAATGTTGAGCTGAAGGCAATGTTATCATTCAACACAACGTTTACAGTGATAGAGTTTTTGTTTCATGTAAACTACCTAACTATCAGAAAAACAGAAGGCTGAATTGATAAATCGAGAACGTTAGAGATTTGTAATAAGGTACGACTAGGTTTTATGAGATAGAACTAATAGCAAGTATGAGTAGCAACGATTAAAGAATTGAAGTGATATACGAGTATAATAAAAGTTAATACATAATCTTAACTAATATTGAAATAAGAAAAGTTCATAACTTGAGAAAAAATAAGGCACCATAACCTTCAGGTAAAAGAGAGATGTAATAGATAAAACTATACTTATTGAGTTGACATCAGGTTGGACTCCCTCAAGCTCTACAGCAAACCAGTCCATCTGAGAGTGATAATGAGTGTATTCCATGTTTGGAGTTCTGAATGTAATGAGTTGTGAATCCGACTGGTCTGCGACTGCCCTCGAAGAGTCCAACCTGAGCGTAGACGTACCTGAAACTTAAAAGGCCTGAGAATTCTAATCGTTAGAGGTATAAAAATAATGAGAGATTACATGCACATAAAACAAGTATTATACAACTAAGTAGACTTCTACGAGAGGTGTGTGAAAAGCTAACTTGGCGATAAAATGAGAAGAATAAAATGTGATTTTATTCTGAGATGATGTAATTATAAATTGATGAATTGAAAATGAATTATTTATCAGTTCAAGCAATTTGGTACAGTACATGCGTGGATGAATGAGAGTATGTGAGAAAATTGAGATGTTTTATGAAAATGCCAAAAACTATTTGAACAGACATGATTGAGAAGCGAAGAAATGTGCTTTTGTATTGAGACATTGTTGAAATAAGCTAGGATTGAGTGAATATATCAGAGAGAATGAGTGGAATTGATATTTGATTGAAGCATATGTTCCCAACTTTATCAATCTGCATTTTCCATAAAAATTACTGTACCTTGAGATGATGTCGGTGTAGTTATTATTTAACTGAAACGTATTAATTGTCTATAATGTATTTTAAACGAGAAGGCACTAAAATCACTTGTAACTTTAGAAGATTCGGAATTATCACCAAGTAGCTATTACACTAGTTGAAGAATTGAACGCAATTCGTATGAGAGGTTAAACGCAATTGTTCGCCGGAAGCCGGTAACGGAGATGACAGCGGTTTAAACTGACAGCGATGGGGGGGTTATGTACACAGAAAACTGAACGTAGTCACAGAGCTGGGTAGAGTTGAGTGCGAAGTTAGAGATGGGTTAAAAATTCATCCAATTTTTAACATTCCGGCCGCCATAATTAACGGAGTTGATTATAATAATAATAGCGTACATCCATTGCGAAATGTGTGAGGAAATTGAGCGAACCTATCACTCCAGTATCCGAGTTGCTCAGTCCACCCATCACTGGAGATCAGGCAGCTCGTTATCCTCTGAATCGACTGATACTGGCAATATACTTAGCTTCGCAATTGGTCGACGTAGAGTTGTAGTGGGCGTCCTTACGGTGACTACTCTTGTAAGTCCGTCATGTCCAGGATGTAATTCGATGACTCTGGCTAGGGGTCACTTGCATGGAGGTGTACGTTCATCTGTGATCAGAACTAAGGACCCAATCTTGATATCGTGACGTGGATGGTGCCATTTTGAGATGGAGAGCTGACGTTGTAGATATTGAACTGACCACTGTGTCCAAAATTGTTGCGTGCGTTGTTGAATAAATTGCCATCTTGACAGTCGAGATGTGGAGAGATTTTCAAGAGATGGTTCTGGAAGGGCAGTCAACGGAGTGCCGATGAGAAGATGTCCAGGTGTGAGAGCTGCACAGTCATCAGGGTCGTCACTGAGAGGTTCCAGCGGTCTTGAGTTGAGAATGGCTTCAATTTGAGCGGTGAGCGTCATTATTTCTTCTAACGTGAAGGACGCATCTTTGACAGTTCGAGTGAAATGGTGTTTGAACGACTTGACGACAGCCTCCCATTTTCCACCCATATGAGGAGCCGCTGGAGGGTTGAAAGACCATGTAGTGCCTTCGTTGAGGAGCTGGTTGGATAAGGCCTTGTTTTGATTGGAGGCCTTTGTGAGAAGTTCTTTGAGAGCGGTGTCTGCGCCAATGAAGGTGGTCCCACAGTCCGAGTATAGGGTATGACATATACCTCGTCTTGCTGTGAACCTACGAAAAGCAGCAAGAAATGAATCAGTTGAGTAGTCACTTACAACTTCAAGATGAACTGCTGACGAGGAAAAACAGACGAACACACAAACCCAGCCTTTGTGTGATTTGGCACCCCTTCCCTTCCAGGTTTTAATAGTGAATGGGCCAGCATAATCTACACCAGTGTGGAGGAATGGACGAGATGGTTGGACACGAGATTCTGGTAGTTGTCCCATGAGCTGTTGAGCGCGAATGCCACGGTGTCTTGCACACAATACACACTTCAAAATGTGGGACTTCACTGGGGCTCTTCCTCCAATGATCCAGTACCTTTGACGGATTGTGGCCAGAGTGAGTTGGGTGCCTCCATGGAGAGTTTTTTGGTGGGCATCATCTATAACTAAAGAAGTATATTTAGAGTGTCGAGGAAGAATAATTGGATGTTTGCTATCTGGGTCGAGTACAGAATGGGAAATTCGTCCGCCTACACGAATTATACCATTGTTGTCGAGAAATGCGGTGAGTCTACTGAAGATACTTGATGAGGGAAATGGAGTCTGTGAGCGAAGAGCCTTGAGTTCTTGAGGAAAGTAGACTTCTTGAGTTGCCTTTATCCAGAATATTCTAGATGCTTCCAAGTCAGTTGAGGTCAAGTTTGTGAGGTGTGCTGGGTTTAGCTTACGTTGGAATCGTGCGAGAACCTTTGAACAGAGAGAGGTAATTCGTAACAGTTTATTAAGAGAGGAATACCGGTATATAAGGTCCCATGCGTAGTCTGAAGTAGTAGTTGTGAAGATGGAGATGGATGGTCTAGCTTCTGATTCATGGTCAGTTGTCGGTGCCGGCTGACGATTTGGCCATGAGTCTTCTGACTTGGAAAGCCATGATGGTCCCGTCCACCATAGGGAGTGGTTGCGAAGTTGAGATGAAGTTAACCCTCGTGATGCACAGTCAGCAGGATTTTCTTTGCCGGAAATATACCTCCAATGGGCCCTTGGAGTTAGATCTTGGATTGTTGCAACTCTGTTCCGTACAAAGTCCTTCCAACGTGAAGGGTGAGTTTGATCCAAGCTAGAGTGATTGATGAGTCCGTCCAGAGAATGGTTGAGGAGATGTTGAGATCTAAAACATTATGCGCATAATTAACAAGTCGGGAGAGGAGAAGAGCAGCTGATAATTCGAGTCTTGGGATTGTGAGAGGTTTCAAAGGCGATACTTTTGTTTTGGAGCAAAGCATTGATACTTTGCACTCATTGGACGGAGTTCGGACGAGGAGGTACAGGACAGCTGAAATGGCAAGTTGAGATGCATCAGAGAAACCGTGGAGTTGAATATAGGAATTGTCCTGTGTATTGATCCATCGTGGGATTGTGATGCTGGCCAGCTTGGAGAGATCTTCACTGATGTCATGCCATTTCTGTTGGAGTGGTTGAGGTAGAGGTTCGTCCCATGATAACTTTTGGAGCCATAATTCCTGCAACAACATTTTAGCCCTAATTGTAACAGGGGAAACTAAACCTAGAGGATCAAATATTTTAGCAATTTGAGAAAGAATTGATCGCTTGGTGATCAAAGACCCAGATAGATTGTCGTCGACCTTGAAGGTGAAATAGTCTTCTTGAGGGTACCACAGTAGACCTAACACTTTGGTTGAGGTTGGGTTTTCATCAAATGAAATTGGAGTGGATGGAGATTCTTCCTCTTGGACGATGTTGGATAAGGTTGACACATTCGACTGCCATTTTGCTAGAGGAAGGCCGGCCGCCATGCACAGGTTGAGGAGTTGTTTGGCAATCTCGAGAAGTTGCTCTGGAGTATCTGCACCTCCACAGATGTCATCGACATAACGACCTTTTGTCAATGGAGGAATGGCTAATGGAAATTTGTGACCCTCATCTTGGAGAAGTTGGAGGAGAACTCTGATTGCCAAAAATGGAGCTGGTCTGGTTCCATAAGTTACCGTTGTGAGATGGAAAGTCTTCACCGTGTTGTTAGAATCGAGCCAGAGGATACTTTGAAGATCCCAATCATCCGGATGAACCAGGATTTGTCGATACATCTTCGTGATATCTGTGGAAAAGACGAATTTAAATTTACGCACCCAGAGGAGGACATCTATCACGTCGAGTTGTAGTTTCGCTCCGGTGTGCATAATGTCGTTGAGGGAGATACCAGTCGAGGTGGGGCTGGAGCCATTGAAGACTACTCGAAGTTTCGTTGTAGTACTGTCTGTTTTGAGAACACCATGATGAGGAAGAAAATATCGTGAGGTGACCTTTTCTGACGAGACGGGTTGCATGTGCTGGAGTTGTTGATATTCATCCAGGAATCGATGGTAGAGGAGAGAGTAGTCAGGATCCTTGGTGAATCTTCGAAGTAAAGCTTGCAGACATTGGAAGGCTCGTTGTCTGGAAGAACCTAAAACCTCGATAGGTGATTTTAATGGCAATCTTACCATGTATTTGCCTGAGGCTAGCCTTGAGTGAGTAGCGACGAAGTGGTTTTCACATGCCTGCTCGTCAGGGGTTAGAGGTGAGCTTGAGGTTGATTGAATTTCTTCCTGTTCCCAAAATTTTGTGAGGAGACGATGCAGATCTTCATCTGTAACTGTATGGAACATTGGAGATTGGACTGGAACTTGCTCTTGATCGTGGCACACAGGTCCCAGTATTAGCCAACCGAAGATGGAAAGCTGTGCAATTGGAGATGATGGAGAGCCTTTCTTCATCTGAGGAAGAACAACTGAACCGTAGACATCAGCCCCCAAAATGATATCGATGGCTCTTGAGACGTGGTACTCTGGATCAGCTAACTTGAGATTCTGGAGATGTGGAGAATGCTGAAAACTAGTATAGAATGAAGGCAGATTAGAAAACGATGACGAAAGAATGTGAGCCTCAATGGTTATGGTTTGATGATCATACGTCGACTTGAGTGTGAGGGAAAGCGATCCTTGTGTCTTGGATGTTGTTCCATTGATTCCCACTACTACAACATGTGACTTCCTTCTAGGGATGTTGAGTTTTCTAGCTAGCTCTTGAGAGATGAAAGTCAATTCGGATCCAGAATCGATGAGTAGGCGAACTGTGTGTGAGGTGGTTGAGGTGAAGAGGTTGGCGATGGCAGTGGCTAGGAGAGTGTTGAGCTGTAATGGCTTGAGAGAGGTAAATGAAGACTATTTTATTTTGGAGGTTGTCGAGATGAGTTGCTAGAACTCACCTCCTTTTGAGTAGATTGATTTGATGTGAGAAATGGTGTAGGAAGCTTTCGAGGGGGCACCACCGGGGACTTGCAGAATGGCTTACTGCTGAGTGGTACTTTATGTAGTAGAGAGTGGTGACGACTCCCGCAGATTTTGCAAACTTTGGTTGTTTTGCAGGAGTGGGTATGATGCCTACCGAGGCAGTTCGTACACAGGATTCTGTGTAAAACAACATCTGCCTTCTCTTGAGGTGAACGCTTTTCGAAGCGAGGGCAATCAGCAATGAAGTGGTCACGACCACAATCATCGCAGTTGTAAGAGGGCATTGAGGCGGATCTGATTGAGGTGGTTGAGGTGATTGATTTGCTTGAGGTGAGTGATAGAGATGGTTTGGGTTGAGAAGAAGCCTTTTGAGAGTAGGTGTGCACCGTCGTGCGAGGACGAGAGGGTTCTTGAGATGGCCCTTTGTTGAGAGCCTCAGTCCACTCTAGCGCTATGGAGCGAGATTCGAGAAACTCCATTAATTGAGAGAATGTTGGGAATTCAGTATTTGAGGAGATGGCGGTTTCCCAGTCGGAGCGTGAGGTGTAGTCTAATCTATTAATGATATGAAACACTAATAAATTGTTCTTCTCTAGGTCGTCACCTAGAGCTTTCAACGTCTGGAGAGGATTGATTATGTTGTCAATGAATTGACGAAGAGAAGATGCAGATGCACGTTTTTGGCCTGCCAACGAGGAGGAGAGAAGTCTTGCATATTGAGAGGAGAGCAGAAGACGTTTGTTCTCGTACTTTGATACGAGTTTTTTCCAGGCAATAGAGAAGGACTCTTCCGTTAAAGGAAGACTGGAGATGGTATCCAACGGTTCGTTGGAGAGAGAGGTACGAAGATAATGCAATCGTTCGATATCTGTAATCATGGTGTTTTTGATTACGAGGGAGTTGAACAGATCTCGATAGGCAGGCCACATTGAAAAGTCGCCTGAGAAGGTTGGAATTGAGATGTCAGGCAGACGTGGTCGAGTTTGAGAGGATTGAGGAGATTGAGAAGATTGAGAGGTAGTGGACTGCTGTGAATCCACAGAAGTCAGAGAGGTGGTCAGTTGAACCAGTTTTGAGCTGGCAGATTGGAAGAGTGAATTCTCCTCGAGGAAGAAGTTAGACGAGAAGTACTCATGATCCTGACATGAATCGGGCCAAGCTGACTCAAAGTATGAGTGAATCTTTGCGAAGGCTTTGTGAAGCTCCTGGAGTTGGTCTTGTATTTGATGAAGCTCTTGAGGAGTCCAAGCTGCATCAACTGACAACCTTGAGGTGATCTGCTTCATGAGTTGAATTCTGTCCGGTTGAGTTGAGCGAGTCTGCGGTCCGACATCGGACAGCGATGAGATGGAGGATCTCGTCGATCGAGCTGGAGGGGCGAGGAGATGAGCATCTTCTTCAGGTGCTGGAGAAGCTTGTCCACTTTTGATGGACATATCTTGAACTTTGAGATGAATGTGAAGTGAATGAATAATTATATTCCAACTCAATCATCCGGCTCGAAGGACCAATGTTCAAAAATCAGGGTGTTGAGATTTTTGGCAATTACTTAAATGTGAACTGTTACCAAATGATTGAGTTGAAGATGGTAAAATAAATCTTTATTGTATATCAAACACTTCACAATATAAATAGACACTCGCATGAAGTAAACCAAGTCAAATTACACCATATAAAAAGAGTGATTGTATGTACAATATTGAGAAATTCTATATACAATAAGTGAGAAGTGAATGAGAGAACTTGAGAATGAAAATAGAGAAAATTTAGAACAGTTGAGCAAGCACTCGCATGAAGTAAAATGAAATACAATTTACAACATCTCACAAAGTGATTCTATTTACTATAATTGAGAAAATCTATTTATGATAAGTGAAAAGTAAATGAGAATAGAGAAAGTTCAGAATAGTTGAGGATGCACTCGCATGAAGTAAAATGATCAAATTACAACATCTCACAGAGTGATTGTATGATTGAGAAAATCTATTTATGATAAGTGAAAAGTAAATGAGAGTAGAGAAGGTCAGAACAGTATGAGTGACACTCGCATGGAGTAAGATGATCAAATTACAACATCTCACAGAGTGATTGTATGAAAGAGAAGTACAAACTTATGTTAGAGAATATGTAAAAAATTGAGAAGTCTACTACATCAATAATTATACAGTAAAACATGTTTATGTGCTATGAGGTGTAAACCGATTGAAAAGAATAATGTTGAGCTGAAGGCAATGTTATCATTCAACACAACGTTTACAGTGATAGAGTTTTTGTTTCATGTAAACTACCTAACTATCAGAAAAACAGAAGGCTGAATTGATAAATCGAGAACGTTAGAGATTTGTAATAAGGTACGACTAGGTTTTATGAGATAGAACTAATAGCAAGTATGAGTAGCAACGATTAAAGAATTGAAGTGATATACGAGTATAATAAAAGTTAATACATAATCTTAACTAATATTGAAATAAGAAAAGTTCATAACTTGAGAAAAAATCAGGCACCATAACCTTCAGGTAAAAGAGAGATGTAATAGATAAAACTATACTTATTGAGTTGACATCAGGTTGGACTCCCTCAAGCTCTACAGCAAACCAGTCCATCTGAGAGTGATAATGAGTGTATTCCATGTTTGGAGTTCTGAATGTAATGAGTTGTGAATCCGACTGGTCTGCGACTGCCCTCGAAGAGTCCAACCTGAGCGTAGACGTACCTGAAACTTAAAAGGCCTGAGAATTCTAATCGTTAGAGGTATAAAAATAATGAGAGATTACATGCACATAAAACAAGTATTATACAACTAAGTAGACTTCTACGAGAGGTGTGTGAAAAGCTAACTTGGCGATAAAATGAGAAAATAAAATGTGATTTTATTCTGAGATGATGTAATTATAAATTGATGAATTGAAAATGAATTATTTATCAGTTCAAGCAATTTGGTACAGTACATGCGTGGATGAATGAGAGTATGTGAGAAAATTGAGATGTTTTATGAAAATGCCAAAAACTATTTGAACAGACATGATTGAGAAGCGAAGAAATGTACTTTTGTATTGAGACATTGTTGAAATAAGCTAGGATTGAGTGAATATATCAGAGAGAATGAGTGGAATTGATATTTGATTGAAGCACATGTTCCGAACTTTATCAATCTGCATTTTCCATAAAAATTACTGTACCTTGAGATGATGTCGGTGTAGTTATTATTTAACTGAAACGTATTAATTGTCTATAATGTATTTTAAACGAGAAGGCACTAAAATCACTTGTAACTTTAGAAGATTCGGAATTATCACCAAGTAGCTATTACACTAGTTGAAGAATGAAACGCAATTCGTATGAGAGGTTAAACGCAATTGTTCGCCGGAAGCCGGTAACGGAGATGACAGCGGTTTAAACTGACAGCGATGGGGGGGTTATGTACACAGAAAACTGAACGTAGTCACAGAGCTGGGTAGAGTTGAGTGCGAAGTTAGAGATGGGTTAAAAATTCATCCAATTTTTAACACACCTGTATACTCCGTTCACGAAAGGTTGAGCCGTCGGTTGGCCATGGAAGTTTGGCATATTCCACTGTGTATATTAATATTTTAGGTTATGTTCTTTATTTACTTGTCAGATAGATACGCAATGTTGTCAATATTGCATAGAGTTCTCTGATAACTCGCAAGATCGTCGGACGAGGCCGAGTACATTCGGCAACGTTGACTTCATTTTACTTTATGATAGTAAATACTGCCAACTTCAGGTAAATAAAGAAATGCCTACTATGTGCTCAACCTTTCGTGAACGGACTATACATTCAATGGAAATTTCAATGCAGAGTGTGCGGTCCGACCACCTTCTTATAATGTAGCAGCAATTCCCGAAGATGCAAGTGCCAATGCAATTTTCTGTTTCGATCGAATAGTCGCTAAAATATATGATACAATGAAAGTTTTGCCTGTACCACCAGGTGCATCCAAGAAATGTAATCCACCTGCATTATTGGAAACGGCTTGAATGATTGTGTCATATACATGTTTTTCTTGAATATTCAGTTTGGTTATATTCGAGTGTATAAATAAACGTAAATCATTAGAATTGAACTACTGCTCACGTTGCAATTCACGATCAAACAAATCATGTATCTCACCATTTGGTGCGGTCATACCAATTGTTCTAATGCTTTATTTCCAATGGTAGAACACATATCTTATCAAAGCTTCGTTGTACATTCCCAAGGTTATCAACAATCAGGATTTCTTGCATGATGACGAATACGATTTAAAATATCTTCTGCCATATAATGCTTATATTTTTTTTTATTCCATAATTTTGGATTTGATCACAGAACATAAAATATATTTGATTGATGGCGAACATGTTGATAATATAATTTTATGCCATCTGTGCTCGAATTTTTATTGAAACATAGACGTTACTTTGAAAGAAGTGATGAAAACGAACTCTGTATATATTAGTGTTCTGTGAACTCTGAAATTACGGTCAAATAATAAATATTTCAGATTCCTGTGATTAGTTTTTACAATAATGTACCATTATGATGATTATACACTGAAGTGTTGTAATGTCGGTAATTTTAATATTTCAATTCGTTGAAAATTGAAATCTCTAATAGTTTTTACAGGTTCGCCATCTATGACAATTTAATCAAAGATTATATGGAGTATGAAAAAATAGGAAACTGCCTTGCATTCGTAGTACTCGAAAACGACTACAGATGGCACTGAAAATGAAAAACCTGTAATGTTGATTTTACACTTTTCCAAGATTTCCTTTGAATTTTCCATACTGAAATTCTTCCCTAGACTTCCATGAATAATTCAAGACCAAAATTAGCCAAATCGGTGAAGGCGTTGTTGAGTTATTAAATCACAACGAAAAGTGGCACTTATATTATATATTAGATGACTTGACGTTTCATATTTCCCTTGGGACAATATGACTTGACGCTTCATATTGCCCTCGGGAAATATGAGCGTGTTATGACATATGGTTACTGAGGCGATATGGCTCAATATTGATTCGATCGGAAAAACATTTTATACAGAGTGTCCCGGGAAGAATGCGACCAACAGATACAAGTACATCAAGAAGGACTCGCATCAAGAGGTTTCAATCGTTTGAGGGCCTTCGTTTGGGATATACAGGATGATATTCATCTTATGATTGAAATTTCAAAGATCATCTGACTCTTTCGGATCACCGAAGTTAACATAAAATCTCCTGTAATTATACATTGTTTCCTTAATTTAGCTAGAGTATTTAAATTTTTCTCAAGTGCGTTGAGGAAAACTGAAAAATCACCCGATGGCGAACGGTAAATAACAGCTATGTTCACATCAAGAGCAGCAAAATAAGTTCCATTGATCTCAATATCCTTCTCTACACATACCAAATTTCTTATTTGAGTACTATTCTCACTCAATTCTTTTTCGCTTAATAACATAACGCCACCTCGCACAAAGTTTACTATGGAGAAGAAAGGCACCATATTCCATCCCTCCAACTTGAACACCGACGACTTCATTTCATCAAGCCAATGCTCACTCACACACAAAATATCACAATCACTCAGTATGATCGATTCCAAATGATTGGATTTTTTCCGAACCCCTTGGGCGTTCAAATGCAACTACACTTAGTTTTTCACGTCCATTTGTTGGTCCTATTGCGTTGGATTTATTACTGATCTCTGATGGTTTTGAAAAAACCGTGAAATATATGCTCCGTTCGGCTAAATGCTAGGATTCATAGTTAACTAAATTAATCATTACCCTAAACGAACTATAATATTCTGGATACTTAGATGTAAGTTTTTCACATTCATTTCTGTGAAATCATTTTTCAAATAATTTTCGAGATCATCTATTGTTGTCCCTGGAGCAAAACAAGACACATGAAGAAAAGCTTTCTTATTGGCTATTGAAAGTTCGCGATCATTAACATTTTCTGACCAACCAGCCCAGTGAACAATGGGCCAATAGGCCTCAGTTCGACTGGAAGGCACCGCGCGAAGAACCTGCCCAGTATTCCTATTTTTGAATTTTCTATTTCGATTTTTTGGTTGAACCCAATCAGATTTCACAAGATTTGATGATGTAGCTGTTTCGATGTTGAGGGAGAATTAGCAGCTTGAACACAAGGATTCATCTGAGGATGGAATTCTGTACTTGAATCTGACTTATTCACGTCTTTCTTTGTAGGTTGTCGATCATTCTTGTTGGTATCTGTTGTGACCAAATTTGTTGTCATTCCTTGATTTTGTGAAGTTTTGGTTTTATTTGCAGTAAATTTCTTTCCGTTAAATTAGTTCGAAAATCCACTGCATAATTTCTATTCTCATTTAAATTAGTATTATTCTTGACTTGCCTGAGCTGAGCATCAAGTGTTTTTCATCTTCTTTTCCAAAAGACAATTTTTTGACGACAATTCAACAATTATTGTATTTGGATTTTCTAATGTATGTTTATGATTCTCATCGTTGAATTTTATTCCTCCCTGAGGAGATATACTGGATTACAGATTTATTAGTTGTTTATTGGATTCACGAATGTTAACAACTTCATCTGATATATTTTTCAAGGCTGAAGAAAAATTTTTTTTCAATTTTTCTATCGAATAGTTTTTCGAACAAGTCGATTGGTGTTTTCTCCGATTTCTTGGAGCAATCTTGGCACAAAAAGAACAAATTCCTCTTCTTCATCCTCTGGAGAGCAGCGGGTCGCATTTCGGTTGTTGTTAAACCGGAACAAGATTTGCGTTGTTAATGCGGCGTTCCCACAAGGCGTTATTCACGACAGTGAACCACGCTTTCGTGAAATACACTTCTGCGTGAACGCATTCCTCACGAAAGCAAGTTTAAAAACTATGCGTTCACACAGAAGTGTATTTCACGAAAGCGTGGTTCACTGTCGTGAATAACGCCTCGTGGGAACGCCGCATTATACGAGCACTTATCGCACATCGCCGCATCTGTCACGGGCGAATTACATTTATCACATTCCATCTGGAATGAAAATATTATCGACCACTTTGTAGTCTGAAAACACAGAATTTTCTGAATTTTACCAGGGATATCTACCCCAGTGATCTCAAGAGTTCATTCACTGAAATTACCCTTTCTTTAAGCAACACATCGGTACCAGTTCAGTTCCGAAAATTGCACGCAACACTTAAAATTTTTGATTCACACGGAGAGATTCGAAAACACTCCGACTGCTTCGGTTGTATGGGACTTTAAATATCAGCATGAGAGGAATTATATTCTGAAAATTATTAAAAAAATAAAATATGTTATGTTGAATAGTATGGTTCAGAAGACGCGTTTCCCTTGAAATGAACATTCAGTATATAAATCTTTCATTCACACAATGAATTTCATTCGAGTTGGATATCATGTTTAGGAAATATAAAGATTCTTCTCTTCAATATTCCAATTAAATTTTCTATGAATCTTTTTAGACTATGGCTACGAAATTTTTCACGAGGCTTATTATTAGCATTTTACATGTGGCCGAGAAGTTCTATTTGCATTTTTTTGTTTTTTCTGAGATATTGAGGAACAAAAATGTGGAATGGTCATATTTGGCTGTTTAACGAATTTATCAGTGGCATTTGAGAACCGAACTGACCCTGAAAATTTCGAGTCTTTAGGATAATCCAATCCCCAAAAGTTATCGTGTTTAATGCCGGACGGCCCCACGGACCGAATTTAATTTGACCACGGATTCATCATCAGGGAGTCAAACCCCATCAACCCATCTCTGCCCAAACGTTCTTGCATGGCTCGAATTAGAACCACTTCGAAATTAAAGAAAATTTGGCGAAGTATTGGGAATCCACTTCCAATACTTGTGAACTTTCGACCATGAACCTGAAAAAAGAAACCATCCACATCCCATGAGCTCCGCGTTCACCCTCCATGTGCGCTGTTGTACTCTGCATTCAGCTCATTTGCTGGGTGGTCGCTGAGCGAATGCACAGTGTTTATCTATCGTAGTCTATGAAGGAGTGATATATCTCGATAGAACTTCGGAGTGCCATAAGCAAAATGGTAAGTAGTTTTCCAAACCCTTTTATACCTAGAGTTTTGACGGCACTAATAGTATCCTTGGGCATTCCTCCCCTCGAGCCTATCACAATAGGGATCACTTCTTGAAGTTCCTGGCTGATTTGAGGTGTTCAGGCAACAGGGGCGTATGTGACGTGTTTGGCGTGTTCGAAGAACACGGGCCCGGGCCCCGTAGGGGCCTGGGCTTGGGACGACTGTACTATTTTTTCTTGCAGAATAAATCCTTCATTTTGTACTAAAACCAACTTATCTCCGAAACTCCAGTTGAAATTATCAATTCATATCAGAAATATGATTGTTAGTAAATTTACCACATCGCACACAAATGAAAACGTTGAATCAATAATTCCTTATTTATATTTATATTCTTCTGGTGAAAATTGCTATTGTATATAAAGGTGTTCAAGCTGAAATATCAAAACTATCGCCGTATGCTCCGTATGTACATTGCGCGGCTCACAATTTAAATTTAATCCTTAATGACTCAGTTGAGGATGTTAAGAAATAAGGAACTTTTACGGCTTGCTTCAAATATATACGTATTTTTTTGGCCACAGCATTAAACGATGGGCACTATTGCAAAGTGTAAACAAAAATAAATGTGAAATAACAATAAAAAAACTAGCACCAACTCGTTGGTCGTCAAGACATGATGCTTTAGAACTCTTGGTTTCAGATATATTCATATATTAAAAGCTCTCTCGAAAATAATATAGTTTCTTACTAATTCAACGGAATCTCCGAGGCGAGGTCTTTAAAAATCATTTAGAAAAATTTGAAACGATTGTTTTAATCATCATTTGAAACAAATATTTAAAAAAAAAGTGGACACTGTGTCTAAACTTTTACAACAAAGGAGCAAAATATTGAGCAGGCATCCAATTTATTACAGGCTTTGTATGAAAATATGAAACAAATGCGTAATGATTTCAATTCAATTATAACTGAAGCTATTCATTTAGCGAAGGAGTGGGGTAGTACTACTGAATTCACAACAAAGAAATGACTCTTTTCTCGTCCAAAATTTTCTTTGACGAAACTAATAATCATCATCGTATTCAAACAGGTCAAGATTGGTTTAAAATTAACGTGTTTTATAGAACAATAGATATAATTATAGGTCAGATAAAAAACAGAAGTTCTGCACTTAATGACATCTATTCAAATTTTCGAGTAATATGCCCAGATACTTTACGTAATCCATCTGTTACTGACAGGAATTATATGAAATGGGCCGGGTCCTGTACCTTAATATCCAGATGATATTTCAGATACTAATTCATCGCAATTGATTTCTTTTAGAAATTGTTCGGACTAAATTAAATACTGTTCATTCTATTTTGGAATTGTCTGAATTTATTCTCGTTTAGAACTATTCTTCTTGCTGCAGGTTTAATGAAATTTTAACAGCATGCAACATCTTTCTTACAATTCTTGTTTCAATTGCCACTTCAGAAAGATCTTTTGCAAAATTAAAATAATAAAAAATTATTTGAGAAGCACCATATGCCAACAAGGTTATCTGCTTTGTCAATTATTCTACAGAAAATGAAGTTGCCCAAACATTAAATAGCTAATATGTGACTTTTGCAAATTCGAAAGCCCGCAAAAAAAAGTTTTGATTGTGCTTTGCTTTGTTCTCTTTTTTTTGTTTTATTATATTGATAATATATTTATATGTTAATTTGGTTTTAATATTATTTTGTTTTTTGTTTTCATTTTGCTTATAGTTGTTATTTGTTGTAGTGTGTATTTTGTTAGTTGGTTATATTTATATGTGGAAGGTACTCACGTACTTTGTATTGTCACTATTCTAATATAAGTGACAAAGAAATGTGGTTTATTTGTCCTTATCTAATTTTTTTTAATTATGTAACCAGCAGCAGCGCTGCTTGAGGGTAGGGGCCCGGAAAATATCTTGAACACAGGCCCGTGGTGGCGTTACTACGCCCACTGTCAGGCAACCTTTTATATTTACTAATTGTTTCCTTTCGAGCATCCTCCAAATATTTCCATCCTCGAGGCATACCGTTACGTCTACCACGAGGACCCTTCCTGGTTTTGAATTACCAGGTCGGGTTTGAAATAGTTGTCGCCAACCTGAAGTGTTGGCTCTTTCAATACTTCAATATCCACGTTATTCAAGATCTCGTCGTGTCTTTGAGTCGCGCGGTTTTTGTATTCTTGCAGAGACCGATTACATGGCCAAGGGTCTCCGGATGCCCATGGCACTTTCTGCTAGTAATGTCATTTATATGTCACGTTCTGCCCATCGGTACTCTCAGCCCGACTTGGTTTGTCCTCATTCTGAGCGCCGTAATGTACCTTGAGGGCTTCAGAAGGAAAGGATTCTTCAGCCAGTGGTTTTCGACCGCATCGTCCGTGAAAGCTTCCATTGCTTTAACCCAAAAGCGTTGTTCCGCCGAACCATCAAATCTTTTGAATAATTTTTTCATATGCTCGATATCTTTAATTTCACATGGCCAGTCCATTCTTAACCCCGTTCGCAAGTTTTTTATTCGCATTTCGAGGCGCGAATTCTCCGCCAAAGATCTTATTAGCGGATCAGATCTATTCAAGAAATTAATGCCATTTTTCAGAGCCGCGGATGAAACAATCAACTCCACCTTGGTGAAGGCGTAGATGAGTTCATCGGACCTGGACCTGATGTAGGATCTCCTTCACGGCTACCTTGATTAGCTGGTCAAGCTCCCTGTAATATATTTCCATTATGTTCTGATATTCAGATGTGCGCATATGTCATTGCCCCACTATTTTTGAGAAAAAACTGGATGGGAATCAGATGAACAAGATTTCAACACTTGTGATTTGAAAGCGAATGAATAAAGATAATAAGTAGTAACAAAGTGTATCATTGTTACCATGTAAGCAAGCCATGACATTATGGCGGAGGATGTGCAGCTTGCTCATTCAAAAGTACACTATATAGCGCTTCTAAGTGTAGAAAGTGAATATATAAAAAAAAATTACTAATAATACCTAAACGCAAATGAGCAAACAAAAAAAAAAACAAGAGATTGTTGGGACGACCTCGGTTCGCTATCAGTGGAGACGGCGTGAGTTCAAAAGATGGAAAAATGGGGCGCCAACGTATTTTGTCCCAGCAACTCTAACCGAAATAAAAAAAAATATACCTCAATGCAATCTGTTTCGGCTCAAATACGTAAACACCGATCAAATTCAGAAGTATTATAGAAATAATGATGATAAAGTTAATAAAGTTGTCAGTTTCAACTTTATTCACTCTATACGTAGGTATCAAGAAAATAAAGAAAAATAATAATAAAGTTTTCAATAGGTACCAACTCTATTTATCACCCTCTACATAAAATATTTCAAAATCACTATCAAAATGATATACACCTTTGAATTAGATCCCACTATGCCTGATCAAGCTTAGTTTTCACACAGTATGTACATAGATTAACCAATTCTTAAAAAAACTCTTATTTGAAAAAGATACTCGCTTTAGTTCAATAACAATCTTTAGAATAATTTTTACTTTTAGATGAATATTTTCTTTGACTCTCTTATAATAAAAAGGAGAGTGTTTATTTGAATAGCAGTAATAGACGATGAAATATAATTTAATTTCAAATCTGACAAGCAAAATATGAATTGAATTTAACCACAAAGTAATCACACAAAGTTATGAAGAAAAATGAAAAATTGATTTGATTGATTGATAATTGAAAAATTGATAAGATATTTAAAGAATATGTCAATTATAAATATGTTAAATTGAAAATTTTAGGATTGAAATGACGTATATAACTGAAGGTACTGAGCAAACTCCGATGATAACAGCTAAATAAAAATGGAGTCCAAAGATGGAAAATTGACGTCAATGGCGATGGCGAAAAAAAAAGGCCTTCTACATACGAGCAAAAATAGCCTCAAAATATCCAATTATTCCTCAATCTCCTACTATACCATAAGTTGATTTTTCCTGATGTCCTATGTTCCACCAAAAATCGTCAAATATAAAATAGCTAGGGTTGGTCGAATTATCGTTCACAAAACTGTTAGCTTCGATCAGGTTGTAGAATGTTCACCACAAAAGGGGGTGATCGAAATAGAATTTCCCAGATACAGCGACCAGAGAAAAACCAGTTTTCAATTATTTGAAAAGAACCAGAAACATAAAAAAGGCCCTAAAAATATAGAAATAGAAATTACAAACAAATGAGTTCTGGGAGAAATATGACTTGTAGGACTTACTGTGATATTGGGCGGCCTTAATTCTTGATCTAATGCTTTTTAATCCCCAAGGGTAGATATATATGCCTTATACCAATCAATTACAAACAGCAATATATATTTTAAATTATAGAAATGCTTATATCCCAAAAATGGATTTTCCACGAAGAAAATTATTCCAAGAATTTCTATATAGCATTAGACTTCTTATTCAGAATGAAAAGAAACAATCGAACAAAGAATAAAATTATCTTGTTACCATATGTGTCGTCATCGATAAAGGAAAGAAACATAATTTCTCGATTATTTGTAAATTATTAATATAGGCAACCCAAAAATCATTTTTCAGTTTTTCAGGAAAAATAACGCTACAACTAAATGAGGTATTTTTACTGGAAAAAACGTGTACATAATTATAAATATTTCATCGAAAACCATTAAAACAATAGGACTAATTATGTTAACTACAGAATCGTGATATTCATTTCCTTATCACGCCGCTATAGGAGTCTACATTCTCGCAAATTATTGCCCTTTCCGAATATGCGGTAAAATTCGATAACACTACATAAAAAACTGAATAATCATTTCAGAGAAAAAACTTGAATGTATTATATGACATTTTTGTTGCAAATCATTCGTATAATCCCCCCTTGAAGTTTGGCTAGTTCAGAAGTAGACACCCTGTATAGACTAGAAATCGAATTTAAACATCACGTATTTCGGTGAAACCAACGGAATGAAATAAATTGAATGGAATGTTTGTCTATATTATCTGGTAATGATCGGTATAATTTCATGTTTCGGAATCGGGTAAATATATTAACAGTCGGTCATAATTATAATGCTAATTAATAAATTCAACGGTAATATTGACGAAGTATTCTGTTTCCAAAATTGTCCGAATTGATAGTGATAAAACGAAACGATTCCTAGAAATAATTATGCTCATTTTCGATTTATTTTTTTAACATCGGCATAAATCGAGGTTTGGAATAGGGATGTTGACTCATGTTACGAATTCACATAAATTGAGGTTTTCCTCATAGAAGGAAATTTTTGCAATCCTATAAAAAACCATTTTAGTGATCTTATTATTCTTGTTGAATTAAATAAAGCTGATTTGAATTAGGTTATACAGGGTGTCCCATTACTCGACGTCAACCCGGAACGGGTGAAAAGGCAAGTAATGCTGGTTATCAGAAAAATATAGAAAAAAATCTAAGTTGCATGATTTTAAAATATGCGCATTTAAAAAAACACTCAAAATTCCACACCCTGTGACAGTCTTTTCGCTCCTGTTGCCACAAATATCAACTTTTTCCAACTTTTTTCTTTGCTGTGTAACCTTGAATAATGCTTGTCTGAACTGTAATCAAAATTTTGATACCAGCTACTCTAGGTTTCATAAAAATAGGCTTACTTCTCGGAAAAAATTCGAAATAAACAATTGCCTAGTTTCAACTTACTGTATTGAAAAAAAATGTACTACGTAGGTTTGGCATGTTTTTTCAAAAGTTGGCGCATTTAGTGAGGATTCCAAAATGGTATAATACTTGTTTAATTGTAGCTGCCGTAGTTCAAATTTATTTTCGATTGCCTTTGAATACACTTTTTCGTTAACTGCTTCCCAGTAATAGAGTCCAATGGATTCAAGTCCGGTGAACGGGTCGGCCACGAGATTGGACCAGAAAGTCCTATCCATCCTATCCGGGAAAAATGTTATCAGAAAAAAGAATTTCCAGAGAAAATAATTTTTCCAGAAAAAAATTTTTTCCTGAGAATTTCTCTGAAATTTTTTTTTCTGGAAATATTTTTTCCCGGACGATGGATCGGACGTTCTGGTCCAATCTCGTGGCCGGCCCGTTCACCGGACTTGAACCCATTGGACTCTATTACTGGGAAGCAGTTAACGAAAAAGTGTATTCAAATTCAATCGAAAATAAATTTGAACTACGGCAGCTACAATTAAACAGGTATTATACCATTTTGGAATCCTCACTAAATGCGCCAACTTTTGAAAAAACATGCCAAACCTACGTAGTACATTTTTTTTTCAATACAGTAAGTTGAAACTAGGCAATTGTTTATTTCGATTTTTTTTTCCGAGAAGTAAGCCCTATTTTTATGAAACCTAGAGCAGCTGGTATCAAAATTTTGATTACAGTTTAGACAAGCATTATTCAAGGTTACACAGCAAAGAAAAAGTTGGAAAAAGTTGATATTTGTGGCAACAGGAGCGAAAAGACTGTCACAGGGTGTGGAATTTTGCGTGTTTTTTAAATGCGCATTATTTTAAAATCATGCAACTTAGATTTTTTTTTTTATATTTTCTGACAACCAGCATTACTTGCTTTTCACCGGTTCCGGGTTGACGGAGTAATGGGACACCCTGTATATTCGCTAAATGGGAATTTTCTGCTTGAGTGCTCGGCGTGAACTTCTGCTCTCACTTGAAGAAGAGAGTATATCTATTACCTAATAAAAGACCAGTGAGCGCAAGAAGTGCGCGCCAAGCAGAATATCAGACTGAGCAATAATCAACTATCACGTGACTGCGAACGCCAATCAGAGTAGTGACGTCGCAATCCGATATGTCATAGCAAATTCCAATAGGGGCGTTCGGCATTGAACCTCCGCGAGCGGACGGATTTTTTTGTCACGTGACCACAGATCGTACAGATAAATCTGAAATATGGGAATAAACGAACGGTACAGGCATTGCAACAGAACATACTGCTCTGTTCTACTTTATAGAGATATGAGATTTCAAAGATCACTATTTTGGGAAATAAGCTCATTTTTTTTAACGATACTTTCAACTTTTAGTAGCTCTTCCATAAAATCTCAATTAAATAATTAAGTGCAAAGGCACTGCATGCAAGAAACGAGTATGAAATATCCCCTTTTGTGGTCGTTAAATACGGCGATAGTTGTACCGAAAGATCCTGATCAATTAATTGATTAATTACACGAAAAGAAACGGGAAAGCAATATCTCCTCCTGCCAATTATAAATACGATAGCTATATTGAAAAATTTTTAATGAATAATGAGTTTTTAATGAATAAATGAAAACAGAATAAACTGTTAGAATTTTTCATCTATCGGTTGTGTGATCAGGAAACTCAACATAAAACAACAAAAAAATATAAAAAACATAAAACTCTATGGATAAAATCGTTTGCTCCGTCGAAATAGACCGAGCGAAAAGATCGACGTCCGATTGCTCAGATTTTTATGACGAACGGTACAGATGGTCTTCCCCTCAATCCGGATGTAATAAACGAACGGTTTAGATCGATCCGACACGTCCGATTTCGATGCCGAACGCCCCTAATGTTGTGTGCTCAGATCAACAAATTACATTCATAGTTGTTTTGTTGATCTGAGGTTCTGTGATTCGAACCATAGTATTGTATATATATATAGTATATCTTATCTATGATTCGAACTTACGAAGTTGAAAGCTGAAAGAGGTTATTCGTTACAATAACGATTGGCGAATCCAAAAATCTAGACGCCCTCTAGTGGTTAATTCCCGAACCTACTTTGTCAGTACTGTTTTACTGTTTAGTTTGGTTGACTCGACTTAGGAAGTGTTTTTTATCATTTTTTGGAGTATTTATATTGTGGTTATTGTTATATTGTACTGGATTTTGCAGCAGAAATATTGAGTCAGGAAAAATATCCGAAAAGGTATTTATATTAGTGCTTTCAAATGGATATATAGAGGTTTAGGTTGAAAGATTCTGTTTGGAGCTAAGTTTTTCAGTTCAAGATTCAGAAATGCAATTTCATAGTTTTTAACTACTGAGTTGTGCATTAGTTCATTAATATAATCTACAATAATCTAGAATTTTTTATAATAAACATTATTTTCAGTCACATCTTAGTGCATCATGAGTGAACAAATGGAACAAAGTTCTTCTAATCATAAACGAACAGTGCATAACTGTAACTGTTGTGTTTTCAATTGTTTATCGACAAAAAGCAAGAATAGGACTATACATTTTCACAGGTTTCCTTAGAAAAATGCAGCATCAGTTCATATCACCAATGCCTTTGATGTACTGGAATAAGTTGATACAAGAAAGGCCTGGATTAATAAATTGTTGACCAACCACATACATCATTGAGTTTCCCGTCAGTTAGTAATGCACTTGTTTGAAGGCGAGGTGCCATTATTTTAATGTAGCAAAAACACCATTATTAATTTTTTCATCCATTATGCCAGTAGAATCACACTTTTTATACACTTTATTTGATAGGGTTGAAATAAGATACTATTTAACTTAACTCCTTGTTTTACTTTCCCAGTCAAACTATGTACTATATGAATGATACATCTGTTACATTCTGTCAATACCTGTATTCACTTTCCAATCCAGTTATTATATTATTATAGTCATATCTCAACTTCAAGAGTCAATACCTCGTTCAACTACATCGGGATCTGAATACGTTTTACCAATCCATACACTACATCCTCATTAGATAATTGTTAATTGACACAGGGTTTCCCAAACTACTTTCAGTATCATTATGGTATTAGCAGCAGTTATTTATCGCATTATGTGAAATTTCTGTTTAGCGGCTATAGTAATTGACTATAACGAAGAGGTATTCTTCTTTTGATAAAGGACCAATAACTACAATGCCCACCAATATTAGGTGCTTACAATTGAGGACTTGTTCACCTTCTATTATGATCTTTTATTGGGTGCAGCCCCAAATAATTGAAAACGGTATTCAAGCTCAAATAGTGCACCATTGTTCCTGTTGAATTATTGTCTATTTCGCCAAGGATTAGACTGAAGGAACCAATTTTTCACCTTAATTTTATAACTTTATACAACATTAATTACAATCCACTAATTTACTTTCAATATGTCCAATAAATATATAGATTTTCAAGAAAATCGTACAAAAACCTCCATCTCGCTATGCTAATCTCGAAAATAGTACTGACAAACGTCAAAGTTTGTTTACAGTTCGCAGCGCCACCAACGTAAATTGGATTCGCCAATAATCTACAATTTTCTTTATTATGGAGACAGTACTCATCAAGGGTAATAGTAGTAACTAAGCAAAGATTGATGATGTTCGCAAGTTTCTTCGCTGAAAACAAGGATTTTTGTGCAGCGGAGCTTAGAAACGTGACAATGTCTTTGTAAGTATCAAACTTTCACCTCATATTCATTATTACAAATAAAAAAGCACCTCATACAGCATTTATAGACCGACGTATTCATTTTGAAGACTTAGATTGAACTTTTTCACAAGGAATCAGGCAAATAAGTTGGCTTTGACAGAAGTCGAAGTTTGTTTATCGGATATTGAAGTAATCATCATAACGTGACAAAATTGAGCATTTCCGCGGGAATTTTGAATTCTCTTTGCAGTTACTTATTTTTATTGGCAATTGCTATATTTTTAAGAAAAAGGTAATTTTTTCGTGTTTGTATAGGGTTTATCTTCAAGTCAAACACGATTTGATGTTTTGGAACATTTCAAGTTTTTGCAATTGAGAAATAAAAAATTGAGGAAAATGCCTAGCAGGTGCTTTCGAGTGCTCGTTTATTGCAAGAAATGATGTATTACATCAAAATTTTGAATCGGACTCGAGATTATGCAAAACCTCAGCACTACCGGAATTCTATTCTGGAAATTCTTCAAAAAATGAAATATGTACAAAACCATTAACTGAAAAAATTTAATTATATGGTTCGAATAATGCGATTCTCTTGAAATTTCCCATGAACATTGTATATGTCGATCTTCATCCACATAATGAATTTCATTCGAATCAGATATTTTGTTATAGAATTATAAAGATTCTCCATTTCAATATTTCAATTGAATTTTCAATGGTTATGTTAATGTCTAATTTTGCATGGGTTTATTATCAGCATCCTGCATGTGGCCGCAAAAATTCATTACCATTGGTTCTGTTTTGTCTGAGATATTGAGAAAAACAAAATTTTAAATGGCCATATTTTATGGAGAACCCTGTAAGATTTGGCTGTTTGACGAACTTAATCGATGAATTTGGAAACCGAACACATCCTGAAAATTCCAAGTCTTCAGGACAATCCCTCCGAGAGTTATCGTGCTTCCGGCCTACCGGACGGTCCCACGGAGCGAATTCAATCTTACCACGAATTCGTCATCAGGTAGCCGAACTCATTTGATAACATTTTAGGCTCATGTTTCGAAAATTACAGACATTTGGGCAAAACGATATTGCACTCGTTTAAGTAGAACGAGCGTTCAAAAATTGATGATTTTTTACTTTGAGAGATCATAACTTACAAACCATCTGGAATATTTTAATGATATTCAATATACACATTCTAGTTCTACACCAGCGACCGACATTTCAGTCACTAGAAAAAGCCAGGTCTGAATCAACTAAAATTGTGAAAGCATAAGATTTCGATATTTGGAAACAAAACCAAATTCTGAAACAAGTGGTGTACTCCTCATTTTCCTGCATATTTTTCATCTACCAACTTTCATGATTTGAATTTGAAATTTAGACATTCGGATATTCAAAAATTTCCTCAATACAAAATGAAATCAAAAAAGATATGCCATCTTAATTGAACAGAGGTTTAACGCGTAACATCGCCATGAATATCAATAAAGTGAAAGCAGAGAATAATATTAACTTCGTCTCGAACGAGGACGAAGTTTGCTCCGAAGTATGAGTTTAATATTGGTTGATTTCTATCGATTAATATTATTCTCTGCTTTCACTTTATATGCCATAATGTTTGAATAGACATGTCGTGCTTTCGTGAGCCTAAAGTAATGTGTAGAATCCAGGTCCTGCTTCGCAAGATTTCAATGAATTATTCCGTTGGGATATCTGAATTTTCAGAACCGTTACCACCGATATATTCGAAATAACATAAAAACTGACGCAAACTAGGTATATATTTTTTTAATTACTTTAAATCAAAGTCTGGACATTTGCCTGATTCAAGGCTTAAAATCGCAGATATAGTTATTTATTATACAAGGGAAAGAAGTATTAGATTTAGCTCTCGAGCTAAAATCTAATATGTTTTTTTTCTGTGACAGAAAAAAACGACCATTTAATAGTGAAAGAAATAAAACCTCTCACGAAATTACTTTTTGCCCATGGAAAAAAAGTGAGTACTTTTTTCCCGGATACATAGACACTCACTTTTTTGACAGGAAAAAAAGTAATTCGTAAAAAGTATATTTTGTGACCTGTCAAGAGATATAAAACGTCACATTTTTTCCTGTCACAGAAAAAATACCGTTTTTTATTTCAAGTGTGTGGTGTCCCAGTGAAGTAAATATAATGAAACTTCATAAAAACTTTATTCTATTTAATTTCTTTTCAATTTCGTATACATACATTCTTCCATCGCGTACCATTTACATTAATTTTCAATACATATGTTACCTATATCGACTACCGCGTACATCATTCTGCGCATGACTTATATACTTTCAAACATCTCAATTTTCCCCTTTTTAGGAGTTCATTATATTTTCAATCTAATCTATAATTTAATTCTAATATTAGCAACATAATTACAATATTTATAATATTTACAAATACATCAGCAATCTCAAATTCAAACTTATAATTTTGTATTTTCAATCTTTCAGATCTCCTAATTAATACATCATCTTTATTCTTATTCTAACAATAACAATTGTTTACAAGATGGCGACTCGTATGGTTGATCTTGAAAGGCAAAACGTGTGCAGTATAGTCTGCAAAAATTGTCTATCTGTCCATCATAAAAGTTGTGCGGAAAGAGCAAAATTAGAAGTGGTAGCAGAAAATATTCTAGTGTGCTGCAAAGATGAGGTTAGAAACGAATCCCTTTCAAATACGACATTCATGTTGGAAAAAACAAAATGGGAAATGGAGAATATGTACCTAAAGCAACTCCTGAAGGAGACAAGAGACAAAAATGATGTGTTAAAAATGAACAATGAATTACTCATAAATAGAAGAGAAAAAAACGTAAGCAAAACAAATCCAGATAAACAAGAAGACAAAAAATTGGCATCTGAAGAAAGGTCAGGATAACGAATAGAACACAGAACATGCAAAGAGCACAGAAAATTATCCAAAAAGTACCAACATTAGATAAACAGACGGCAGCACCGCCAGAACAGAAACCTTCCCAAGTTGGATCTGAGGCAGAAACGTGGCGCAGAAATCACAGAAAATCAGAATCGGCAGAAAAAGAAAAAGATGCCGCAAAAGATGGAGACACAAATAAACAAGACCAAAGTGAACCGATCCAGAATGCAAAAAATAGTGATGACACAAGACTAACCTTCACTGAGGTAGTTCGAAAACGGCACCCGAAGCAAAGAAAAAATATAGGGTGTGGAGAGGTCACAAAGGAAGACGAAGGGTTTGCAGGAGCTGGGAAAAAACTGTGGCTTTATTTATCTAGAGTGAAACGTACAGCAACTGAAGAAATAATAAAGAATTACATACAAAGGAAAGCCGGATTTGAGAAGGAGATTATAAACATCAAAAAAATTCCCACAAACGAAAATAGGTTGAAAACTTTCCTACTTACGGCACCTATAAAAAGAAAAGAAGAACTATACAATCCCAACTTTTGGCCAAATGGAGTGGGGATTGGCAGATTTGACTTCAGTAAACACGAAGAATTCCTCCATCAGCAAAGGGGCAATTTTTACAGATACTAAAGAGCAAGAGCAGAAAAAACTAAGTAAAGTACACAATGTAAACAATATGTCTATAATCCACCAAAACCTTCAGTCAATAGGAAATTGTGTGGATGAATTGAACGAATTCTTGAAGCAGCACGACAGATGCAAAGTTTTATGTGTGACTGAACACTGGAAGGCAGTACATCAACTGCCATTGTACAAAATTAGACATTTTAATTTGACCTCTAGTTTTTGCAGGACCATTGAAAACAAACATGGAGGTAGCGCCATATATACCAGAGATGGTGTATCGGGAGTTGAAAGGGTTAATAACAACAGTTGATGAATTGATATCTACAGCAAGCAAATAACCATATACATGCAAAATCAACAGAACTAGAGATTTCATCTTTCTACACTCCGTGACCCCTGAGGAAGTTAGAGAAGCTGCAAATAAGATAAAAATAAAATGAGTGCTGGCAGCGATAGAATTCCTGCTAAAATTATGAAACTGAGCATGGGCAATATCATAGGGATCTTGACCGAAATCCTGAACAACTCTCTAAAATATGGAGTTTTCCCAGATGGTTTGAAAATAGCAATGATCAGGCCAATATATAAAAAAGGGAACAAAGAATGGTGGAGAATTACAGACCAATCAGCCTACTGTCGTCGTTCTCCAAGATCTTTGAGTCAATCATGTGTAAAAGAATCTTGAACTTCTTCACAACATCGAAGTTGCTGAGTGATAAGCAGCATGCGTACCAGAAAGGGAAATCGTGCCAGACAGCAATATTCCAATTTATCCAAAACATAGTGGATAGCCTGGAAGGAGAGGAAATCACCATCGCCTTGTTCCTCGATCTATCTAAGGCATATGATTACTTAGATCACGCAGTCCTTTATTTATTTATTTATTTATTTACCAATGTAAAGTAAGAGTAAATCAAAAATCGTACATGGTAATAGTCGCCGTCAAGTACTACACGGCTTGTCAAAAGTATAAAATAACAATAATAATATAAAAGGCAAGTATAAAACATCACATATAACACTTAAGACAAACAGGACATATTAAAATTCTTCAAGGCTATATATTGTCTTTTATAATAGAAGTTTTTTAACACTTTTGCTAAATTTAGTTTCATTCAAGCTCTTCACATGTGCGGGTAACTTGTTATAAAGTTTCAGTGAGATGTGGTTTACTCCTTGCTGTGCTTTCGCAATTCTAGTGAAGGGGATGTTCAGAAGTTGCTTTCCCCTTGTATTATAACCATGGAAATCTGAGTTCGCTTCTCAGTAAGCTGGAGACCTATGGTATCAGAAGACCCGCACTTGCATGGTTTGAGTCCTACCTCTCAAACAGGATGCAATACGTTGTTGTGGACAAGAATAGAACTACAGGAACATCCAAAACTAAAACAACCAAAGTTGGTTGAGCATAAGGTGGTCTGACTGGGCCTGTACTACTTATTATATACCTAAATGACATTGCTAATACTGTAGAAGAGAAGAACCGTTGCAGTCTAACCAATTACTCGGATGACACAAACATCCTGATCAAAGAAAAACTTTTCCCTGACCTGCTGAATGCAACTAATAATACCCTAAAGCTTAAACTGAATTTATTCATGACTACTTAATAAATACAGACAGGTAAGTACAGTGTACAAATATAGGTAAGTGTATATAGTAGACATAATTATGGAGTATATGTAGATATAAAAGTACAAACAAGCATAGACCAAAAACAGAAAAAGTAAAAAGTGAACAAATAAATGAATCACAGAAGCTTTAGCTCCGGAAAGCTATCGCTTGTAAGTGATTAAGTTATACTTAAACTGAATGACCTTTAATTGATGGGTGAACAATCGACAAAATAGAAACAATAGAGTACCACAATCTACCAACACACAATACTCAAATCACAGCTCTCTCCAGCAAGTCCACATTATCGGTCTTTTTGATTCACAAAATGCATGCAATCCTGCTCTCCCGCAAGAGATTTAACCACCTTACTGATATCTTCCTGAACAAATTAACATTATTGATTTCTTTATTTCGAGGAAGCTGGCTGAAAAGCTTCGGTGCAAGGAAATAGCAGCTACGCTGTCCCACAGTTTTATCGCAAACGGGTACTCTCAAAGAGTTCATCTTACTTCTTGTGTTGTAACAGTGTGCTATGGGGTCGATGTTATTTTAGACTTTTTCATATTCATTAGCATGCTCAAGCAGAAAAGTTGTCTCACGTCAAGTAGCTCAGACTCTTCGTATCAGACTGTCGTTAGAGAATGTCCGTGGCTTATTATAAATAATCCGCAAAATCCATCTTTGGATTACATTTAAGTTTCCAGGTGAGTATCATTTACGCCTCCCCAACCCACAATTCCATATAAGTCAGCTGTGACTGGACCAACGGCATAATACAGCAATTTGAGGTGCTTCAAATCAAGGTAATATTTCAAATATTTCAATTTATATAATAACCTCTCAACTTGTTAACCGTATTTTTATTTGTAGGTCCCATTTAAGGTGTCGGTCGATTGTTACACCCAAATATTTGATTGAATCAGCCTCTGGAATATGCGAAGTGTTCCGATCACCAGAGGTCCCATATGAGGTAATCCACTTGAGTATGAGGAAAGGGCAAATATCTCGTTTTTTCCAGATTAAGTGTTAATATATTATATTTGAGCCATCTATCTAATACTCTGAGGTCGCTTCAGCCTCTAACTTTAACGACTTCCACGAATCCGATTCGCAAAAAAGAGCCACGTCGTCCGCAAAACAAATAATTCTGCCCTTGATCCAACACTCAACAAGCTGTTAATATAAAGAGTGAACAAAGTGGTCCAAGTACTGTGCCCTGTGGCACCCCGTAATTCACAACATGGGCTCACTTGACTCTCCATCTATATGTACTATTTGTTCTCGATCCGTTAATAACTCCTCAAGCAAGTCGTAGATTTCCCTCTAAAGGCCGTTACTTGTCCAACTTATTGAGAAGCTTTCATGAGAGACGGTATCGAATGCCTTAGAGAGATCAATGAAGACGCATAAGGATGGCTTGCTCTTATCTAGCGAGTTGTAAAATATTAGATGTTGAGATGTGTTGTATGGCTGTCCTCAGTTGATTTTTTCTCTCTAAAGCCATACTGATATTGTTGAAATGATCTCATGCTTATCGCAAAACTTTATTATTCCTTGTTTTAAGTATCCTCTCCATGACTTTTGCAACACTCGAGATCAACGATATTGGTCTCTATAATTCTCATGTCCAGATTATTCCCACTTTGAAGAGAGTTTAATGATTCCAATTTTTAAACTTTTGGGGAAGTATCCTTATCGAAACAACAATTTATCAGGTGGGTGAGGGGGATCTTCACCTCATCACATATATTCTTTAAAGTCTCTGTTCTTATCTTATCGATTCCAGGAGCTGTTT
>CM024243.1:49152810-49216551 GCA_013421045.1 Propylea japonica | reverse complement strand
CACGCGAATAGAGTCCTCATCACGCGACTCCACACTCGAAAACGAATCGAATTCTTCTACTTTTCTTCTTAATATCAAGATCGCCAGACATCGTAAACTCGTTTCAAAGCCACCAAACGTTACAATGAATATTTAAATCTGAAACACGGTCTAATGCGGCCCATACACAAGCTACTTTTTCGGCGTTCTGGAAGCTAGCGTCACAGCAAGCGACCAAAACTCCCAAAAGTAGCCTGAAAAACGCCTGTGGATGTCTATCCGCTGCCACGCTGGCGAGTCGCCGACTGGACGCAACGCCGGACGCCAAGATCAAAGTGTTTGATTTAGCGTCAAGATAGCCGGCGAAACGCACGAAAAAACGCTTGTGTGTGTGTCAGAGAGCGTCTAGAATGGCAGAATGCAAGAAATCCATATTCAGAAGAATTCGTTACAAGTCTTATAGAACATTTAAAAAGAATAAGTATTTGGGATGATTAGGAGCAAAGAATATTCGAACAGAACACTAAAGAATAAAGCCTACGAAGAATTGTTAGCTTTATGTAAACAATATAATGATGAATGCGATATTGGTTTCGTAAAGAAGAACATAAAGAGCCTCCAAGACTCATTCCGTAAAGAATACAAAAAGTTACGAGCTACGGAAAAGTCGGGTGCAAAAAGAGTTAAATCGTTTGGCCAACCGGGAGGTTTCATTCCTAAAATCGACTGTCAGCGAACACTCTGCTAAGATCGATGAATATCATAAAGAATGTCTGAAATCACGTGTCTTTTTTGAGAATATCTAAAACACCTTATTGCATTCATTTTCAATAACTTTTTATTGTTAATTGAAATATCAGTTACGACATTTATGTAAGAAAAATAATTTCAAATGACTTCCTCTAGCTCTACATAAGTACGTTGCTGTTTCTAAACATTAACATAACTTATGAAGGGACTACGCCATCAATAAAAATTGAACGATACATGCTTCAAGAACGCATTGAAATTATTAAAATTCACTATGAAAATGGTGAAAATTTGGCAGAGACTGATCGTATAACTCGATCTCTCGTCAGCTCTCGACGCTCGCAAAACGCTAGCTGGCAGAACTCCGAAAAAGTAGCTTGTGTATGGGCCGCATAAATTTACGAACTGATGAGTTTGTTACCGATACTTCCATAGACTAAAGCCGGTCCCAGACAATGCGTGCATTCGACGAATATTCGGCATTGGCGGTGCTTCGCGTAGTGTGTGGGAGCTCAACTTCGTGTATCATTCGGCATTGGCCTTCTATCCGAAGCCTTGTCGGTACGGGCTGCACGAACCAAAGGAAGACGAAGTACATTCGCGCACATTCGTGTTAGCTCCCAGACAATGTGTTTATCTACGCGTACTATACGGCCTATTCTGTCTTCAGTCAGAGTCGTGCGACGTGATTACACGGTGTTTTTAGCTATTATTCGACTGCTCTCCGCTACTGTTCTATACTGAGGCCGTTTGGCGAACGTTTGTCAACAGAATGACGAATGTCGAATATTTCGCGATTGGCGCAGTGTCTGGGAGGGTAACCCGAAGGCGAACTACGAAGGCACATTGGCCGAATGCACGCATTGTCTGGGACCGGCTTAATAAGATAAATAGACCAAGCAAGTTATTCATTTACGGGTTTTTTTTGGGAACAGACATATAGAAAAAGAGGGGAACATCCGTCAGAGAGAAATACAAATAAAAATGGTCGTTTCCTGGTTCTCGTCTTAGGCGTGCATACGGGTATTCAATGCATTCAACTTTAATATTATTATCTGCAGTTCCCTGGTTAGGATAGCAGAATTAAATCTGTCTTTCAACGATTTTACTGTAGTGATGTTAGAAAATTAGCGAATCGTTCAAAATTCATGACGTAGTCGAATAAAATTATATTCATAACGGGAATGTAATAGTTTTTAATTTCAACTGATTCAACTATTGACCAAGGAATAAATTTTCTGACTATTCTTCGAGGAGACACTAACTACGTTTTTTTTGTCATCTAATATTTAAACTGCAAGCAATGCAATTCACAGTGGATTTCTGACCCAATTTAATACATTTTTTCACACACAATATTTATTCTACAATTCGAACTTTCGATATTTGATTCCAAATTTTTGCCTCAGTTACCACTTCTCTATGTTTTGTTTACTGCGAGTTGGAATATACGAAAACAAAAAAACCATTTAAAATTATAAAAATGGACAAATCTAAGTACCACTGTTTTCAGAAACTCAGACCAAGAATTTTTATTCAACTTTTGAATAAATAAAAATAACACACTTTCTTCAACGGTTCGTAACTCCGTTAAAGTAGCAGTGAGGTTATGGAGAGTAGGGGGTTGTAAATCCCCTACAAACCAAGTAAAACTCGTGGTGGAGTTTGAGAGATTTATTTAGTGTACATAGCACAAAATATGAACAATGAATGTTGTTAAGAATCAAATGAGTTCAGCTTATATATTATTTGTGACGACACACAGTTTTCGTCATGGGCCGCCTTCCGGAGTTGCTGGAATCTGCAAAATTCGCATATTATTTGGCCTAGATATGAAATATTGAATGCTTGAGGTCGATAACTGCTTCCTGGTAATTTTCCATGGAATTTGAATTCCTAAAATTTAAATGCGATTTCTTCTGGATATTCCTTAATGTTTAATTCACATTAAACAAATATACAACTCTTTATTCATAAAAAATGCTCTAACACAAAAAACAACGATTGAGATTTACATTTTATTTTCACTCATTTCTGAACAAAATTGTTTTTGTGAGCATACTTCTCAGTCTACCTTTTTTTTGCACTATCCAATTTCTTCACGGTTTCATGGTGAAAACGCAGTTGAAAATAATTGGATAATAATAATTTTATTAAATGAAAAATATGCCCATCTACAGGATCATCTTCATAAAGATGATCCTGAAATGCAGATAAAATATCGGATGACAAGTTATTCATTGCATTTTGAACCAACAAAGACTCAGGATTGCAAATTTTCTTATTGAAAATGCCAACTGCAGTGTCAAAATGTCTGAAACACTTCTCTGCAACTTTACAGAGACTAATGACTGGGAGAAGCTTTAATTAAGTTTCCGTATTGCTTGCGCACTTGCAACTGGGAAACTATGTGTTCGCATTCAAGTACAGTTTTGCATTTGGTACAAGTGACACACTTTTTTAATTTCTTAGCAACAAAACCTGCTTTATATCCCACAACATCTTCATAATAAGGAGTTGAACACCACACATCAGATGAAGAAAAATTATAATTCGCCATCTGATGTGTGATATTCTCTTCAAATTTCAAATAGTCTGCGCTATTTGAGACACTCTCATTGTCATCGTTAAAGGTGAGAGTTTGACCACTTCTACATGTCAAAATTTGGATTTTATTTAAATTTGCCACATCACCAGTATCTGGACCTCTTATTTCAGCATGCACTAATTAGCGTTTGAAAGCACTTTCGAATTGTTTTGCAGAAGGATTATTATTATAACCAACTTTTGATCTAATTGCACCAAAAAACAACTCGAGGTGGTCTTGTGACAATTTGTTGGTTAAAATATAAAACTTTTTTGTGAATAATGCATGTATGAAAAAATTGTTTCAAACTCTTCATGCAAATTAAGAATCCAAGAAACCCAGTTTTTCTACTTGAAAACACCACAGGAGCATTTTCTAATTTAATTCCCATTATGTATTCTGACATGTAATCAAGATAATTGAAAAACTGAGCGGATGTAGCAGGTGACAAAGGTTTCTTGAAAAAATATTTTGCAAGCCTATTCCTAGAATTGAACAAGTCAAATAGGTCATTGAAATTTTGAATAAATTTGGCAGTTTTGACTGCCAAATGTATTTCTTACCAATTTTATCATGTGGGAGGTGTCCAAAAAAATTAATACATCATCACCAGTTACAGGATGAGAAAAGTGTGTCTTCAAATTGCGAGGATCATCAAAATTTGCCCCCAATTCAACTGCCATATTGAAATTCACAGGGGCACCATCAAATGTAAGAGATGCCACAATAATATCTGACTCAGATAAAAAAAGTAAACATTTCTTTACCAATTCTGCTTTTTCAATAGCAGAAAGACCAGCTAAGAAAAAATAGCCAACAGAAATTTTCCATTAAGCATTCACACAAACCAGCATGAATACCAACACTTCTTTAGCCTCTGGTAAAATGTCAGAGTCAATATTTGCAGCAATGTCCACATAGCCACACATCTTTTTACCTGTCCATTTCACTTGACGTCGTATGGGCATTTCATCAAATACCAAGTTGCATATTACAAATTTACTTTGTTTTTCTGCTTCTGCTAGGATAATTTTCAAGGCATTTAGTGCTTCTTGCGAAAACCCAGGACTACCATCAACTGATTTGTACCACTTTGTAATTATGCTCAAATGTGGCAAGGATCTGTTAAATGTACTACGTACAAAGTTATAAGCCCTTGGGGAATAGAATGCCAAAGTAAGAGCAAATGATCGCAGTGCTGGACTATATTATATCTGGGTTGTTGGGCCTTTCAACATCCTCTCGAACATTTCTTTATTTACACCAGAAAGAGAAGCCTACAAAGAACATAATTGATACAAAGTAATGTATTCATTCTGAAAAATTAAACATTTTTGTTTGATTTTGAAAATATAATACCTTGAGGACACCTTCAGATGACTCGGTGATGAAGGACTGCTCTCTGAAATACTTCAGCAGATCCTTCAAATTATCAATTTTTTTTTGATTTCCTTAGCTTTGATTGCAGAGTATGAACCTTCTTCCGGAGTGAAGAAACTGTTTTCTTCATGGTTAAGAATTTTTGCCTTGTTTTAGGTGAACTGAATCCATGTCCCCTACATAGGTGTTTCTAAAATCATAAGAACATATATTTCAATACTAGATTTTTTTAATCCCACTCCTGGTTTACCTTCTTCGTTTGATTGCAGAAATTCTAGGTTTAATGATTTTCTTTGTTTGATCCATTTCTGCTGTTGCTTCTTTTCTACATAATTCTTCTGTTTCTGGAGCAGTAAGTGTAGAGCTAGACCTATTGGCAACTTCAGAAGCAGTACATGTTGATGAAGATGTAACAGTTTGAAAAGATGAGGAGGTTCTGGAAATTTTACTAATGTATATTGTATATAGGTATAGTGTTTTGAGTGAATGTTGTAACTTGCAACATACCTATGGGTTCCTTCAGAAGCCGTAGCTGTTGAAGATGATGCAACAATGTCAAAGAAATTTGGAGGACTGAAAAGACGAATAATATATTATAGTGAAGATTATGAAACACTGAAGAATTGGAACTAACTCATTGAATTCGGTGAGTATGTATTGTGTGATTTTTTTGAAGGGTAGTTTTCTAATAATATAACTATCTAATATTGTTGCAAATATTTCCATATATTTATATAGACACTTACTCATCAAAACCCATAACAGATTCTGCCTTAGGTTTCTTCTTTGGAGGACTGTCCTCTGACAAATCTGATACTGATAGACTACTGATACTTTTAACGGGTGAAGTACTGAAATAACAATATGAATTTTTTCTCTCAAGAATCATTTCCAACACCAATGAAAATTCTCACCTTGTAGTCTCAGTCCCTTCGCGCTCAAATGTATGATGAACTGGAGTTGGAAGAGCATTTCGCTTCAATATACGTTTACCAGCTTTGTTAAAAATTATGTCTTCACGGTTGAAATGATTTGAACATATATGTACAATTTTAGGATAAGTCCAATCCTTTTCCAATCCAAGAAGAAAGAACCAAACATTTCGAATCTCGATATTATTGGGAAGGCTATAACAATAAAAGTTCATGCATTTGAAACATTTGCCAAAACAAATATAAAGTTAACCTATGCTTACGAATGTATGATATTTCTTCATTTCCAGAATCCTTCGGATTTAATTTACAAATATAACAGTATCTGACCATTTTGAAAACTTTTTTTTAATGAATTTCAGAAGATTGAGACTGCGAAACACTTCCTGTAACGGTAACTTCGAAATGAAATTCAAACTCGCACAGATTCAGAAGGTAAATATTGCGACAGCACAGAGTTGCTAAATCGTGCAAAATTTCTGATGTTTTTTTTATGCAATTTCAGGGCAAAAATATTAATTGATTTTAAATGGAAAATATTCCTTTTACCAAATTTGAAATGGAAAAGCATGTTTCATGAGTTTAGATCTCTGTCTTAGCCATTTTTTAGGCCAATTGTTTCGGTTTTCGTATTTTTCAGTTCCAAAACAATCACGTTACGGCAGAACCTCGCATAGAGTTGGCAACAGCGCAAGTAAACAAATCTAATGTTTGTTCCAGTAAAATGTAAACATACTTGGTCTATCTTCTTCATTAGTCAATGGATACTTTACTCTGTTATGAAAACGTTAGCCTCACATAAACAAAACGTTCTCCAACATGTCCTGTCACGGTCGCCAGATGTTTCACGCACTCATAATGGGGCCCACTCACTAGGAAGGAAGAATGCGCAGTTAAGTCTCTGCATGTTTGCTGTAAAGCCAGGTTTAGACGAAGCGCACTTACTCGCGCACCATCCTCGCTTCCGCTCCCTCGCATAGTGTAAACATGCTCCTCGCCGTGAGGCCCCTCGTCCTCGGGTTGAGTCATTGCCGGTCGGTTTTCAGTCGCGCATCAACGAAGCCTCGCTGTGTCGTTTGAACAAGCTTCTGGAGCTAGTCGAGTCTCGGACTTTATACTAGGCTGATTACTACCTCGCCTTCATCCTGGCTCACCCTTCTAGGCGAATCCAGCGCGTAGTGTAAACACTGGCGCGAGGATGAGTTTTGGTGCGCGAGTAGGTGACGAGGTTTGACTCGCGAGTGGGTGCGCTTCGTCTAAACCCAGCTTAACGCAAACGTGTGCATTCATATTGCCCACACACATACACTTTTGCGTGTTGGTTTGGATGTGCGACAAGCGTGAGATGACGTCGAAAAAAGATCTGATGTTAATGGCAGTGGCGTGTGTTGTTATTTAGGAAAAAATTTCTAAGGTATAAATATCGAACCCGACACTGTGTTGTAAACATATGAAACGTGCAGAGACTTGTTGCCCATACACGGTCGTTTTTGGTCATTCTTCCACGTACGGGAAGAATGCACACGCCACACGACGGAGATGAATGCGCATTCCAAATTTACGCCACACACACACTTTTAACTGTACCACGTCAACGCGCATTCAAGTCTTCGCGCTTCCCTCTTAGTGAGTGGGCCCTTTAAAATTATATACGGAATTCTTAATCTTATGCGGCCCATACACAAGCTACTTTTTCGGCGTTCTGGCAGCTAGCGGTTTGCGAGCGTCCTAGACGCTCGAGTAATTTTGACCACACACAAGCTTCTCAGTAGCTCACCAATCTGAGAGACGGGAGAGGTTTAAAATGTCGCTCAGGCTAGTGCTATAATCTTGATAAGTGAAAAGATTGAATCCAAGAAACGTCGAATATGGCTTAAAGACAGGTGCCGTATTCTCGAGAAGTGATATTCGTAAACGTATACGAACTTCATTGCGCGCGGTGTGCATTTTTGCAGGTGAAAGAGGGACTCGCGCAATGAAGTTCGTATACGTTTCGAATATCACTTGTCGGATATACAGGGCCTGGTTGTTAACGAAAGATTCCTTATCCCAAATAAATCTTTTAAAAGAATTAGAATTACATCCGGACGATTAAAGGATGAGGACACTTCCTTTGCTCTTAATCATCCACAAAAACTTAAACTTTTAAAAAGTTCTATAAAATTTGTAAGAACTCTTCTGAATGTGCAAATCTTGCATGATTCTCTGCCATTCTAGGCGCTCTCACACATACACACAAGCGTTTTGTATGCGTTTCGCCGGCTATCTTGACGCTAAAATCAAACACGTTTGATCTTGGCGTCCGGCGTTGCGTCCTGCTCGGCGACTCGCCACCGTGGTAGCGGTAAAGCCTTGTTCGCACTACGCTAGTAGTTTAGTCGAGCCACTAGAAATTTAGTAGCGACTCTCAATCCAATCGTTCGCACTTTGTTCGAGTTAAGTTCACAAGTGAGTAGCGCTTTGTACGATGAACAACTCGCAACGCACGTACTCTGACGTGATTTCTTCCGCCCAGCGAAACGACATCATCGCGGCAAATGATATTACTAATGAACTCGAATGAACTGATCGGTTCGGACCTATCTAGTCCGTGAGCGAGTGAAGAGTATCGCATGGTGGGGTACTCTACTCGCCCGATACAATAGAACCAAATGGATCGACTCGACTAAACTACACACTAATCTACCCGACTAAATTCTTGGTGTCAACACGGTTAGTGACTAAATTTTAGCTCCTCGACTAAACTACTAGCGTAGTGCGAACAAGACTTAAGACATACAAAGGCATTTTTCGGGCTACTTTTAGGCGTTTTGGTCGCTTGCGGTGACGCTAGCTTCCAGAACGCCGAAAAAGTAGCTTATGTATGGGCCGCATTAATCCCGTCTTATAGGCGTTGAACAAAAGGCGAATGAATAATAAGTCTCAAAACTGTAAACTATTTATTTCCAATCTAGTTGGAAATGGTATACGAATTTCTGGAAACTTCCAGGCAAAAACAACAATAAATAGAGGTACAATACAAATCAAATATACACAGAAGTACGGAAGGTTAAACTCGAGCTGAACTTTCCCCCGGCGACCGGCCGGGTCGAATATTCATATCTCACGGATCGTAGTGCAATCCGAATTCACCCGAAGCTGACGTAGGTAAGGTATACCTACTCCACGCACGATATCGCAAAGACACGTGCGATCTTGAACGTTGTTTATAACTTCGGAAAGATCGCATTAATTTTTTAACTGGCTCTAAATGGATTTTGTAGAAAAAATACCTCAGATTATCTGAAAATCAACTATGAAACTAACCACAGAGAGTGAGATTGAAGTGAATATTTTCGAATTATTTTCTCATATAATCTCAAAATTATGCAGTTCGAGCAGAAAAACGGTCTTGAATTATTTCATTAATTATTCATGGTTCACAATTTGAGGAATTCATAATAAATTATTATAAAGTTAGGGACCAAAGTGACACTTTCAATCCCGAGGCAAAAGGTTTCACCGTTCTTTTGAGAGAACTTCATTCTCGTGGTTTATAAATAATTTTATGCAGTTTGTATCTGAAAAAACTAAGAAATACGAGTAGTAATATCATATTCGTAGCTGTTACTTTAGCTTCAGAATATCAACTCTGCTGGTTATCATATCGTTTTTTCATCCAAAAATGACAATACAGATGAAATGAAATGGAAAAGAATGTTTTTGCCTTTATGGGGGCGTAGCGAGAATTTTTTTCAAACAAAGATGAATTGAAAAATCTTCTATATCTATATTTATATCTTTTTTCTTCATCTATATCATCATCACAGTTCAGTTGATAATAGATAATATTGATTTCGATGATTACTTTTTCAATTTATCTATGTTTTAAGAAAAATTATTTGCCTTGAAAGCGTTGCTGAAACATTTGAGAAAAAATGCTAGGACGCTAACAAACTACTTCCAATCCCCCAGGCATTAAAAATACGTACCAAATAAATTTCATATTGCAATGAAGATTGCTATTTCTTTCTGAATTGAAATTACTTCTTTATCTCAGAATAATTCATAGTAAAAATATGGTAGTGATTTGTTATTTTATGGTAATAAATAGGTTTGTTTTCAATATCAATTGCATTATTTGATTTCTTTTTATATGGTTTCGAACACTTTTTATATGGTCAAGAAATTTTTTTGGTACAAAATCAATTTTCACCAATTGTCCGGAGTGATCTTTCATCTTTCACAATTCATAAACAACGTTCGATATCGCAAGTTACCTTGCGGTATCGCGCGTGGAATATACGTCGGCTTCGGAATCGGATCACTTCCGATTGCGCTACGGTACGTGAGATATGAATATACGGCCAGGTGCTGGTACTTCGTCGGCACTCATTCCAGGCAAGACCTTTGTCGAACTCGCACGATCTTGAGATCCCGTAGTGGTACGATCCCTTGTATTTTGTATTGCCTACACTCTCTATGATGTCTCTGACATCATACACATACAATTTTTAATTGGTCTAGTACGCAATTAATTTCTGATTAATTAGAAATAAGATTATATGAATGACTGTTGATAATGTGATGAGTTAGAGAATCAGATATAAAAATGATTATTTATATTTATGAATTTATGCCACAGCAAGATTGCTATTTATGCCATGGGCGTATTTACGGCGGGGGGGTACTGGGGGTAACTACCCTTCCCAGAAGAAAATTTGCAATACCCCTCCTTGAAGAATCAATCAACCCCACCCCCACTTTTCACTCAAGAGCAGTCAGATCACTCGCTAAAATTTACCACTACCCCCCAGACTCGCTCTCTGGATACGCCCCTGATTTATGCGAAGGTTAATTGGATATCATTCAATACCAGTGCATTGTAAGAAATCGACCAAAGAAGCTTTACTCGAGATATTTCTAGTATAATATCGAGTTTCAATTGAATTTAAAAATATTGTGGAGATTAAATGTAAACTATTTTCAACGTTTCTGTTGAATTGATATTTTCTGTTCAATATTGTTGTTGTCCTATTTCCTCGGAATCTATTGTAGGGATTTATTAGTATTCATTTCTATTCAACGAAAATATGAATTTCGTATTATATGCTCACGATAACGATATGATATTAAAAACTTCTTTTTTGCTTATTTGTTTAGATTCTGTCTGAGGCTGCCATGCCCTGACTCACAAAAAAATAGTACACTGGATCTTCAATCTGAACATTTTCTCAAACTGGGCATCCGGCATTCCAAATCCTCCCAATTCTCATGAAGTTCCTACTATAAAAAAGAATGATTATCAGGTCATGTAGGTATATTATTGTTGAGTTTACAAGACCTGTATTCGACCGATCCTGATGTATGCCATTGAGACGAGAGTTGATCATACTCGTAGTAAAACGAAGTCAATTCTTAGAACTGCCGAAATGAGAGTACTCAGAAGAATATCGGGATTGTACACTGAGAGATCGTATTCGTTATTCGACAAAACGCAGGGAACACGAAGTAAGCGATATAGTGAGATGGGGACGAAAGCGTAGAAGAGCTTGGAACGAGCACGTGGGAAGAATGGCACCGAACAGGATAGCGAGAATCGCACGGGATGGAATCCCGGAAACCAATGGGTAGACCACCTAAAAGATGGCGTGAATCCTGGATCTAAACATCTAACGGGATGAATGATTGAGTTGGAGAAAACAGGCTATGAGCCTACAAAAAGTTGAAGAAGAAGTATATTATTGAAGAATGTTTTACCTGTTATATTTTCCTTCCGATAACAATCCAATAGACAAAGATATACTATTATTATTCATTATGAATTTCTTGTTGTATTGAAACGTTGGTGTTCATCCAAAAATAAACAAACCATCAAACGTAATCTCACAATATGTCATTCGATAAGGCTTCCGATCACCCTTCGAGTACTCGTAAATATTTAAGGATTTCTATGAATTACATATGCCTTTACTAGGCCCAGGGGGTCGATTCTTGAATTATGTCGTGTTCGCGAATCGACGAATGTCGACCAACTTAGCAGGGAAGTTGGTCGACAATTTTCGAATCGCGAACACGACATTATTCAAGAATAACCCCCCAGAATTGCTATTTTTAGAGTCCGACCGAAACTGGTTTTCCGGCCGACATCGAAACCGAACTTTCGGCCGTGGCTTCAGTTTCGGCCGAAACAGAAACCGAAACTCACGTGACCAAGTATAAAATTCCTTAAAATTGTTGAAATACCGAAGTTTGTTGCAATTTACCCATTATTCTGCATTAATTCGGACATGAAATGGAAACACAGTATATTAATTTTTTTCTGTGGCGAGAACAAAATGTGACATTTTATATCTCTTAACAGGTCACAAAATATGACTTTTTACGAAATTACTTTTTTCCCTGTCAAAACAATGATTTCCCGGGGAAAAAAAGTAATTTCGTGAACAGTTATATTTCTTTCACTCTTAAATGTTCGTTTTTCCTGTCACAGAAAAAAATAATGTATCATACAAGGGCTTTTTATTGTCTCCCTCCTTTTTGCGTCGGGAGACAACATAACCTCGAGCTTTAAAATCTAATACTTTTTTCCCTTGTATAATAAATAACTATTGTTGTGATCATTTATTTGATATATGTAACAGAAAAAACATCAATATTTTTATATTTTTTCAAATTGGAACTAAACCAGAGTAAACATTTAAATAGAAAACAGCTATAAAATCAAAAAAACAAAACTTCTGAGTATCTCATATTTAGGGTTACTTCTTTGGTTTTTCATGTAAATAATATTCAAAATTAAAAAGTCTTATATTGTACGCCAAGAAGAGCAGTTTGTCTACGTTTTCGCCACGTAAATTTATGCGACGATCTGAGTATATTTGGCCAGCAGCACTGAACGACAACTTACGAAATCAGTTTCGGTTTCGGCGAAAGTTTCGGCCAATTTTGGCCGAAACTTGAATTTTGGCCGAAACTCGGCCGAAACCGAAACCGAACATTCGGTCGGACACTAGCTATTTTCCTGTGAGCTTATGAAAAGTTACAGATTGGCTTACAGCTGAAAGGAGAATACCACCATAAAAGAGATGTCCTGAATCATGTAGGCAACCAAGAGGCCCTAGCGAATAACTTTAATCACTATTTCGCCAGCGTGCATTTGGAATATTCACTTAATTCAAATAATATTTCAGATAGTACCTAAATGTAATAATTATCGCAATAACAGATCTTTTTATTATTTTCCCGTGAATGAAAGTGAGTTAATGAATGTGGACAATGAAATGAATGGTAAAGCCGCTTGTGGTTATGATGATAAACCTATAACAGTTATCAAAAACTAGATTCACTTAAATGCCAAACCTCTTTGACATAAATCGAGCTTTTACGTAGGGCTCATTTCCATCTGCTCTCAAATTAGATGTGATCGAACGTCTGCATAAAACAGGTGAATCAAATAACGTCCACAATTAGGTATCGTTCTATCAGCCTATTGGCTACATTTTCAAAAATTTTCGAGAAAACATTACACTACCAGTTATTGAACTAAGCTATATCCACTTTAATCCAAATAATTGTCCATATACTTTTATTTGTAGACGACGCAAATACACTTGAAAATAAAGATCTCAAAGCTTGCATCGAACAGACGAAACCACCTTTGATTTTAAAAGTATTTGGTGTACTCAGAACGAGCCCCATCTAAATGGTAAAAAAAAATTGCGTACGTCATGTTCATAATTGAAGAAAATTATCCGGAAACAATAGATTTCAAGGATGCCACAGTTGAAGAAGCACAAACCACTAAATTTTTAGAAGTCTATATGGACAATCAGTTGAATTGGTGCGAACATATTAATCAGCTAGGTAAAAAACTCAATCGAAGTCTTTTTATGATGAGCGTGTTATAACTACGAGTAGATAGGCAACTTTCAAGGAACATCTTTTTTCCTAGTTTCTCTAAAATATAGAGACTGATGTAGACAGAAAAGAATTCTGACTTTCTTTGAGTTGTTCGTTTTGGAGTGCATTCTTATTGTGAAAATAAGTACACATTTTTTTGGAAATTTGAAAACTATAAATAACGTACAATTCCCTTCCACTTTCCTATACATAAAATGACACTATCTGAAAAAAATACCAAGTATATGTGTACCAAATTTTATAATGATCTACCCTAAAATGTACTAGACATAGTTAATTTGAAAAAATCAAGAGAGATTTAGCAAACTTATAACCACATTGAATTTTCAAAATTTATGAAGTATTGTACTGTAGAATCTAGGATCTAGGATTTTTTCACTCAAATAATCATTATTTTATTTTCCTTCTAATCTCATAAAATTTGCCTACATATTCGGAAAAGACAATGAATTTGCGACAAGATAAGGGAATCTTTGTGCATAAAAAATGTTTTGCGGGCGGCGTGGTGAGGAGACGAATACCACGATTCTGAAGTTAACTGAATTAGTTTAATTTTTCCAATGGTGTTTTCGATGAAATTTTAATAATTATGTCCACGTTTTCTTTCCAGTTAAACCTCTTTGTGCTAGCTGCTTATCCTCCGCCCAAGGGCGGATTAACGGGGGGTGTAATGGGGGTAATTACCCCCCTTAAATATCGAAAACCTTTGAAAAAGTTACGCAACGTGGTGCACATACTTTCATTTGTTTGTTTTTTTTACTACTATTACTTTACTTCTATTTTTTCTTATTATATTATTCCTCCTAAATATTTTGATTGAATTTTTTTCAAAGTTTTGAACCTGATTTATCGATCTTGAATCATTACTACATTACAACTACGAGAAATGTCAAAACTCTACTCTACATAGAAACATAGAAATTCAATGTCAATTGTATGTCTTGTGCAAAATGAGAATGTATTTCAATCAAGAATTTATACATTATTGATGTTGCGGTCTTCGGAAAAATCTTTTAATCAACACGGTTATTAATCTAGCGACTAATGCTCTCGAACTGTTAACGCGTTTGCTCCGCTCACGCATTAAAATATCTTAACCATTAGTCGCTGTCTTTAATAACCTAGGTGATTAAATAACTATAAATACATCAAAATTCAATTACAAAGAGATATAAAGAGTCTTTTTTCAATTCCAATTGAATTTTCTATGGTTCTGTTAACAGTATGGCCATAAAATCTGGGGTGAATATTCAGTAATTTTGATCACGATTCGGGAAATAAATTTCATTTCAATCTGATATCTTTTTATGGAAAAATAAAGTTTCTTATTTTCGATATTCCAATTTAATTTCCTATGTTTCTGTTCACGCATGGCCACAAAATTTTTCATGAGGCTTATTATGAGCGTCTCGCTTTACATTGATTGAGGAACAAAAATTTAGAATAGCCATATTTTATGGAACACCCGTACGAAATCAACCAAACATTAGGGAACCGAACTCACCCTAAAAATTTAAAGTCTTCAGGAAAATCCCTTCGAAAGTTATCGTGCTAACGGAACGACGGCCGAACCCACGGACAGTATTGTGTTTGACCACGAATTCTTCATCAGGGAGTCGAACCCTATCATTTAAGACCATTATTGGCTAAAAATTCGAAAACAGACATTCTGGTAAAAAGATATACCTAGCCCTCGTATAAGTAGAACGAATGGAATGAAAATATAACAGATTCGTAATATTAATTAATAATTTAGACACTAAACGATATGAATCTACATATGAAGGTGTAACGATGAGTAGGACTCCATTTTTGCACACAGATAAGCGTTAATGAAGAACCTTTATGGATGTTTTTTCGGATTTGAATTGAAATTAAAACCACTGTATTTTCGCAAAGTAACCGCCGATTTCTCCGTAATTTGAAAAGAAGATGGCTTTCATGCTGTCCCAGAAAACATCTTTCAAATATCATTGGATTTGCAGGACTGTATAACACAAATTTGGACAGTTCTAAAAAGTTCGTGAAATCACAGTAAATTTCATGATTTCTTCGATATCTGCGCAAACTGAACAGTTATCATCAGGTTGCCGAACATTGTTATTTTCTTGAAAGTGCATAAATTTAATCATTTGACTATACAGTATGTTAATTTAATTTATAACCAAGCAAAAAGTATTGTTGTTTCTTTGGTTTGAAACAACACTTGCTTGAAGGTTTAGGCAACTGAACGACCAGACTCAGAAGTTCAAGGGATGTCTTAACTCCACAGTTGCCGAAGAGGTGTATTGATCAAACTGAAGACGAATGTTGCTTTATTGATTACAATCTAATCTTATATACTAAATTGATTAATGACGATAAAAATAACATTGCCATATTTGGTATCAGAACACTAGCGGAGTTGCATAAATTGTTTCTATCCAGTCAGCAGATTTCGGTCTATCGGCGGCTCGCTCAATGTGATCCACTTTTGATTGCTTTATAATTTAAATGGATTTTTCCATATTATCGCAGATGAATATTTTTAAGAATAATGTTTCAATTTCGAACAAGTATTTATTTGAATATAACAAGTTTATACACAATCATTTATGCGGTGATAAGGTATTATTCATTTTTATTTCATAAAAAGTAATTTACATTAACAAATTCTTAATTCTTCATCCTAACTATAAAAAATATGTAGCAGTTAATTCAAATCATTTGGGGTAGCTTGATTTCTGTAATAACGTATTTTGTAAAATAAAGGAAAACATCATATTGTCCATGTAGATCACATCAAAATGACATTTAGTTATTTAGGCATTCGGCGTTGGCCCATACGTATGATCAAACCGTAATTTTCTTAGATTCAATCATCTCGAACTGGTAACCATAAGGATGACGTCCTCAAACTGAAACAAAAATATTAGTTGATGAAGGACAGTTACTCCATGGGTTTAATGATCAAATTTACTCTTTTGTCATCCACATGAAAATAGAGTAGAAGTATTTCAATGAAATTATTTTTTTTTCTAGAGCAGAAAGTTATACTTTTCCGCACGAGGTTGTAGGTGCGGGTTAGATATTTTACACTCGAGATAGGAAAAATATTTTTCCAACTGTGAGTACATTAAAACTTTTTCGGAAGTATAACTTCCCTGCACACTTTTCGAACAAGTGAATGTGTGATGAATATAATACCTTTATAATAAGATCAATATATCTGGTTACTTATAGTCAGGAAGCCAGGTGCAAGTATGGTCGGTCATTTTCTCTCAAAATATAATTGCAGAGATGCATCAAAAAGTAGTAAAAAGAAGTCTCATGATAGTCAGAATTTTAAGAAATGTAACATTTTCACGTCACATTTTTTTCAATAAAAATTCCGAAATACGGCTTCTTTTTAGTCTATAAATCACATTTGAACATTCACATACCGATTCGATTATTGTTAAAATTTTTATTATTATTCTCAATATACGAGTTAAGGATACCCTATATAACTCAAAAAAGTAACAAGTAAAAGCTCTAAGTATAGCAAGAAGAAATGAAATAAATTCCGCAAGAAAGATACTTTCATTGGCAAATTTAAGGCTAGCTCAGAACATAACATATTGAAGCTTACAGAACGCATTTTAAAGAAGAAATGAAATTCTTAAAATCGTTTATTCTCTCGATACCGACCGATAATGTTTAGTGGGTGAAAAACGGCGTCAAACAGGAGCAAAAAGGCTCGAATGCATCAAACTAGTCGCGGATTGGGAGTCGCCCGCTACGCGACGCGCGAAAGATACAAGGTATACAGTTTTCCCCTCGCGTAGCGGGCGACTCCCACTCCTCGACTAGTTTGATGCATTCGAGCCTTTTTGCTCCTGTTAGACGCCGTTTTTCACCCACTAAACATTATCGGTCGGTATCGAGAGAATAAACGATTTGAAGAATTTTATTTCTTTTTCAAAATGCTTTTCTAAAATTCAAATCCGACAAGTAGCCGAGTATCACGACCTTCTTGAAAAAAGCACGTCGAATTCGGAAAACTGCGATTGTGCAAAAACCATTTATCCGACAGCTTTGTAATTGTGCACCAATAAAGTATATGTTAATAACTACTTAAATTCAGAGCAACTACGCTTCATCTCAGAAATTGACCAAGTCATGAATTTTCGAAAAATTGATGTTTTTTTCCAGTTTTTTGGACTTTTCTCGGAAACTAATTATCCGCTTGAGACGTGTCACCTCTCATTTTTTTTGTTTTTGAGCTCTCTACAAAAAGTGCCCTCAACAGCTTTTCGATTAGATCAATACTTCACGTTTATAAGCGAAAAAGCAAAATTTTGGATTTTTTTGGCTATTTTTTCGCTTCTCAAAAAAAAACCTAAGACGATTCAGGAGTGGAATTTATCATGAGAAACATGTTGAAACTACCTATTGCATGACTGCACTGTCAGATTTCAGGTAGTATTTTTGTCACGTGAAAAACCTCTATTGCTTGGCCTAAATGAATCAATTATACACGCGCTGTTATCTCCACCGAAATTATCCTCTGCACATATGGTTTAGAAACAATAACGAACGTCGGTATTTGTACTAATCATACATTGAAGATACAACTATAAATAATAATAATCAATTATAGGACGAATTTACCTCTCAAAATTATGGGGAATGAAACAGACAGTCACTGACTTTCCACTGATCATAATAAGGAAATTATTTCCAGAATATTCGTTTCAAACTTCAACTTAAATTCTTCGGAGAGCACTGTTCAAAGATATGTCACACACGTAAGCCGATGTCGATATGTTTAGTTTTATTTTGAGCCGGGTTTAGACGTTGCGCACCTACTCGCGCACCAGCCTCGCTTCCGCTTCCTCGCATAGTGTAAACATGCTCCTCGCCTTGAGGCCTCGCTGTGTCGTTTGAACAAGCTTCTGAAGCTAGTTGAGTCTGGTCGAGTCTCAAGCCAGGTTTACACGAAGCGCACCTACTCGCGCACCAGCCTCGCTTCCGCTCTCTAGCATAGTGTAAACATGCTCCTCGCCATGAGGCCCCTCGTCCTCGGGTTGAGCCATTGCCGGTCGGTTTTCAGTCGCGCATCAAAGAAGCCTCGCTGTGTCGTTTGAACAAGCTTCTGGAGCTAGTCGAGTCTGGTCGAGTCTCAGACTCTATACGAGGCTTATTACTACCTCGCCTTCTCATCCTGGCTCGCCCTTTCAGGCGAATCCCTCGTGTCGTGTAAACACTGGCGCGAGGATGAGTTTTGATGCGCGAGTAGGTGGCGAGGTTTGACTCGCGAGTGGGTGCGCTTCGTCTAAACCCGGCTTCAGACTCTATACGAGGCTGATTACTACCTCGCCTTCTCATCCTGGCTCGCCCTTCCAGGCAAATCCAGCGCGTCGTGTAAACACTGGCGCGAGGGTGAGTTTTGGTGCGCGAGTAGGTGGCGAGGTTTGACTCGCGAGTGGGTGCGCTCCGTCTAAACCCGGCTTTAGGTACATTCTAAAATAAATGATATAAAGCCGGGTTCAGACGAAGCGCACCTACTCGCGCACTAGCCTCGCTTCCGCGAGTGAATATTCAAAGTTGATTTATAGACTAAATTGAAGCCGTATTTCAGTGTTTTCATAGTGGAAAAAGTGACGTGAAGATGTTACCTTTCTGGAACTTCTGAAGATCGCCGCTGGCTCAAACGGCCAAGCCGCAGCTGACTTTCAAGAGATTTCTTACTACTCTCTGATGCATATCTGCAATTATCTCTCGAGAGGAAATGACTGACTCAGAAATTATAACTTTCCCGCACACCTTTCAAACAAGTAATTATTTCTGAAATTTTCAAATTAAAATACCTTGAAAATGGAATGAATGTATCTACCTGAGTGCCTACTTATATCATCAGTTTATTATTTTGAATAATGCATTTCCACTATGAAGGCATAATTATCAATGCAATTTTTCAAAAAAAATCGAATTCTCAGAATTTATTGATAATTTGATAACTTTCAAAAATTATCGACCGCACCCATGAATCTGATTCATTTCTATCATAACCTACGATTTTCCATAGCAACTGGGCTACTAAGATAATTATTTCGTAAAAAAGGATATTATACGAAAATGCTTGAGTTCTTTCATCGGTTGTAAAAAAATTTATATTTCTATCTCGAGCGGAAAATTAAATTTCTGCTCTAGGTAGGAAATAGCACAATTCCCTTACTTGTGTGGTAAGTGACCATTCTCACACGAGTGGGTGGTGAAATGGTACTTTCAATATGAATAATGAACACTATTTTTCCGAATACCATAAATTAGTGCATATTAGCAAAAAAATATTTTCACTTTATTTTAACAATTTCTAAATCTAAAAAAAAAGTTCTTATTCACAAATGTATGAATGATGAAGACTGCAACGATAGAAAACACTGGCAATTGAGTATTGGACAACGTCTTAGGATGTTTTAAACCTAATGATTTTTTTCATATTTCACACTTGTTAGTGGTTCTCGTGTTACCCGGGCGCGTGCGCCAAGAGCTCCGGTGCTAGAAGGGGTATGTATATGATGGCCGTGGAATAATATCAGAGGTGTGTGAAATATTATTTCAAAGTTTCACAGAATGGTGCCAGTTCAATAGGTCATATTGATGAAACCGTATGCGTTCACTTTTTCATATCAGGCGAAGAACAGAAATTAGTGGTTCGCCATCTAGAAACCTTAATTCCATGTAAATCACATACGAGATTATTTGTAAAAAACTAAATTGTTCCTATTATGCAATGAGCAGGATTATAAACACACTTCCTTTGAAATCTCTCATGAATGTTATCTATAGGTTGGTATACAGTCACTTAACATATACGTATAACATCCTACTATGGGGTAATTCCTCTGAAAAAAAAATTTTTTTCTGCAAAAATTATTATCTGCAATGCAAATTCGGAAATGCACTAGTTTTCCAAAAACATCTAATAGGCCATCTAAAAGGAAACCCTGTATATTTAAGAGAGTAGTGAAAAAATGTTTTTACACGGTAAATGAATATTTCAGGGATAGGCTTGAAAATTGATGATGATTTGATAATTTTTTGACATATCCAATACAAAGTTTTGTCTTGAAGGATGTATAAACTATCATTATTATTATCATCAATGGGTCATTTATTTTGTCAGAAACGTAGCGAACACTCATTTTATAACAAAGAAATAATATATTCAACTATTTTCGTTCATTAGTGAACATACCTCGTAATAAAATTCACACCTCCTCTGACTTTCTCTCATTGACAACTATTCACGAGTGAAGAACGACCAGTGAGTTTTGGTTGTTGGTTATACATTTCAATGCTCTTTTGGGGTGAATCGGATGCTGCAGATCCCGAAGCACCTTCATCATCAAAGGAACGTTCGTTAATCGGTTTCTCCAAATGAAAATAGCATCTGAGTCTGTCTCTGGGTAAACTGAAACAAAAAATGTACGCTTTGGCTGTATATTTTGTGATAAGTTTACACTAAATACACTACTGGAAAAAATTAAAGGATCAAAAAAAAATTCCAAATTTTTCGGCAATTTTCAACATGCCGTAACTTGGAAAGGAATGGTCGCACAAGGAATTTAAAAAAAGGAAATTGTAGCTCCAAGTGTCTTATTTTTGGACTAGAACTTCAAAGATTTTAAGTTTCAGTGGTTTTTCGAGTAATGATAGAAAAATCAGCAACAAAAAATTCTCAAAATTTACCACTTTTTTCTTGTCTACGAGCGTGGAAATTTTATTTTTGCATGATCGTTATAATGATGGGATACTTTGATAATTCAGCTTCAATTTATTTATTGACCTCAATAGGTCCGCTTTTCGCCGAGATATTGGTCTTCAAAAGGAAAAGGATCCATTTGTCTTTGATTATCGATTTCTCAGCAACCAATGATCGCACAGAAAATTGAAGGAAGGTTTCAAGACCTTTAATGAACTCCCATTCATGAACAACCATTGCTTATTCATAGAATTAGAATTTTTTTTTTTTGTTCATGTCGCATCAATATAAAAATTTAACAAAAAAGGGCTTTTGGTGGTTTCTTGGAAAATCTACCGCTGGATCGAAAATATTGAGGAAACCACTGATGTTTAGTGTGACTTTCACAGTTCAATATGTTAATAAAAACCTTACGAAGAGCCAACTCAATCCAGTGAGCCGTTTTTTTGTTTGACTCGATTGAATTTTGGAAAAAAATAAGGATCACGTTTTTTGCTCTGAGAAGCTCATAATCTTTGAAAAAGGCAAAAAAGAATTTTCTCGAGCCTTTTCCACATTTTAATTGCAGATAATACATAAATTTCAAAAAAAGAAAAATAAAATAAACTAACAAATAAAATTTTTATTAATTCAATAACAGGTATTGCCACCCCTGTTTTCCATTTGAAGACCGATGATATCTCGGCAAGAAGTGGACGTATTGAGGTAAATAAAAAAAATTTAAGCTGAATTAAAAAAGTACATATCCCATCATTATAACGATTATGCAAAAATAAGTTTTCCACGCACGAAGACAAGAAAAAATGTGGTAAAATTTTGAGAATTTTATTTGTAGCTGATTTTTTTATCATTACTCGAAAACCACTTTTCTTTAAATTTCTTGTACGACCATTCCTCTCAAAGTTACGGCATGTTGAAAATTGACGAGAAATTTGGAATTTTATTTCGATCCTTTAATTTTTTCCAGTAGTGTATATGCTGGACATATGTTGTGTTCGCAACCCAAAAACCTTCGATATTTTTTTCAAAAAGTGCGAATGAGCGAAAAAACAACGATGAATAAATCGAGGTACTTGTGAATACCTAGACAAACCGTTGTTTCATTATTTTACACTAGCGACCCGCCCCGGCTTCGCACGGACATCACATTAGAAACATAAAAAATAACAGTACTTCTATACTATTTAATGGATGTGTTACTATACATATAAACCTTCCTCTTGAATCACTCTATCTATTAAAAAAAACGCATCAAAATCCGTTGCGTAGTTTCAAAGATTTAAGCATACAAAGGGACATAGAGACAGAGAAAGCTACTTTGTACTATGTAGTGATTAATTCTCTACAAACGCCCTATTGACCACTTTTTTTCTACAACCTACCGTTTCGAAAATATTTCGAATAAACTTGGGAGGATGGAAATGACATTTTTTTACCTTTTAATGACCCAACACCAGCCAACGTCCCTTTTTTGGGACGCTCCATTTTTTTTTTTTGTTTTTGTCCAAATAGATCTTTTATTATAATTTCATTCCCTTTCAGCCATCGTCCCAAAATGGGACTCCAATTTTCTGCGGATTGGGAAATTTTTTTTCAAAATTTTAGTAAATATTTCATAAGAGAACACTCAAAAATCAGTTTATTCAAAAAAATATACTCGTTTTCATTATATTTGAGTTCTGGCTAGTATTGGATTAATGAAAAGCAATCGTTCTCTGATCATCCGATCAGAATCTTTGATACCTCATTTTATAGGTTGATCAATTCTCTACAAACGCCGTATTGACCACACATGAAAAATGAAATTTTTTCATCTATTAATGAAATTAAATCGGTCTCTATTCATCTGATCCTATGATCAAATACTAACTTGAAGTCTTAGTAACACTCAGTTAAAAAAAAAATCAAAATCATTTCAGTAGCTATGGCGTCATGCGCTTCTGGACACGATCACGCTAGATTTCCGCGGGAATGAGGTATTTTCCCACCGTAAAAAGTAGCCTGTGTCCGTGCCTAGGATCCTATCTTTATATTAACCAAGTCTTATATAAATCCGTTCAGACGTTAAGGCGTGAATGAGGTAAACTTTTGAAACAAACGATTAAAAATCACTAACTTAATTAGTTTTCGGCCTACTGCCTACGCCTTAAGTATGATAGCATGAATATTAATAGCCCATATCCTTTTCTAGGTTACTATCTATCCCCTAACTAAATTTCATCGAAGTCCGTTCAGCCGTTTAGCATGATAGAGCAAAACTCCCAGCAAAAACCATAAAAAAATCACTAACTCAATTTAGTTATCTGCCTACTGCCTACCTCCTAAGAACGATGACGTGATTATTTATAGCCTATGACCATTTCTAGGTTATAATCTATCACCATACCAAAATCATTCATCAAAATCTGTTCAGCCGTTTAGGCGTGAAAGAGTAACAGGCAGACAGAGTTGCTTTCACATTTATAATATTAGTATGGATAACAGAAAAATATAAAATTCTGACCCGATTGGATTTCTATTTTCGGAAATATTCTCAAAAAAAAATTCGTGTCTTTATAACTATTGAATCATTCGATTGGTGTCTCGCATTACACCTTTTCCAATTGTAATTCAGAAAACCTAAATCGAAATTCAGAAGGGCAAATTGGCCCACCACTGTCGCGATGTTCATTTGAGGCAGTATATGATGATATTTTGAAAATTTGTTCTACTGTGTGTTAAAGTTAATCGTAGCATAATGTAAAATTAAATTCATATATACAGTGGTTTCAATACGAAGATTAGATCTAAGTTACACTTTTTCAAATGAAAAGCTATTATTACAACTAGGGAAATATGAATAGTATATTTCCCGAGGTCTTCTTAGTTTCATCTCGAGAGCGAAGCCCGAAGGATGTATAGGCAACCGTGGGAAAAGTATTCATATTTCTCTTTTTGTAATCAATAGTTTTTTTTCTGATCGAAACAATATCGTTCTCAAAATGGAAAAATTATATTATATGGTGAATTTTAGATTTAATTGTATTTTTAACGTTGCTATGAGCCGTGTTTGCGAGAATCATGGTAGACTAGTTTTATTTTGACGTCTTTTCAGTAATAAAATTATTGAAATAATGTCGAACTACGTCGAAACAATCAAGTGGCTAAAGCCGTAAATTTTTGATTCCGGCCAAATCTATAGCTGCCTATAGTAAAGAGTATGAAGGCTTTCAGGAGTGGAAAAGAAAAAGTTGGGTGGATGGTGTTAGCGAAATATTTTGCTAGCATATTTTGAAGATTTGGTATGTTGCTCTGATTCTTGTTCTTTTCAATGTATGATTTATTCATTTGATTACCTGTTGCAGAAATATTTCACCAAACACGTTTTCGCCAAAATTATCTATGTTAAGATCTATGCTACATTTGAAAGAAAAAACGAATGTCAAATTAGTCGATGAAGTGGAAGTATTTGTTAAGAACAAAATAAAGGTACCGTTCCCAAAAAATTATCAGTGTTATCCCGGGAGCAGATATTTTTGATAGAAGCTTCAAATGACTTTTTACTGATGTATAAGGTTGCATATTATACTATTTTTAGAAAAATATGACTTGACGTTTCATATTTCCCTTGGGACAATATGACTTGACGCTTCATATTGCCCTCGGAAATATGAGCGTGTTATGACATATGGTTACTTAGGCGATATGGCTCAATATTGATTCGATCGGAAAAAAACATTTTATACAGAGTGTCCCGGAAGAATGCGACCAACAGATACAAGTACATCAAGAAGGACTCGCATCAAGAGGTTTCAATCGTTTGAGGGCCTTCGTTTGGGATATACAGGATGATATTCATCTTATGGTTGAAATTTCAAAGATCAACTGACTCTTTCGGATCACCGAAGTTAACATTAAAATCTCCTGTAATTATACATTTTTTCCTCAATTTAGCTAGAGTTTTTAAATTTTTCTCAAGTGCGTTGAGGAAAACTGAAAAATCACCCGATGGCGAACGGTAAATAACAGCTATGTTCACATCAAGAGCAGCAAAATAAGATGCAGTGATCTCAATATCCTTCTCTACACATACCAATTTTTTTATTTGAGTACTATTCTCACTCAATTATTTTTCGCTTAATAACATAACCCCACCTCGCACAAAGTTTACTCTGGAGAAGAAAGGCACCATATTCCATCCCTCCAACTTGAACACCGACGACTTCATTTCATCAAGCCAATGCTCACTCACACAGAAATGATTGGATTTATTCCGAACCCCTTGGGCGTTCAAATGCACTACACTTAGTTTTTCACGTCCATTTGTTGGTCCTATTGCGTTGGATTTATTACTGATCTCTGATGGTTTTTGAAAAAACCGTGAAATATATGCTCCGTTCGGCCAAATGCTAGGATTCATAGTTAACTAAATTAATCATTACCCTAAACGAACTATAATATTCTGGATACTTAGATGTAAGTTTTTCACATTTTTTTCTGTGAAATCATTTTTCAAATAATTTTCGAGATCATCTATTGTTGTCCCTGGATCAAAACAAGACACATGAAGAAAAGCTTTCTTATTGGCTATTGAAAGTTCGCGATCATTAACATTTTTCTGACCAACCAGCCCAGTGAACAATGGGCCAATAGGCCTCAGTTCGACTGGAAGGCACCGCGCGAAGAACCTGCCCAGTATTCCTATTTTGAATTTTCTATTTCGATTTTTTGGTTGAACCCAATCAGATTTCACAAGATTTTGCTGATGTAGCTGTTTCGATGTTGAGGGAGAATTAGCAGCTTGAACACAAGGATTCATCTGAGGATGGAATTCTGTACTTGAATCTGACTTATTCACGTCTTTCTTTGTAGGTTGTCGATCATTCTTGTTGGTATCTGTTGTGACCAAATTTGTTGTCATTCCTTGATTTTGTGAAGTTTTGGTTTTATTTGCAGTAAATTTCTTTTCGTTAAAATTAGTTCGAAAATCCACTGCATAATTTCTATTTTCATTTAAATTAGTATTATTCTTGACTTGCCTGAGCTGAGCATCAAGTGTTTTTTCTTCTTTTCTAAAAGACAATTTTTTGACGACAATTCAACAATTATTGTATTTGGATTTTCTAATGTATGTTTATGATTCTCATCGTTGAATTTTATTCCTCCCTGAGGAGATATACTGGATAACAGATTTTAGTTGTTTATTGGATTCACGAATGTTAACAACTTCATCTGATATATTTTTCAAGGCTGAAGAAAAATTTTGTTTTTCAATTTTTCTATCGAATAATTTTTCGAACAAGTCAATTGGTGTTTTCTCCGATTTCTTGGAGCAATCTTGGCACAAAAGAACAAATTCCTCTTCTTCATCCTCTGGAGAGCAGCGGGTCGCATTTCGGTTGTTGTTAAACCGGAACAAGATTTGCATTGTTTATACGAGCACTTATCGCACATCGCCGCATCTGTCACGGGCGAATTACATTTATCACATTCCATCTGGAATGAAAATATTATCGACCACTTTTGTAGTCTGGAAACACATTTTCTGAATTTTACCAGGGATATCTACCCCAGTGATCTCAAGAGTTCATTCACTGAAATTACCCTTTCTTTAAGCAACACATCGGTACCAGTTCAGTTCCGAAAATTGCACGCAATACTTAAAATTTTTGATTCACACGGAGAGATTCGAAAACACGTCCGACTGCTTCGGTTGTATGGGACTTTAAATATCAGCATGAGAGGAATAATATTCTGAAAATTATTAAAAAAATAAAATATGTTATGTTGAATAGTATGGTTCAGAAGACGCGTTTCCCTTGAAATGAACATTCAGTATATAAATCTTCATTCACACAATGAATTTCATTCGAGTTGGATATCATGTTTAGGAAATATAAAGATTCTTCTCTTCAATATTCCAATTAAATTTTCTATGTATCTTTTTAGACTATGGCTACGAAATTTTTCACGAGGCTTATTATTAGCATTTTACATGTGGCCGAGAAGTTCTGTTTCCATTGTTTTTGTTTTTTCTGAGATATTGAGGAACAAAAATGTGGAATGGTCATATTTGGCTGTTTAACGAATTTATCCGTGGCATTTGAGAACCGAACAGACCCTGAAAATTTCGAGTCTCTAGGATAATCCAATCCCCAAAAGTTATCGTGTTTAAGGCCGGACGGCCCCACGGACCGAATTTAATTTGACCACGGATTCATCATCAGGGAGTCAAACCCCATCAACCTGTCTCTGTCCCAAACGGTTCTTGCATGGCTCGAATTAGAACCACTTCGAAATTAAAAGAAAATTTGGAGAAGTATTGGGAATCCACTTCCAATTACTTGTGAACTTTCGACCATGAACCTGAAAAAAAGAAACCATCCACATCCACATGAGCTCCGCGTTCACCCTCCATGTGCGCTGTTGTACTTTGCATTCAGCTCATTTGCTGGGTGGTCGCTGAGCGAATGCACAGTGTTTATCTATCGTACTTAGTCTATGAAGGAGTGATATATCTCGATAGAACTTCGGAGTGCCATAAGCAAAATGGTAAGTAGTTTTCCAAACCCTTTTATACCTAGAGTTTTGACGGCACTAATAGTATCCTTGGGCATTTCTCCCCTCGAGCCTATCACAATAGGGATCACTTCTTGAAGTTCCTGGCTGATTTGAGGTGTTCAGGCATCAGGCAACCTTTTATATTTACTAATTGTTTCCTTTCGAGCATCCTCCAAATATTTCCATCCTCGAGGCATACCGTTACGTCTACCACGAGGACCCTTCCTGGTTTTGAATTACCAGGTCGGGTTTGAAATAGTTGTCGCCAACCTGAAGTGTTGGCTCTTTCAATACTCCAATATCCACGTTATTCAAGATCTCGTCGTGTCTTTTGAGTAGCGCGGTTTTTGTATTCTTGCAGAGACCGATTACATGGCCAAGGGTCTCCGGATGCCCATGGCACTTTCTGCGAGTAATGTCATTTATATGTCACGTTCTGCCCATCAGTACTCTCAGCCCGACTTGGTTTGTCCTCATTCTGAGCGCCGTAATGTACCTTGAGGGCTTCAGAAGGAAAGGATTCTTCGACCGCATCGTCCGTGAAAGCTTCCATTGCTTTACCCAAAGGCGTTGTTCCGCCGACCCATCAAATCTTTTGAATAATTTTTTCATATGCTCGATATCTTTGATTTCACATGGCCAGTTCATTCTTACCCCGTTCGCAAGTTTTTTTTCTCAATGCGAGGCGCGAATTCTCCGCCAAAGATCTTATTAGCGGATCAGATCTATTCAAGAAATTAATGCCATTTTTCAGAGCCGCGGATGAAACAATCCACTTCACCTTGGTGAAGGCGTAGATGAGTTCATCGGACCTGGACCTGATGTAGGATCTCCTTCACGGCTACCTTGATTAGCTGGTCAAGCTCCCTGTAATATATTTTCATTTCCATTATGTTCTGATATTCAGATGTGCGCATATGTCATTGCCCCACTGTTTTTGAGAAAAAACTGGATTGGAATCAGATGAACAAGATTTCAACACTTGTAATTTGAAAGCGAATGAATAAAGATAATAAGTAGTAACAAAGTGTATCATTTTGTTACCATGTAAGCAAGCCATGACATTATGGCGGAGGATGTGCAGCTTGCTCATTCAAAAGTACACTAAAGGTTGACGCTCACTTAGACGACACGAGAAGAAGCGAAAAGTTGTTTTCCGCAGGCACGATTTGCACTGAATCAATCGATTCTGATCTTCGCTTCGCGCCTCCCAAGTGAGCGTCTACCCATTTGATTCAGTGCAAATCGTGCCTGCGGAAAACAACATACATAATTATAAATATTTCATCGAAAAACCATTAAAACAATAGGACTAATTTTGTGAACTACAGAATCGTGATATTCATTTCCTTATCACGCCCGCTATAGGAGTCTTACATTGTCGCAAATTTATTGCCCTTTCCGAATATCCGGTAAAATTCGATAAGACTACATAAAAAACTGAATAATCATTTCACAGAAAAAACTTGAATGTATTATATGACATTTCTTATTGCAAATCACTCGTATAATCCCCCCTTGAAGTTTGGCTAGTTCAAAAGTAGACACCCTGTATAGACTGGAAATCGAATTCAAAACATCTCTTATTTTATTCATTTAAATTTCTCGATTGTCGAATTTTATATTTTCGGTAAAACCAACGGAATTAAAATAAATTGAATGGAATGTTTGTCTATATTTATCTGGTAATGATCGGTATAATTTTCATGTTTCGAAATCGGGTAAATATAATAACAGTCGGTCATAATTATAAGGCTAATTATTAAATTCAACGGTAATATTGACGAAGTATTTTGTTTCCAAAATCGTCCAAATTGGTAGTGATAAAACGAAACGATTCCTAGAAATAATTACGCTCATTTTCGATTTATTTTTTTAACATCGGCATAAATCGAGGTTTGGAATAGGGATGTAGACTCATGCTACGAATTCATATAAATTGAGGTTTTCCTCATAGAAGGAAATTTTTGCAATACTATAAAAAACCATTTTAGTGATCTTATTATTCTTGTTAAATTAAATAAAGCTGAATTAGGTTATATATTCGCTAAATGAGAATATTCTGCTCTGAGTGCTCGGCGTGAACTTCTTGCTCTCACTTGAAGAAGAGAGCATACCTATTACCTAATAAAAGACCAGTTGAGCGCAAGAAGTGCGCGCCAAGCAGAATATTCAGACTGAGCAATAATCAACTATCACGTGACTGCGAACGCCAATCAGAGGTAGTTGACGTCACAATCCGATATTGTCATAGCAAATTCCAATGTTCTGTGCTCAGATCAACAAATTACATTCATAGTGTTTTGTTGATCTGAGGTTCTGTGATTCAAACCATAGTATACAGGGTGTCCCATTACTCGACGTCAACCCGGAACCGGGTGAAAAGGCAAGTAATGCTGGTTATCAGAAAAATATAAAAAAAATCTAAGTTGCATGATTTTAAAATAATGCGCATTTAAAAAAACACGCAAAATTCCACACCTTGTGACAGTCTTTTCGCTCCTGTTGTCACAAATATCAACTTTTTCCAACTTTTTTCTTTGCTGTGTAACCTTGAATAATAATAATCGTTAACTGCTTCCCAGTAATAGAGTCCAATGGATTCAAGTCCGGTGAACGGGCCGTCACGAGATTGGGCCAGAAAGTCCGATCCATCTTCCGGGAAAAAATGTTATCAGAACAAAATTCCAGAGAAAATAATTTTTCCAGAAAAATTTTTTCCTGAGAAATTTCTCTGAAAATTTTTTTTCTGGTAACATTTTTTCCCGGAAGATGGATCGGACGTTCTGGTCCAATCTCGTGGCCGGCCCTTTCACCGGACTTGAACCCATTGGACTCTATTACTGGGAAGCAGTTAACGAAAAGTGTATTCAAAGGCAATCGAAAATAAATTTGAACTACGGCAGCTACAATTAAACAAGTATTATACCATTTTGGAATCCTCACTAAATGCGCCAACTTTTGAAAAAACATGCCAACCTACGTAGTAAATTTTTTTTTCAATACAGTCAGTTGAAACTAGGCAATTGTTTATTTCGATTTTTTTTCTGAGAAGTAAGAACTAATTTTCAGAAAACCTAGAGCAGCTGGTATCAAATTTTGATTACAGTTTAGACAAGCATTATTCAAGGTTACACAGCAAAGAAAAAAGTTGGAAAAAGCTGATATTTGTGGCAACAGGAGCGAAAAGACTGTCACAGGGTGTGGAATTTTGCGTGTTTTTTTGAATGCGCATTATTTTAAAATCATGCAACTTAGATTTTTTTTTATATTTTTCTGACAACCAGCATTACTTGCCTTTTCGCCCGGTTCCAGGTTGACGTCGAGTAATGGGACACCCTGTATATATATAGTATATCTTTTCTATGATTCGAACTTACGAAGTTGAAAGCCTAAAGAGGTTATTCGTTACAAGAACGATAATCTACAATTTTCTTAATTATGGAGACAGTACTCATCAAGGGTAATAGTAGTAACTAAGCAAAGATTGATGATGGTCGCAAGTTTCTTCGCTGAAAACAAGGATTTTTGTGCAGCGGAGCTTAGAAACGTGACAATGTCTTTGTAAGTATCAAACTTTCACCTCATATTCATTATTACAAATAAAAAAGCACCTCATATAGCATTTATAGACCGACGTATTCATTTTGAAGACTTAGATTGAACTTTTTCACAAGGAATCAGGCAAAATCAGTTGGCTTTGACAGAAGTCGAAGTTTGTTTATCGGATATTGAAGTAATCATCATAATGATTACGCGGGAATTTTGAATTCTCTCTGCAGTTACTTATTTTTTATTGGCAATTGCTATATTTTTAAGAAAAAGGTAATTTTTTCGTGTTTGTATAGGGTTTATCGTCAATTTAAACACGATTTGATGTTTTGGAACATAAAAAACTTAAGCATGTTCTTTATTTCCTATCTTTTGATCTTCGCATTTCAAGTTTTTGCAATTGAGAAATAAAAAATTTGAGAAAATGCCTAGCAGGTGCTTTCGAGTGCTCGTTTATTGCAAGGAATGATGCTATTACATCAATATTTTAAATCGGACTCGAGATTATGCAAAACTTCAGCACGACCGGAATTCTATTCTGGAAATTCTTCAAAAAATGAAAAATGTACAAAACCATTAACTGAAAAAAATTAATTATATGGTTCGAATAATGCGATTCTCTTGAAATTTCCCATGAACATTGTATATCTCGATCTTCATCCACATAATGAATTTCATTCGAATCAGATATTTTGTTATAGAATTATAAAGATTCTCCTTTTCAATATTTCAATTGAATTTTCAATGGTTATGTTAACACTATGGCCGTCTAATTTTGCATGGGTTTTATTATCAGCATCCTGCATGTGGCCGCAAAAATTCATCACCATTGGTTCTGTTTTGTCTGAGATATTGAGAAACAAAAATTTAAATGGCCATATTTAATGGAGAACCCTGTAAGATTTGGCTGTTTGAGGAACTCAATCGATCAATTTGGAAACCGAACACATCCTGGAAAAGTCTTCAGGACAATCCCTCCGAGAGTTATCGTGCTTCCGGCCTACCGGACGGCCCCACGGAGCGAATTCAATCTTACCACGAATTCGTCATCAGGTAGTCGAACTCATTTGATAACATTTTAGGCTCATGTTTCGAAAATTACAGACATTTGGGCAAAACGATATTGCACTCGTTTAAGTAGAACGAGCGTTCAAAAATTGAGAGATCATAACTTACAAACCATCAAGAATATTTTAAAGATATTCAATATACACATTCTAGTTCTACACCAGCGACCGACATTTCAGTCACTAGAAAAAGCCAGGTCTGAATCAACTAAAATTGTGAAAGCATAAGATTTCGATATTTGGAAACAAAACCAAATTCTGAAACAAATGGTGTACTCCTCATTTTCCTGCATATTTTTCATCTACCAACTTTCTTGATTTGAATTTGAAATTTAGACATTCGGATATTCAAAAATTTCCTCAAAACAAAATGAAATCAAAAAAGATATGCCATCTTAATTGAACAAAGGTTTAACGCGTAACATCGCCATGAATATCAATAAAGTGAAAGCAGAGAATAATATTAACTTCGGCTCGAACGAGGACGAAGTTTGCTCCGAAGTATGAGTTTAATATTGGTTGATTTCTATCGATTAATATTATTCTCTGCTTTCACTTTATATGCCATATTGTTGGAATAGACATGTCGTGCTTTCGTGAGCCTAAAGTAATATGTAGAATCCAGGTCCGGCTTCGCAAGATTTCAATGAATTATTCGGTTGGAATATCTGAATTTTCAGAACCGTTACCACTGATATATTCGAAATAACATAAAAACTGACGCAAACTAGGTATATATTTTTTTAATTACTTTAAATCAAAGTCTGGACATTTGACCTGATTCAAGGCGTAAAATCGCAGATATAGTTATTTATTATACAAGGAAAAGAAGTATTAAATTTTAGCTCTCGAGCTAAAATCTAATATGTTTCCCGTGTATAGTACACTATTTTTTTCTGTGACAGAAAAAACGACCATTTAATAGTGAAAGAAATAAAACCTCTCACGAAATTACTTTTATTTGTTTCTCATTTGTAAACGTCAGTTTCCAAAAACACAATATTAATCAAGGAAGTTTATTTTTTCAAGTCACTAACTTGTAAAATTGACAGTTAACTTGTAAAACTTTTACAAGTTAGTAGTATTATTTACATTGAAAGTTGTCAAGTACTTGCTTCTAATTTAAATTATTCTTCTAATCTCAGAGTTCCTGGAACAAATGTTTTTCTCAATAAACGTTCTCAAACTATTCAAAAAAACGATATTCGTGCCTTGTTTTATTCGTATCTATTCACTTTCCTTTTCACGTACTTGCTTCTAATTTCATTTATCCTTCTAATTTCATCGTTCCTGGAACAAAATATTTTTAGTAATAAACGTTATAAAAGTATCGAAAAACGATATTCATACCTTGTTTCATTTGGATCTGGCCTTTTTCGTCAGAAGCAAATATTCTCGAATGACTTCCCTCTCGTAAAGCCACTGACAGTTGTCATAATTTTCCGATGTCATAAATAATCATAAATAGCTTTTTTGGAATCTATCTCACCTTTTTACAAACGAGAAACAAATAAAATATAAAACAATACACGCAAGGTAACGGGTTTTACTGGCTCAAGGAGGTAACTGACTCGCCTACGGCTCATCAATTATATCCTCCATTCGCCAGTAAAAACCCTCTTACCTTGCTAGTAATGTTATATACTATTTTGCCCATGGGAAAAAAGTGAGTACTTTTTCCCGGATACATGACACTCACTTTTTTGACAGGAAAAAAAGTAATTTCGTAAAAAGTCATATTTTGTGACCTGTCAAGAGATATAAAACGTCACATTTTTTCCTGTAACAGAAAAAATACCGTTTTTGAGCGCTCGTTCTACTTAGACGAGTGCTATATCGTTTTGCCCAAATGTCTGTAATTTTCGAATTTTGAGCCGCAAATGGTCTCAAACGTTCCATTTTATTAATGGCGTAGTATCTACTTGTCAAATATCAAAATATGACAGCTTCGAACGTGGACATCTACCGAAATAGCGGGCTATTCAAAATAACACCTATTATGGAAAACCCTTTAGTTTGATTCTATTTTCTGTTTCGGCAATATGTGAATTTTGTTCTGCTCACGAATTATTTTTGTGAAAATGGACTAATTATCCAATTTTGAATTGGTAGGATATAAGGTTGCGGAAATATCTAAAAAATAGTACATTCAAAATGTTAATAATTTCGAAACTACCGAACCTATTTGATGAACTTAACCGCGAAATTCGGACCCCAGAGCTATCCTCAAAATTTCAAAAACCCCTTCTCATTTTTGAGCGCTCGTTCTACTTAGACGAGTGCTATATCGTTTTGCCTAATGTCTGTAATTTTCGAATTTTGAGCCGAAAATGGTCTCAAACGATAGGGACTCCCTGATGGAAATATGAGGTCAAATCAAATTCTGTAGGGCCGTCCGGCCGGCCGTCCGTGAGCACAATAACTCTCGAACGGATTGTCCTAGAGACTTGAAATTTTCAGGGTGTGTTCAGCTCCCAAATAGCTCGGTTGAGTTCGTTAACCAGAAAAATCGTACAGGGTGTTCCATAAAAAGTGGCCATTCAAAATTTTTGTTCCTCAATATTTCACACAAAAACGAGGGCAAACGGAATGAAATTTTGCAGCAACTTGCCAGATGCTCATAGTGAGCCTCTCGCAAAATTTTGTGGCCATAGTATTAACAGAACCATAGAAAATTCAATTGGAATATTGAAAAGAAGAATTTTTTTATTTCCATAACCAACTTTCCGATTCAAATGAAATTCATTTGTAAGTTGAGACTGATATACTGAATGTTCATGCAAAATTTCAAGAGGATAGCATCATCAGAACCATAGAAAATTCCAATTGGAATATTAAAGGAAAGACTCTTTATATTTCCATAACAAGATATCCGAATCAAATGAAATTTATTTTTGGAATTGAGATTTATATATTAAATGTTTGTGCAAAATTTGAAGATCATCGCATCATCCGAACTATAGAAAATTCAATTTGAATATTGAAAAAAAAAATTATATTTTCATAACAAGATATCTGAATTAAGTGAAATTTATTCCTGGTATAAAGATTGATATACTGAATGTTCATGCCAAATTTCAAGAGGATCGCATCATCAGAACCATAAAATTTAATTATTTTAATTTTCAAGTGTGACCATAGAATTGAATTTTTTTAATTGTTTATATATAAAGTATCAATTTCAAGTCATATACAGAATTTTGAGATGATAGTCCTATTGATCCACCAGAGAACGAGCGCTCAGAAGCTCCTGCTCAGGGCTTGCTTCCATTTTTTTATTTCAAGTGTGTGGTGTCCGAGTGGAGTAAATATAATGAAACTTTATTCTATTTAATTTCTTCTCAATTTCGTATACATACATTCTTCCATCGCGTACCATTTACATTAATTTTTAATACATATGTTACCTATATCGACTACCGCGTACATCATTCTGCGTATGACTTATATACCTTCAAACATCTCAATTTTCCCCTTTTTAGGAGTTCGTTATATTTTTAATCTAAGTTAACCTATTTTATAATTTGATTCTAATATTTGCAACATAATAACAATATTTATAATATTTACAAATACATCAGCAATCTCAAATTCAAACTTATAATTTTGTATTTTCAATCTTTCAGATCTCCTAATTAATACATCATCTTTATTCTCATTCTAACAATAACATTGTTTACAAGATGGCGACTCGTATGGTTGATCTTGAAAGGCAAAACGTGTGCAGTATTAGTCTGCAAAAATTGTCTATCTGTCCATCATAAAAGTTGTGCGGAAAGAGCAAAATTAGAAGTGGTAGCAGAAAATATTCTAGTGTGCTGCAAAGATGAGGTTAGAAACGAATCCCTTTCAAATACGACATTCATGTTGGAAAAACAAAAATGGGAAATGGAGAATATGTACCTAAAGCAACTCCTGAAGGAGACAAGAGACAAAAAATGATGTGTTAAATATTAACAATGAATTACTCATAAATAGAATTCAGTGGCTAGAAAACAAGAGAAAAAACGTAAGCAAAACAAATCCAGATAAACAAGAAGGCAAAAAATTGGCATCTGAAGACAAGGTCAAGATAACGAATAGAATACAGAACATGTAAAGAGCACAGAAAATTATCCAAAAAGTACCGACATTAGATAAACAGACGGCAGCACCGCCAGAACAGAAACCTTTCCAATATGGATCTGAGGCAGAAACATGGCGCAGAATTCACAAAAAATCAGAATCGGCAGAAAAAGATGGCGCTGCAAAGATGGAGACACAAATAAACAAGACCAAAGTGAACCGATCCAGAATGCAACAATAGTGATGACACAAGACTTACCTTCACTGAGGTAGTTTGAAAACGGCACCTGAAGCAAAGAAAAAATATAGGGTGTGAAGAGGTCACAAAGGAAGACGAAGGGTTTGCAGGAGCTGAGAAAAAACTGTGGCTATATTTATCTAGAGTGAAACGTACAGCAACTGAAGAAATAATAAAGAATTTCATACAAAGGAAAGCCGGATTTGAGAAGGAGATTATAAACATCAAAGAAATTCCCACAAACGAAAATAGGTTGAAAACTTTCCTACTTACGGAACCTATAAAAAGAAAAGAAGAACTATACAATCCCAACTTTTGGCCAAATGGAGTGGGGATTGGCAGATTTGACTTCAGTAAACACGAAGAATTCCTCCATCAGCAAAGGGGCAATTTTTTATAGATACTAAAGAGCAAGAGCAGAAAAAACTAAGTAAATTACACAATGTAAACAATATGTCTATAATCACCAAAACCTTCAGTCAATAGGAAATTGTGTGGATGAATTGAACGAATTCTTGAAGCAGCACGACAGATGCAAAGTTTTATGTGTGACTGAACACTGGAAGGCAGTACATCAACTGCCATTGTACAAAATTAGACATTTTAATTTGACCTCTAGTTTTTGCAGGACCATTGAAAACAAACATGGAGGTAGCGCCATATATACCAGAGATGGTGTATCGGGAGTTGAAAGGGTTAATAACAACAGTTGATGAATTGATATCTACAGCAAGCAAATAACCATATACATGCAAAATCAACAGAACTAGAGATTCCATCTTTCTACACTCCGTGACCCCTGAGGAAGTTAGAGAAGCTGCAAATAAGATAAAAATAAAATGAGTGCTGGCAGCGATAGAATTCCTGCTAAAATTATGAAACTGAGCATGGGCAATATCATAGGGATCTTGACCGAAATCCTGAACAACTCTCTAAAATATGGAGTTTTCCCAGATGGTTTGAAATTAGCAATGATCAGGCTAATATATAAAAAAAGGGGACCAAAGAATGGTGGAGAATTACAGACCAATCAGCCTACTGTCGTCGTTCTCCAAGATCTTTGAGTCAATCATGTGTAAAAGAATCTTGAACTTCTTCACAACATCGAAGTTGCTGAGTGATAAGCAGCATGCGTACCAGAAAGGGAAATCGTGCCAGACAGCAATATTCCAATTTATCCAAAACATAGTGGATAGCCTGGAAGGAGAGGAAATCACCATCGCCTTGTTCCTCGATCTATCTAAGGCATATGATTACTTAGATCACGCAGTCCTTTATTTATTTATTTATTTATTTACCAATGTAAAGTAAGAGTAAATCAAAAATCGTACATGGTAAATAGTCGCCGTCAAGTACTACACGGCTTGTCAAAAGTATAAAATAACAATAATAATATAAAAGGCAAGTATAAAACATCACATAATAACACTTAAGACAAACAGGACATATTAAAATTCTTCAAGGCTATATATTGTCTTTTCTAATAGAAGTTTTTTAACACTTTTGCTAAATTTAGTTTCATTCAAGCTCTTCACATGTGCGGGTAACTTGTTATAAAGTTTCAGTGAGATGTGGTTTACTCCTTGCTGTGCTTTCGCAATTCTAGTGAAGGGGATGTTCAGAAGTTGCTTTCCCCTTGTATTATAACCATGGAAATCTGAGTTCGCTTCTCAGTAAGCTGGAGACCTATGGTATCAGAAGACCCGCACTTGCATGGTTGAGTCCTACCTCTCAAACAGGATGCAATACGTTGTTGTGGACAAGAATAGAACTACAGGAACATTCAAAACTAAAACAACCAAAGTTGGTTGAGCACAAGGTGGTCTGACTGGGCCTGTACTACTTATTATATACCTAAATGACATTGCTAATACTGTAGAAGAGAAGAACCGTTGCAGTCTAACTAATTACTCGGATGACACAAACATCCTGATCAAAGAAAAACTTTTCCCTGACCTGCTGAATAATAATAATAATAATAATAATATTTATTCACTGACTTAATAAATACAGACAGGTAAGTACAGTGTACAAATATAGGTAAGTGTATATAGTAGACATAATTATGGAGTATATGTAGATATAAAGTACAAACAAGCATAGACCAAAAACAGGAAAAAGTGAACAAATAAATGAATCACAGAAGCTTTAGCTCCGGAAAGCTATCGCTTGTAAGTGATTAAGTTATACTTAAACTGAATGACCTTTAATTGATGGGTGAACAATCGACAAAATAGAAACAATAGAGTACCACAATCTACCAACACACAATACTCAAAATCACAGCTCTCTCCAGCAAGTCCACATTATCGGTCTTTTTGATTCACAAAATTATGCAATCCTGCTCTTCCGCAAGAGATTAACCACCTTACTGATATCTTCCTGAACAAATTAACATTATTGATTTTCTTTATTTCCGAGGGAAGCTGGCTGAAAAGCTTCGGTGCAAGGAAATAGCAGCTACGCTGTCCCACAGTTTTATCGCAACGGGGTACTCTCAAAGAGTTCATCTTACTTCTTGTGTTGTAACAGTGTGCTATGGGGTCGTATGTTATTTTAGACTTTTTCATATTCATTAGCATGCTCAAGCAGAAAAGTTTTCTCACGTCAAGTAGCTCAGACTCTTCGTATAGACTGTCGTTAGAGAATGTCAGTGGCTTATTATAAATAATCCGCAAAATCCATCTTTGGATTACATTTAAGTTTTCCAGGTGAGTATCATTTACGCCTCCCCAACCCACAATTCCATAAGTCAGCTGTGACTGGACCAACGCATAATACAGCAATTTGAGGTGCTTCAAATCAAGGTAATCTTTCAAATATTTCAATTTATATAATATACCTCTCAACTTGTTAACCGTATTTTTAATTTGTAGGTCCCATTTAAGGTGTCGGTCGATTGTTACACCCAAATATTTGATTGAATCAGCCTCTGGAATATGCGAAGTCGTTCTGATCACCAGAGGTCCCATATGAGGTAATCCACTTGAGTATGAGGCAAAGGGCAAATATCACGTTTTTTCCAGATTAAGTGTTAATATATTATATTTGAGCCATCTATCTAATACTCTGAGGTCGGCTTCAGCCTCTAACTTTAACGACTTCCACGAATCCGATTCGCAAAAAAGAGCCACGTCGTCCGCAAAACAAATAATTCTGGCCTTGATCCCAACACTCAACAAGCTGTTAATATAAAGAGTGAACAAAAGTGGTCCAAGTACTGTGCCCTGTGGCACCCCGTAATTCACATACATGGGCTCACTTGACTCTCCATCTATATGTACTATTTGTTCTCGATCCGTTAAATAACTCCTAAGCAAGTCGTAGATTTTCCCTCTGAAGCCGTACTTGTCCAACTTATTGAGAAGCTTTTCATGAGAGACGGTATCGAATGCCTTAGAGAGATCAATGAAGACGCATAAGGATGGCTTGCTCTTATCTAGCGAGTTGTAAATATTAGATGTCAGATGTTGTATGGCGTCCTCAGTTGATTTTTTCTCTCTAAAGCCATACTGATATTGTGAAATGATCTCATGCTTATCGCAAAACTTTATTATCCTTGTTTTAAGTATCCTCTCCATGACTTTTGCAACACTCGAGATCAACGATATTGGTCTATAATTCCTCATGTCCAGATTATTCCCACTTTTGAAGAGAGGTTTAATGATTCCAATTTTTAAACTTTTGGGGAAGTATCCCTTATCGAAACAACAATTTATCAGGTGGGTGAGGGGGATCTTCACCTCATCACATATATTCTTTAAAGTCTCTGTTCTTATCTTATCGATTCCAGGAGCTGTTTTATGTCGCAGTTTCATAATTGTTTCCTGGACCTCTTTGGTGTTCGTTGGAAAGAGACACATGGAATCGCTTACTCCCTTATCATTTTCTCTATAATTATCAGGAACTATTATTTTCTCTGCATATGATTGCCCTAACTCAGTAAAATATGCATTGAAACTGTCGCAGATATTTTTCTTATATTCAAGAATTGTACCATCCGCCGACTTAATCTTTTCAATCTTTATTTCAGGTCTCGACCGATTGCAAATGTCATTCACAGCATCCCAGAGCGCCTTGGACTGATTAACATTGTCCCTTATCAGTTTCTGAGTATACGTTTTTTTAGCAACCTTTATTAATTTCGTTAACTTATTTTTGTAGACAGTGTATTCCGATTTCAACAGTAAATTGCTCGGGTCCCTCTGTGTTTCTCTATATAGTAGCTGTTTTCTATTTATTGATGTCAGTAATGCAGTAGTGATCCATTTCTTTCTCTTAATGTTTTGATGTTTCAACCTGACACTTTTTGTATTTTTTTCAATATATGTATTTACTTTCCCAATAAACTCGTTTGTCATCTCATCTAAATCATCTATAGAATAAAACCTTTCCCATCTCTCCTCCCTTAAATCGGTTTTAAGTGTTGTATAATCTATGAATTTCTTATGATTATGATTAGCGTTGGATAAACTCGCGGGTTGCGCATTTAAGTCCACGGTCAATGCGATGGGATAGTGATCCGTAATAACATGTTGAAAAACATACGACTGAATTTCCCTAGCTGATTTTGTCTTCACATAGAAATGATCAATGCAAGTCTGACTTTCCGGTCGTGTGCATACATTTATGTAAGATTGATACCCATAGGTGTTTAAAATATTCTTATATTCCTCGGAGAATTCTGAACACGAAAGCAAATCTATGTTTATATCCCCGGTCATAATATGCATGTCATTTCTCCCCACTGTTTGAAGATACCGTTGTAAATCGACGTTGAACTTATTCGGGCAAGTACTCGGTGATCTGTAGATTGCAGTAACAATTTTGTTTGCAGATTCAACTATTGCTGAGACTTCTAGAATTTTTATGTCTCCTAGTTTTTTACTTCATGAGAAAACTTGATATCATCCCGAATATACACTATGACCCCGTCATTCTTGTTCAGTAAACCATCATTGTATAAAGTGGTGAATCCATCAATCTTTAGCACATCAAGGTCATAAACGAGATATGTCTCGGTAAGAACTATGATTTGAATCTCGAGCGTGAGCCTATTCAAAAACAGAATGAACTCATCCATATTTCTCGTAACACTTCTGATATTAAGATGCAGTATATTGAGCGCTGTTGGTTTATATGGCAGAAAATCCTCTATGTTAGGTACAATCTTTGTCAACACTGGTTCGTTCTCATATTCCCTAATGAATGGGTCCATTTTTTATTCAAAATACAAAAAAAGCCAAAAATATTCAATATCTACGTAACAAAGAAACCAACAAAAATTACACAAACAGCAATATGGTGAGCTGCACGTGACTATGTCAAATCCCTTCTCTGGGTATTAGACCGCAATCTCGTATATCTACCCGGTCTGGCGGCTATTTTAGCGTTCTCACCAAACACTGGTGTACCTTTCGGTTGAGGGTTCACTGTATTCCTCTCAATGCCTTTGGATGGTTGGATTTGTACGCTTTTTTCAGCGTCTTCGGCATGCAATCTGAACGACTGTGTTGGTGTCCCCGGGTTACTGTTCGTCAGGCGGGTTGTTAGTAATTCCCGGGTCTGTTCTAATTCCTGGAGAGTATACTCTCTATTTTTGACAACGAGTCTGTTGCCCTTAATATAACAGTTTTCCCCCCCTTCTTTTTCCCTCTTCAAATATTCTCTCAACATCCGATATTCGCTCCGTTGTTGTTCCGTCAAATCGTCTCCGATGGCAATACCACTTCCTTTTAATTTTTTACAATTTCTGATAATTTCGACCTTTTTCAGATGGGAAACAAACTCAACCTTCACTGGTCGATCTAATTTTTTTCCCAGGCAATACGAGTAGAAATTATTTATATCCCTATGGTCGACTTCTACCCCCACCAGGTTCTTCAGCTCACTACAAACTACGAGAGTTACACTCTCGTTTGGCACCGTCCACCCAAAGACAACAATATTATTTTCCCTAGATTTTCTCTCCTGTCGGCCGATTTTATCCTTTAATAACATATTTTCCTGCTCGAGCATACGAATTTTGAATTTCAATGCCTCAAACTCCAACAGTATATTGGATTCCGAGGCATGAATACTATTTTTTATCTCTGTTTTACTATTTTCAATTTTTTCTAGAATATCCTGAACAATTTTTTCATCCATAGTATTAAACAAACAAAAATTTCGTTGTTGAGCAAACACGGTAATAGCGGCACAAAATAAAACAAAAATGGGAACGGAAAGGAATACACACTTCACTTCCTTGGGCCTTTAACAGATAAGGCGGGCCACGGAAAGATCGGAAGCGGGGAATACGGTGAGCTATGAAAAGGTGGTCAGTTTATATTGTACCTATATTCGTCCCGACAGTGCGTCATGCAATAAACATATTTACCCGCAATCCACCTGTGGTACGTACGCTGTCCGTCGATACAGGCAAAAAAAACGAAATGATACTGAGAATATTATGCACGTAAATAATTGTTCTGTTTTATCAACTATCATTCAATTTTCTTCTTTGACTTGATTATCAGATAACAAAATTTCACCCTGTGCAATTCGATCCTAATTACACCAATAACACACTGATAATTCCTCGTCAAATCGTAGCGCCAAAGAAACACACGTTCACTCCACCAATATCAACACATGATTACTAATGCAACTAATAATACCCTAAAGCTTTAAACTGAATGGTTCAGCGCAAACAAACTATTTCTCAATGAAAGCAAAACAAATGTGATGTTATTCCGAACAAATCGACCTGGTTTAACCCCACCCACAGAAGTTGAACTAAATGGGAACAAGACACGCTTAACGAACAATACAAAATTCCTGGGTATGTCACTGGATTGCTGTCTAAACTGGAACCACCATGTAGAAGAAACCCTAGAAAAACTAAACAGATCAAGCTACAACATACGAGTGCTGATGAAATACGTCGACTCCGCAACAATGAGAATGATCTATCATGCCAACTTCGAGTCTGTGTTTCGGTATGGTATAGCTTTTTATGGGAACTGTCGGGACATTGGCCATGTGTTTGTTGCACAGAAGCGAGTCGTGAGGGTTATGCTAAAGTTAGGATACAGAGAGTCATGTAGGGGACACCTACGAACGCAACAAATTCTCACCCTGAGTGGCGTTTACATCCAGGAGTGCCTCCTCTTTTTTCACAAAAACAGTAGGTTTTTCTCGAAGTACAAACCTCAAAACATCTATGGGACACGAACAACTAATTACAATTACCCAACCCACCACCTAACAATGACCGAGAAAACTGCTTTGTACAGTTGTATAAGACTTTTCAACAGGTTGCCTGACAGAATAAAGAAATTGTGCGTTATAGGCAAATTCAAAAAGGAAATCCACAGACTGTTGATAGATTTGGAGCTATACACTGGATGAATACTTAGAGAGAAGACATGTGTAAGTACGGAGCAGTCAATTGCTTATGTTTTTCTTTTGTGACATCAATTCTGTCTGACAGTCTACGTGCTTTGTATTTAGATTGTTCTCCAGAATAAAGATCATTTATTATTATTATAATTTCAATTTTTTCTTTAAATAGTTCACACTTCTTTATGTTAACCCTGAGATCACATTCGTTTAATTTGAAAAATATTTTCTCCAATGTACGTAAATGTTCTTCGTCTGTTCGACCTGTGCAATATACGAGTATATTATCGATGTACACTTCTGTATTATCAATACCCTTCAATATATCAGTCAGAATATCCTGGCACTCAGCAGAACTCGAAGCAATGCCCTCAGGCAACTTTCTATACCTGAATAACCCATCTTCCGTAATAATTGTTAAAGGATCCCGACTTTCTTCCGCAATTTCGAATTGCATGAAAGCATGCTTCAAGTCAATCTGAGACCATTTCTTACCTACTTTCAAAGTTTGAAATACTTTTTCTCTTAATAGTATAGGATGCTGCTTAACAATCAATTGTGGGTTTACCGTAATTTTAAAATTACCACAAAGTCTCACACCATCACCTTTTATGACTGGAACTACAGGAGTAGCCCACTCACTAATCGTTACTGGATCTAAATTACCAATATCTACCAACCTTTTAATTTCTCTACTCACTTTACTTTTCAGGGCAAATGGCACTCTATATGGCTTGCATTGTATAGGTTTGAAATTTTCTTTCAATTTGAGTTGTATTTTTTTCCCTGTATAATTCCCTTGCTTATCCGAAAACAATGAAGGATATTTTGAACCAAAATATTTTATGAGATTTGCATGTTCACATTGTAAATTGTTCACTGAATTGGCTGACGTTAATTGAAGAGCATACCAAAAACTTTGAACCATTGTCTACCAATCAAATTTTTTCCATTACCTGGTAAAATGTATGCTTCCAATTTATAATAAAAATTATTGAATTTCACTTTCAAATCTGATATAATACCCTTAATAGTCAATTTAGAATGATGATATGTTGTTAAATTCATACGGGGAGGTACCATTTGTTTGTTTGGAAAGTATTTTCGAAATGTAAACTCAGATTTAACACTTACATATGATCCAGTATCAAGTTCTATTTTAACAATTTCGTCTTCAATTTCTACATCGAATACTAACGGATCTGCAGTAATATTAGAAATAGTCGAAATACTCAAATTCTTTCTTTCATTTTTGTTCAAATAATAAAAATCATATTCATCGTTGCTATCATCACTACTATAAACTTCTCTGTCTTCATCTTCTACATTACCTAAAATATTAACATTTTTATCATTCTTTTCAAAGCATGCATTCTCTATGTGACCCTTGGTATGACAATAATTACAACTCTTATACCTATATCTACAATCTCTAGCGAAATGATTTCTCTTTCCACAACAATAACATGTCACATTTTTTGAGGTTACCTGAACATTTGAACTACGAAATACGAATACGGTTACCGTTTGCTCTACTACTACGTATGCGCACGCTGCTTTCATTCTGCTTTCCTCTTCTATCTTCATGTTCTCTTTTCGCTCCATCTCTTTCTCTCCCATAGTGAAATTGCCGTTGACTCACCTCTCGCTCTCGACTGCTTCTATCTGCCTTGTTGTAGATGTAATTATGTTTTTTAAAACTTCTTTTTTCTACGAAGTGTATAGTTTCTTCTTTCTTCAAACTTAGGGAATTTTTGACTGCGCTCTCTCTCGCTTCTGCGATGGCTACTGCATTTTGAAAGGTCAAGTTTTCTTGACGAAAAAGTTCGATTCTTGTTTCTGGTTGTAGTAATCCGCAAACAAATTGATCTCTTAGAGCAATTTCGATTTCCTTGAAATTACAGAGCAAAGAATTTACTTTTAATCTCTAGATGAACTATGATATTGACTCGCTCGGATATTGTTTAATATTGTAAAATTTGTTGCGTTCAGAACTTTCGGATGGCGTTGGATTTAGATGAGTTTTCGTTAATTTCACCAATTCTTGAGTACGGCACTATATTTCTTCTCGTCAATGTCCTGCGCTTCGAAGTATAGTTCAAGTCTTTCAATGAAAACATCCCAGTTGTCTTCATTCAGTGAGAACGAAATTCTATTGTCTGTCATTTTCGCACGCACTGATACTTTCGAAGGAACGATACTTTTGTCTCTCTCTGAACCTCTGCCCGGAACGTTATCTGCATGCATATGACGCCACTTTTTTATTAGCTGTCGCCTAAGATTTTCAAAACTTTCACTTTCTAAGACGTTTTCACCTAATTTTCGCAATTTGTTAAATAGTTCTTTCTTATTTAACTCGTAAATCCACGAAACTTTGCACGATGCCGGATTTGGACTAGCGTCTCTTGAACCGAAATTGTCTTTTTGCATAGCACGTCAGACGTGGAACTGGAAATCTTGAAGATTTTCACTAGCACATTTTTCAATTTGTATATTTTCCACTTTAATCCTCGTCGCCATAAATTGTGGCGTCCGAGTGGGGTAAATATAATGAAACTTCATAAGAACTTTATTCTATTAATTTCTTCTCAATTTCGTATACATACATTCTTCCATCGCGTACCAATTAAGTAGATAGGATAAGCGGGATCCCGACCGGAAGTGAAAAAAAAATGGCCGCCACAGGGTGTGGTTCTAGGTGTGTCAGTTTAGTTTGACATGCGTGTAAGCGTCGTGTACGTAGACATGTGGATTAGTGTCAGTAGCGGTTCGACGAAAGGGTAAAAAAGGGTAAGGCGTTAGAATTCCGACGGCTATGATCCGAGGGCGCTGAGTCTGCGACCGAAAATCGCGAGGGGCTCGGGGGGTAGGTGTGAGGGGGGTAGGGGTCAGGGGTCCGAATTTCCGGCCTCAGGGGCCTTGCTTGTTTATGGGATGTAAATTGGTTATTTTGATGCGATGAATATTTTGACATCATTTTTTCTATGAAGTAATTTCCGTAGGATATTAGGTTAGCAGGTCCGACCGCAATTCTCGTTCCTTGTGAAAACCAGAAGCGTTGATATCAATTGTTTGTTATATATGTGTGTGTGTGTGTGAGTAATATGAATGTGGGGAGATATATAAAGTCGATTGAGTAGAAAAGATTCAATCAGAAGTTTGTTATGTCTGAACTAGGTAAAATGTGTTCTTGTATGAGTGATAAAAGCGGTGATCTCTTCAGTGTAGTTCAAAGTCTACAAGAAAAGTTCAGTCAATTACGATGGGAATTTAACCGAGAAAGTAGTAAAAAATTATATTCTGAAGAGGTGTGTCTCGCTATGGAAAAGAAATATCGCAAGGCAGTGACATTGTGTGGTGCGTATTTAGATGATATTATACCATTGGAAAAATTTATTGAAGAGATGAAGAAACTGGAATTGGAAGAATATCTATTTATTGAAGAAATGAAGAAACTGGAATTGAAAGAATATCTAAAGTTTGAGAAAGAGTGTCCTTCATCTACCACATCATCATCATCGCCATCATCATGTCAACCTGATAATGTTGAGGTAGAAGAAGAGGAAGAAGAATACATGGAGGTGTATGATGAAGATGCTATGGATTTTGATGGTCAAAAATATTCCTTTGTTAATGTGAAGAAAAATTAAATTGTAGTCAATCAGGAAGATGAAATAATAAACAGATTTTCATAATACATTTTTTATTATTTTTAAATATTATATAGGTGAGGGAGGTAAATATTCATCACAATGTAGATCAATATGCAAGAGATGAAAGTATTTTAACAATGGGTTATCATTCACAGGTAACTGTAATACATATTTGTTTAAAGCTAAATATTTCAGAGAAGGAGGGTTATATACAATCTTACAGACCTTCTGGTAATATAGTTTTCTATCATAAAATAAAAAAGTATCATTACCGAAGTTAATATCTATAAGGATATCTGAATATACATGAAGTGCCTTTTTTAAAATATTACATTCCATAATTAAATTCAAATAACAAAAATAATCTATGAGTATATTATTGAAATTTTTGATTATAAATGGATTTACAAGGGCGACCCTTAAATTCAAGTCATTGTGTATAAAAACATCAATTTCTTCACAATAATCAAACCTTAGATTCCAGTGTACATTATCGATAAAATATCGTTTCACTTCATCAGGACAATGTAAGATAAGGACATGGATATTTTTAAACGATTTAGCATTATCAAGTAAATATGCTACAAAATCTCCAATAAGTGTCCATGTAGATGTTGGTATCTTCATAACTTCATTATATTCAATGGGATATTCTTCTTTGAATCTTTTTACAAGATCCGGTCGAAATGAAAAGTAATCTTTTATTACTCCCTCTCCTATAGTTGTTACAAATGATGAACTCAACTAAAAAAATCATTGAATACTATAATGTCCCCACGGTAATGTATAATGGCTGTCTGGTAATAGGTAGCGTTTATCATCTTTATAACATAAAGCTAGTTTCTTCTGTTCAACTGAGAAGACATCATGACATTTTGAAATTATATTTCTTTGCTTAACGATCTTAGTATTATGGTTCAATAAGCAGTCTAAAAAATCTTCAAATGATAAGCTTTTCACAATATTTTTTTGATTCCCTTAATTTTTTTTTCACTTCCTTTCGAATCGACTCGAAAAGAATACATTTTCGATCGTAAACCAACAAAATCAGTCATTATTAAACCATTATTCTCATCTTTCATGAGCCCTAGTACTTTTTTATTAACTCTAGGAATATCATATATATTTTTATCAGGATAGTCAGATGTATCGAAATGAGAATGACAATCACGTTTGATGAGCTCATAGGGATCTTGATGACATATTTCATAAGTCAAACTGTCTGTGTCTACATAATTCAATTTACAATCTTTGAATCTAGGTAGAAAATAATCATAGTGAAACTTATATAAGCACACTTTAGAAATATCTAGAACGGACATTCCTACATATATAGGTTTATCGAAAATTAATGATTGTTTTTGCATTTCAATTACAACTAAATCATCATTTAATATTGTTCTATTTTTGAAGAGAGGACTAGCAATCAAATTCTTAGCACCCCATCTACCAACCCATGTTTTTGCTAATTTAACAATTCGATGTTTTCTTATATTCTCAATTGTTTTGCCAAATACAGCATTGTTCATCAATTTAAACAGGTTTTTTTCAAACTCATTTCGAGCATTCTGTCTCAGGCATGTATTTTTATCAATATAATTTTTCAACCATTTAGATTGTTTGAATTGAAGTACTTTATGAACTTTCTTGAGGATAAGACCATGCTCAAGAGCTTGTTTCAGATTTCTATAGTGAATAACATAATTTTCTTTAGGAAATAAAGTAGTTAATAATTTTGATTGTTTCGAACCGGGAGGTTGACGTGTCTCAGCACAAAAGGGTAAATCTTTATGTAGGTCGTGAATATGTTTAGGATAATCCAAGTCAACTTGTAAGATATAACCTTCAGATGCATCATCAGGTATCTGAGTTACGTCAATATTTGTATCAACCCATTTGAATCCTCCATAAGGAAGACATTGACTCATAGCCCACCCGTACAAATTATTAACATCTAAGTATAAGAGATATTTTTCTATCTCATCCTTATTATATTTCAACCCCATATATTTATTATTTGCATGACTCAACCTGTTTGAACAATGATTTATCCCTCCCCTGATTCCATCTTCAATGAAAAGCAACATATCAATATCTTTTATGATTTCCAAATCTATATCAGTAATTTTTAACATACAATCCCATGTATAACCAGGTAAAGTGTAATAATGAATTGGATCTAATTCATATTCTTTTATACTACTGTCTCTAAATTGTTCGAAAATATCTGCTAGAAGCATTATATCAGTTTTGAGATATAACGTCATGTAATCCTTCATTGTTTGACAGTTGAAAGTAAACCAAATTTGTTGAGCATGCAGATACTGTTCATCACTTATTCCCTCATTATTCAATCGATTATAAAATTTTTCAATAGGAGGTAGACATTTATCATATAATTTTTCTTCACTATCAATGTAATCGTAAGGAAACACACCTTTCCTAGTTAATAATTTTAATTGTTTTTCACTCAACCTAAAAAATTGTTTTCTCAATTCCTTAAACTGATCTAATGTTAGATATGAAGCTAGACTATCGAGTGAACTGTTTAAAAAACGAAAACTATCAATAAACCTGAATTTAATGTTAGTATTAGAATCATATTTCGTGAAGCTTATATATTTTTCTTTGTTTATCGGTAATAGTGAAACATGACCTTGTTTCGCAAGCTCTCTTATGATGAAGTGAGCATCATATCCACCAAGATTGTGAAATACTACAGGAATGATAAAGCTCTTTTTGTAATTGATGTTACAATCATTGTGGGCTCGACCGCGATATTTTCCAGTGAAATGATCGTGGTCTCTTACTATCTTATCATCCGAGTTGAATGCTACATCACATATACAACAAATATCTTCATGATCATTCAAATTTTCAAATTTCATAGGCTCAACATTTTTTATTTTTTTAGACAAAATATCTGCTATTTCAACTAATTTCGTGGAAAACCAATTCATACAATCAACTCCGGTATAATCTTCAAAATATGAGGGTATACAATCTTCATAAATACTCTTTAAATAAAATCCTGCACTGATAGGTATATGTTTTTGATATTTAGTTGAATTCAATTTAACTTCATTTATAGGTTTCAAATATGACTCAAAGTCACAATATAAAACAAAGGGGCTTTTTTGCTTGAATCGATGATTGGTAAAGGAAACATGAGACTTTTCTGGAAACATTATGTGACATGGTGTATGTTTTGAACACAATCGTGTATGAATATCTAGTTTTTTTTCTGAAGAGAAGTAATTGAGACATTTATTACATATCCATTTTTTCTTTTTATTCATACTAATTTGATTTGATATCAACCTAGATAAATTTTTTATATAAACATAATGAAATTTAATCTCTTCTTCTTCAATTAGATTAGTCTCATCAAGATACTGATATTTATTTTGTATGAGTAACAAATTTACATGCCTATTTTTAATTTCCGATGAACAAATACGTGTAGGAATTACAATGAATTTTTTATGTTTATCCATCTGTAGAGAAAATACATTTATCGATAAATTATTCAGTTTTTCGAATTTTGAAATATTATGCATTTTTATTGGAAATTCAATACCAGTAGTATTAAAAATCTGATTAGGATGAGGATAACTTGACATTCTATTACTATGAACCAACGATGGGTACAAAAATGGAAGAATACTCCACATGAAACATAAATCGTCATCGTTCATGATATTTATACATGCATTTTTATTCTGAATAAATTCAGGTAAACGAATAAAAGACGTGCCACCATTTCCTATTTCTACCTTATTCATATTGACTTCTAATGAAACTATAGAAGAAAGAGCAAATCCGCTGTCTCTTTCTTGAAAAGATTCTAGTTTTAAATTCAATTTTTCTACTACACATCTTTCGAACCACTCAGTCAAATTTGTACTGATATCAATAGTTTCATTTTTGGTTGAAAAATATTTAAAATCTATCAACTCATCATTTCCACTTTTCTTGATGAACTGACCACAAAAAATAGTATTCATTTTGATTAGTGAAAATTTTTTTAGACCGTTCTTTATTCTTGCTTTTATCAGAAAAAAAGCATCTCGAAGAAATTCTTTGAAATGTTTATGTTTCAAGTTAATTACTACTCCTGTTCTTATTCTCGATTCGAAAGCTGATTGAACATCTTCCCATTTTACACGATCACTTCTCTTATTACTGTTTACTGCACCACCCCTATGACTAATTAAAAATTTCAATCGAATTTTATATTGTTTTAAATGACAAATCGCAGTTTGAATTTTAATTTTTTGACCATGGTTTACATCTTTATTGATATTACTCAATAACCGAATATGTTTATTGATCAACCGAATCCAATTATTAATTATCATGATATCTTTCTCTTGTATAAGAAGTTTAAAAGCTTCATGAAATGCAGTGATGTCACATACCTCCATTATTCCAATTTCACAATTTCAAAGATGGGTGTTGACATAGATCCGGCGATTTCTTTTTCACAACAATATTTCAGGCCGTATTTTCCTGACCTTAAATCTTTCAAGTTTGGCTTCAACAATTTCGTCATTCGCTTCGGCAGGAACACTGAATTCTTCTCAAGATCCACCACAATTGATTCTCCATACAGTGTGTTTACTAATTTCCAATTAAAAATTGGATATATTTTATTGATTTCCAATGTTTTCATAGGAACTGATGGTTTGTGCACTTCTGAAAGAGTGCTGGTTTCATTAATAGATTTTAGATCCATTGTACTAAAAAAAATTAATATTCAATAATTCTCGCAAGTTATGAAAACAATAACTTACATGAGAGTGTGATCACCACAGATAATGGTAGTAAACTGAATTGAATATGAAAAATTACTCATATTTATATTACACACCATTCTTAGGATATGGCTGTGGTCACTTCAATATGATTATGGATTACACTATTTAAGCAGGAAGTGAATAAGGAAAAATTGATAACGATAAAGCATTTTCATAATGTTTTATTCTGATATTCAGGTCATTTTGCAATAACAGGAAAAATTGGTAACAAGATTTTTCATAATGTTTTATTCTGATATTGAAGTCATTTTTTCAATATCTTGAAGTATTTTAGATTTGATTAATGCCATACATTCACTTAATATTAAGTTCTCAACCGACAAATTGACATTTACAATATTTTTAATTATATCTTCGATTGCCATAGAACTATGTTTTTTCATGTTACATATAACAATTAAGAAAAAATTCTCATAGTAATCCCTAAAATTGATATTTACTAACATTTCTAACCTAGATTTTATGAATTCTTCATGAACTGCAAGGAACTTCAATATGTCTGAATAATTAAAATATATATTATTATTATTTCTTGAAATATGTAGTATCTTGAATCCATTTATGGTTGTAATCTGGAGACGAATATCCTCAATGTGTCTGATATCGTTTTCTTGGTTCAGTTTGAGTATTTCTATGAACATTAGCCATTGTTGATAATCGAATGATATGGAAACTTTACTCTCCAGAAACAAAGAGTTTTCAGTCGTTGACACTTTCACTGATGGTTCAAATCTTCTAATACTGCTCAATCCGCAATTGATATTGTGTTCACCAAGTGAAATATTTGTATTTAAAATAAAACTTTTCTCCATATCAAGTATCTTAGAATCGATGGAAGGATTAAATTCACTTTCTTGATTATACATGTTACTGGTGCAAAGGTTAACTCATAAATAAGCAAAAAACGATTTTACAGTAAATTTGAATTATTAATCCATGAGTCATGCGTTCGATCCAATCCAAGCCATCTCACTAGTACTTTACTACCTTTCTTTCGTAAAATTTTTTCAACCAGATAAACATCAGGGTACATAACCTTTTGAAGTTCTGATTCATAAAAAGCACCTCTGATGGGATGTCCTTGCACATCATCCAGAAGATAAGTTACAGGGTTGGTAATCTGAATCTTACTTATTTTGAATATTTCGGTAGTCCAATTCGGTAGATAACCCTTATTGAAAATGTGTTTAAATTTACTTATACGTACCATATCACCAACTTTAAATTTACCAGTGTCAGCAATCTTTATATGACTGTAACGACTTTTGAGTATAGATTGCTCATTGGATTTATTCACTTTGTTAGGACTAATACCAATTGTACTATGTTTTGTTTGGTTATATTCATCAACAATTGTTGAAAAAATATCAATCCATTTATATGATCCATTCAAACTGAAATACTTGAAGAGCTTTTCTTTCAGAGTCCGTATAACTCTTTCAACGATAGCAGCTTTTTTATCACTGTAAGTGTTATAATGATTAATTCCATACATCTTCATTAACTGTTGAAATCTACTATTGAAAAACTCCTTTCCCTGATCGGTTTGTAAATTTTTTGGATAGTTGTGACTCTGTTCTAGAATCTGTTGAAAAGCGTCGGATACCTCTTTACCAGTTTTTGTTTTCAATGGAACCATCCAAACATATTTGGAAAAGCAATCGATAACAACAAGAGCGAATTTGAATTTATTATTGAAATTGGCAAACAAGTCCATTTGCATGAGATCAGCCTGCCAAAGATCCCATAAACCTCGTATTATAGTTCGTCTTCGTTTGAATTTTTTCTTAACAGGTCGATGAAGTTCCTTCACCACTTGAAGCTTTTCCTTAGAATACTTCATTAGATGATTTTCAACTACTGAACAATCGATCAGTTAGCACACATTTATATTTTAAAATTCAGATGACAGTTATGGAGGAACTTGTTGAATATTCACTCGATTCTATTTAGTTGATCCGAGGACGGGTATTTCGTTCAGTTGAAATAGATTTTAGTTTAGAGACATCCCTTTTTAGCTGAACTATATCAGTCCTCACATCGGAGAAATCTGTAACAAAGGCTTTGAATGTCTGAGAAATCTTCTCATTAATATCTATTTCGATATTATTCAGCTTTTTGGTTTGCTCTGATATATCATATTTTATTTTAGATAAATCTTCAGTCAACTGACGTGTACGTTTATTATTATCCGTTTCAACATTATTCAATTTATTGAATATTTGATTCAGCTCTTTGGTTTTCTCCGATATATCAGATTTCATTTTAGAGACATTTTCAATCAATTGATGTGTATGATCATTCACAGTAGAATCAACATAAAGTTTGTTCGCAGCATCATTATCTAGTGTAGGAATATTCAAATTACATATTTTATGTTTAGTAAAATCATATTCACCTTCTTCAGTCAGAGGAAATTGTTGGTATTCAATAAATCTACGCTTGACGTTATTGCTCTCACCGGAGGTGCCACCGAACTTACTAAGCGGCATTGTTCACATAAATGTTCATGAAACTAAGAGGAAGGTTAATATATAACATGAGATTCACGTAGCTCCTCTATTATTGATTGTATTTCATTATCAACTGATGAATTTCCAGCTGTTTTTGAAGCAGTAAGAAGTCGAGCCGATCTACCAATTCGTTTACATCATTCCAATACACATATTCTATCGGTTTCTCATTATATGTCATTAAATTTCCACCTCGGTTTGTTGTTAGAGGTTTAATAATTTCCACCCATTTATATGAATTAGTTCCACGTCTCTGTTCTGAAGCATCATAATTTCTTCTATGAACATTTGTTAGATTCAAAATTTGTCGATAATATTGTAAATCCTGTGGTGTATACTTTTCTGGTTGTTTACTGAATATCAAATCATAAAGTCCTGATGTACCAGGAAATCGATCTTTATCGTTTATTATTATCTCACTTGTTTTATTATCGAAGCTAAGATTTTTTCCTCCTAGAAACCATTTAGATATTCTGTAGTCATATATTGGACCATAGGTTGGGTCAATTAGAACATTTTTGTCTTTAGATGACCATATTGATGCAACGTAACTTCTAGCTACAACTGGATATTGCTCTAAGTATTCATCAATAATAGATTGATCTTTAATTTCATCTTGTAGTTGTTGAATTTCCTCTTCTTCTTCTTTTTTTGTTTTATTTCCATAGTCTTCTTTTTCTTCAGTTTCTGCTATAATCTTTGAGGTTAAGAATTGAGGTTGTGGTAAATCGAAAGCAGGATTCCTTGTAGGTGTATATGTGGGTAATTTATAGGATACTTTTTTGAATTGATGAGAGCTGACTGGCGATTCGATTTCATTTGTCTCTTTGAATATATGCTTTTTTGGAGTTGATGTCAATATTTGTGGTGATTGGATTGATTTCAAAGAACTAATTTGCCGTAAAAACGGTTTTGGTACTGTCTTCAATAAACCAGCTGTCTGTTTAGTTTCAATACGATCTAATCGTTTGGTGATCGGTTCAAATAATCGAAAAATTGATTGATCTTGCTCATTTCTACCTAGTTTGTATGTTAAGAATTTCTTCCTAACATCCTTGATAAGCCGCTGAATTTTAAGCTTCCTTTGTTGCTCATTATCAATCTTCATTTTAGTGATAATTAACTCATACTGAACATATTTTACATAGATTCAAAATATATATCATCGATGTAGTTAATATTTGAACGTCAACGTTGCACTGAAGCGAGCATTCCCGGAGTCAGGATTTCTATGATTCCGGCATTAGGATCCTGGAGTTTAGAGATGTTTGAAATTTCTTATATATTTATCAAACCCTTGACGATAACGTCCACCTTCAACATCAAAGTTCTTTACGATAACAATGAATCCATATTTGTTAGCGTTCCAGCAGTGTGCACAGAGTTTTTTGAATTCTTCATAGGACATATCTGGCGAAACATGTTCATCGAATGCATGTTTCAAATTTATATCATCTTGCTTAAATAACACAATTATATTTAAATTGTCACGGCATAAATGTTTGCTAGCCATTACATATGTTTGACATAAAAATGCTACATCAATAGCTTTATGTCGTCCCATAGAATAATAAGCTTTGATTTTATCTTGCTTATCTCCAACAACATCATCGAAAATGATGATTGAATTCTCTTCAGCCTGATTGGGATCTATTATCTCATCATTTTCTTTATATGGATAAAAGCCTATTTCTGGTACACCTCTGAGAACTTGTTCTAGCAATTGATATTTTGGTTGATATAGACTTTTAGAGTAAATGTATATATTTTTGAATCGTAATCCATTTGGAGATAACAGTAAACTTAAGAGCGCATTAGATTTTCCACAACCACTCGGTCCAGCGAACAGGATCCTACAACTATCAGGAAACAAATCTCCATGTTTCGATATTTTTTCATTCTCTAAAATATCTAAATTTTCAACAGATAAAACTGATGGTTGTTGTTCAATTTCCATTTTATTACTAACGCTGTATACGCATTTACACGAGATATATATATTTGATTACCACACTAAAAAATCGTTAGTAACATGTTAACGTTCACGAAAGGAGAAGGTCTGCTCAACACAATCATCAATAAACTACCTATTGAGCTCCATTTACCGCAATACGAGTATTGTGGTCCAGGAACTAAACTAGAAAAACGATTGCAAAGGGGTGATCCTGGAATTAATAAGCTCGATTCAGCTTGTAAAGCTCACGATATAGCCTATTCGAAATCTTCTAATTTGAAAGAAAGACACGAAGCTGATAAAATACTTGAAAATAGTGCATGGGAACGTGTTAAAGCAAAGGACGCTAATTTGAAAGAAAAGACTGCCGCATTATTCGTTACTGGAGCAATGAAAGTAAAACGAAAACTCGGAATGGGATATCTAAAAAATAAAAAGAAATCCTTCCGTTCGGTTGTTATTAATCCTGTCTCAAAGGTTTTACAAAAATCCAACACAAATGATCTACAGAAATCTTCATCTATAGCTCTCAAAGCAGCTCGAGCAGCAATTAGGAAAGTTGGAGGAAAACGTAACATTCATATACCTCGTACAATTCCATTTCAAGCAAAATCGGGTGGTATTCTTCCACTCATACCAATATTTGCAGGGCTTTCCGCTTTAGGAACTATGATTGGAGGTGCAAGTGCTGTTGCAAAAACAGTTATAGATGCGAATAATGCGAAACGAAAACTTGATGAGGATAAACGTCACAATCGAGCAATGGAGGCTGTAGGTCATGGATTATATTTGAAGAAATCGAAAAGGGGATATGGACTATTCTTAAAAAAAAAAAATCAGTTTAGATAATTTGCCGAAAAGAGCCTTATATGATTATGAAATAGCTGAATATGGTAGAAATATTCCACATTTTAGAGGTGTTTTCATGAGAGATACATTACCCCACTCAATTTTCAATAAAGAATGTGGTGTAGTCAATTTAGATTCAAGTACTAATCCAGGTACTCACTGGGTGGCATATATTAAAAACAAAAGTAATATTGAATACTTTGATAGTTATGGAAATTTGAAACCACCTAAAGAATTAATTAAATATTTTGGAAACTCTATGATAAAATATAACAGAAATGATTATCAGAAAAACAATCCATACAATTGTGGTCACCTATGTTTAAAATTTCTATTATCTAAGATACAATATATATAAATAAGAGCATTGTTTTATAATTTTGTCAGTCATGTCTATGCTATTCACGTTGAAAGATCGATCTTCAATACTATCAATCGACCTTCCTGTTCCAATAGAATTGAATCCTAATGATCAATACGGTCTCGCATTAATTGGATTTTACACTTATAATACGATTCCGAATATTGAGAATCAAAAATTTTATTATTTCAATGAACAATCGAAAAACGAAATAAAGAAGAAGAGAAAATTCATTGAGATTCCTACAGGAACATACGAGATAAGTGATATTGAAGAATTTCTCAAAAATAAACTGATTCATAAAAACAACCTCAAGGATAAGAATATTGAAGAAATTTTCTTTTTACGACCTAACCTTAATACACTGAAGTGTGAAATTTATCATAAAGATTTTGATATTGATTTCACTGAAAACGATTCAATTGGCAGGCTCTTAGGTTTTTCCAAACGTATTCTTCAATCTGGTAAAATTCATGAATCTGACATACCTGTGAACATTGTCAAAGTTCAGACGATACATATAGATAGCAATATTACCGAAGGAGCTTACTATAATAATTTACCTTCACATACAATATATGAATTTTCAGTTGATTCTGATCCTGGATATAGTATTGATCAAGTTCCTAGAAATTTAATTTATCTTCCATTATCAACATCGAGAATATACAACATCACATTGAAAGTACTCGATCAGAATTCAGAACTCGTTAACTTTAGAGGTGAAGAAATAATAATAAGACTGGAATTGAAAAGATGGTCCTGATAATCAACACATCATATAAAACTTCTTCCACTTCATCGTCAACGAAATCAGTAGTGCGAGAGTCGCGCAAGAAGCTAGGTGGAAAGCTCACTATTAAAAATAGATTATTTTTAAAATCTTTGGGATATGTTGTCCAGCAACACTTTTAACATATATCAACCATTCATCAATGATGAATCGATTGTTAAAGTGGAAACTCGAACATATCTACCATTTATCAAATCTTTCAATAATAATGATAGCATTGAAATTACTATAAACCGAACTGATACATGGCTACTGATGCATGATGCTGCACTGATTATCAAGGGTAAACTTGAAAAAACTGCTGGTAATGGAAGTATTAAGATTGTTTTGAATGGAGGAGCTTTTTTATTTGATTCAATTTCATATGAATTGCATGGAACTGAAATAGACTCTGTAAGAGATCCAGGATTGTTAAGTACAATAAAAGGTTATCTGTGTTATGATAAAGATTCTGTGAGAGAACTTGAAACAGCTGGATGGTCCTTTCCCAATACCCCAACAATAAATACTAATGGTAGTTTCATATTTCGAATACCTCTAAAACATTTATTGAATTTCTTCGATGATTATAAATCAGCAATTTGTGGAAAGCAGACTATTAGATTAATTAGAGCACAAAATGATAATAATGTAATACATATACACCTGCGGCACAGGAAGCTGCTCACACAACTAAAGGACAGATTCAGATAGATAGTATAGAACTAAAGTCAAACACATTTATCCTAACGATATATTGAAGTTGGAATTACTGGAGTCAATGAAATCCAATCGACCGATATTATTTCCATTCAGAAAATGGGAAATTCATGAATTACCCTCTCTAACAACCAATTCACTAACTGAGATATGGACTGTTAAAAAACATCTAATATTGATCATCCTAGATATATTGTTTGTTGCTTTCAAACTAATAAGAAAAATGTTGATACTGAAGATCCTACACTATTCGATAATATTGATATTTCCGATGTCCGACTGCTATTGAATGGAGAATTCATTCCACAAGAAAATTTAAGATTGAATTTTGAAAAGAATGAATACGCAGAAGCATATTATAACTATACAGAATTTCCGGATAGTTATAAATATCTGAAAACTAATCCAGTACTTCAATATTCTGATTTCAAGAACAGATGTCTATTCGTTATCGATTGTTCCAGACGTAGTGAATCATTCAAATCTTCAACTGTTGACATCAAACTTGAAATAGAGTCTAGGAAGGGATTTCCTATCAATACCAGAGCATATTGCATTGTTGTATACGACTGTGTTATGGAATACCTACCTCTAACGGAATCAGTTCGAAAGCTTACTTCATTATGAAAGGTTGTGTGTTAGTGCTTGACATCCAAGGGTTTATTATTAATGAAGAATTTATTGTAAAAGAATTGGCTGCATATAATGGATCTCAAATTTATCATTTCTTATTCAAGCCACCAATAAACTACTCTCGTTTATCGAATAAAGATAAAAGGACTGTGAAATATTTAGAAAACCATCATCATGGATTAAAATTTGACTATGGATTTATTCAATATAAAGAATTGTCACAAATAATTACCGATATAACACATGGATATGATACTATCGTCATCAAAGGACATCAAAATATGATTTACTATTAAAATTCTTGAAATCTACAAATATAATCAATGTAGAGGATTATGAAGATTCACCTAATATGGGTGAAAGTTATCCTGAATGTATGGCACATCAACGAACTCCAACTATTTGTTCCCTAACAAATTGCAGAACTCTTTATCGATGGATTGAGCGTAATGAAAAATGGTATGAAGTATTTAATAACGTTGAACGCTTTTCCGAGTCACAATGTAAATCACGACGTATTGTACTGAATAAAAAATTATAGTCAATTTTATATCAATTATTTCCACCTCTCAACAAAACTGATAGTTTCTTTAAATATTATAATAAAAGACCATGGGAATCGGTAAGATATTAGTACACAGCTAGATTCCCTTGAAGAAAGGTGTAAAAATGAATCTCCTAGTAATATTGATAAGTCTATTGATTCCATGCTATTCAACACATTTGGATCATGAAATGGAAACAGCAAAATCTTATTTGATAAATTATGGATACCTATCAAACAATAATTATTCTGATACAGAATTAGTAAATAATAATAACTTTTCAACAGCCATCTTAAAATTTCAAGAGTATTTTAGACTGTCTGAAACAGGTAGTCTGAATACGGAAACAATTGAGTTGATGCGAAAACCAAGATGTGGTGTAATAGATTTTCCTAAAAATTTTGCAACTACAACTGGTCAATGGAATAAAAAAAATATTACATGGAAATTTCACAGAGGTAATACTGATGATGAATTTATAGCATCTAAATCATTTGAAATTTGGAGTGAAAATTCAGGATTAAAATTCTTCCAAAGTAATATACTACCAGATATTCTTATTAAATATAGTGCTGGTAAACATAATATGACAAGTTGTGATGGAAATCGAACATGTGGATCTGGTTTTGATGGTATTGGTCCAGTATTAGCTCATGCATACTTTCCAAATAATGATAAATGCATCGAAATTCATATTGATAAGGATGAAAAATGGTTCAAAAGCTTGGTTCTCCTACACCAGGATTCATGTCTCTCTATTTAGTTTTAATTCATGAAATTGGACATGCCTTAGGATTGTCACATTCCAATGACAACAAATCTATAATGAGACCGTATTATTCTGAAGAAGAAATAAAAAACAATGAATTATCTCAGACTGATATCGATGCAATACAATCTTTATACGGTATTCACGTTCGAGCAACAACAGTACGTTCAATAACATCAACCGCAACAATTAAATCATCATCATCATATCAAACTTCGGAAACAATCATTGGTCAAGGTGTGGTAAAACCAAATTTATGTGCAATAAAAAATAAAGTGGAAAGAATTGCTATTATCAATAATCATATATATCTGTTTTACAAGAATTGGGTGTGGCCCATTTCATTAGTGGATAAAATAATTCATCCTCCAGTGAAAGCTTTAGAATATATACCCTTTGGTTATTTAAATTTCTCAAACATTCATCTATATCAAAGACCTAATGATGAAATTGGGTTATTTTATAATAACATTTTCTATCGAATGGATTCGAACAGTTTTGCTTTACTTGAAAGGAGAGAATATTATAGGATGGATCTTCCCAGATTTATGAAAGTTCAGGGTGTTTTTAATAGTTACAAAGGTAAAACATATGTCATATATGACAATCATTTGTGTGCTGAAATTGATGAATGTTCATTACGAAGGAAATCAGTTAAATATATCAGTGATATATTTCCTGGAATTCCAAGTAATATTTCATCAGTTTTTCGATATATCGATGGCATCATTTATTTCCTTAAAGATGATATGGTATATGAATTTGATGAATTTCTCAACAAAGCAACTGGTTCATACAAATTTGAATTAGAAACTTTATTGAAAATACCATGTCAATCTGAGGGATTATTGAAACAATTAAAAACCTTTTGAATATGATTATAATGAATAAAATAATCGTCAGTAACACAGATTAGTTTTATATTTGTGGAGGGGGATGATATATTAAACACTTGCTATCTTATGATGATGTTAGTAGTAAATAAGCATTACAATATGGATTTGTATGACTTCTATAAATCTAAAATATTTTATGATCGTTTGTGTGACGACTTGTCTTTTGCTCACACATATCATGATAGTGAAAAATTTTCTAAAATTCTATCTGATTTAGGTCTTTTCACTCCAAACGATATTTTTTATGAATTGATAGAATATAATTCTCCTAGGAACATAATAAAACAAGTGTTTGATCATAAATATCAAAATGATTTATTCATTCAAGATATTCAATCATCAATCTGGAATAGTGAAGTAACAATGAGTGAACTAAAACATATATTGGATGATTATGGAAATCTCACAGAGTATGATATCATGAACGTTCAAAACCTGCTAGATGATGAAGAATTCAATGACAAGTATCCTAAATGTAATATTCAGAATAATTACAAACTCTTCATTCATTTATGGATGAAATGATTAATATTGCTTCATACTGCGGGAAATACACTCTATTATGTGACCTACTGGAAGAGTTTAAAGATCATGGAATTGATTTTAAGTTTGATCCTATTAATAATATTTCTCATAAGAAGACTATGAACACTCTGAATAGTGGTATTGCAGGAACATTATCAGAAGATGATCAAGCTGGAAATTTTGAAGCCTCTAGTGATATTATTGTGTTAGAACAGATTAAACAAAAATTACTTCAAACGTAGATATTTCGTCTTCATGTATCATTATAATATTAAGGTTAATTAAAAACAATGTAAAAATAATTTGTTTATTCATGACTAGGATGATAATTATATTAGACAGATAACGCCCAAACTTCTGTGGTTTCTGCACCACTCAAATAGTAATATTTTATTTGCTTCCATTCAAACAAATATATGAACCCTGCTTGCGCTGGGTCACCTTTCCCATCCTCCCCACACAGTACTATAAGCGGTTTTGATCTAACAAAAAGAAAAAATAATCAATATATGAAGTTTACGTAATAATATTCGAAAAACTTACAGTTGAGAAGGCGGAAGCACTTTTCTTAGTTTCTTCATCAATAATTTTTCGGATTGGGCATCTAAAGAACTCATTTTTAAATCA
>CM024243.1:49090135-49152710 GCA_013421045.1 Propylea japonica | reverse complement strand
GATTGAAGTTAAGAAATGGTACGAACGCTCCAAAACTGCCAGGAAAAACTGTTCGTGTAAACGGGCCTTATGTGCATAAGGCCCTGTATTCCGACAATTTAAATATCACTTCTCCAGAATACGGGACCTGGTATCGAAACAGATAAGAATGCGATACTCACAAGAATTTGTCGTTTTCTCAACAAAACTCAGATGTTTGAAGTAGTATTGCGTAAATTTACAAGCAGGGTGTATAGTAACAGCTGGTCTGAATGACACCCTACTTCAAATGCACAAAAATGCAATTTGAAAAACTGAGCAAGCTTTATTATGGCACTCACTATTAACTTTTATAGAGATGATCGAAAGCGTGTGTCTCATTCAACGAATATTCGATCCATATAAACTCCGATGTTTCGCTAGAGTTGTCACATTATTCGCTTCAGTCAATGCGACAAATGGTGAACATTTCGCTACTTCGTTCAAGGTTCATGCAATGGATAACGGTTTTCTTATGGAACTGGAGATTGCGTCTTCCGTATACAGGGTGTCCCAAAGCTCGACGTCAACCCGAAACCGGGTGAAAGGGCAAGTAATGCTGGTTGTCAGAAAGTTGTAAAAAAAGATCTAAGTAACATGATTTTAATATAAAAGGCATTTAGAAAAACACAGAGAATTCCACCCCGTGACAGTCTTTGCACTCCTGTTGCCACAAATATCAACTTTTTCCAACTTTTTTTTTGCTGTGTAACCTTGAATAATGCTTGTCTAAACTGTAATCAAAATTTTGATACTAGCTGCTCTAGGTTTTATAAAAATAGGGTGAACTTCTCAGAATAACCAATTGCCTAGGTTCAACAGATTATATTGAAAAAAAAATGTACTACGCAAGTTTGGCATGTTTCGTCAAAAGTTGGCGCATTTAGTTGGACTTTTTCTACTAAGAAGCAGTTAAAGAAGTGTATTCACAGGCAATCGAAAGCGAATTTGAACTACGGCACCTTCAATTTGCCAAGAATTATACTATTTTGGAATCTTCACCAAATGCGCCAACTTGCGTAGTACATTTTTTTTTCAATACAGTCAGTTGAACCTAGGCAATTGTTTATTTTGAATTTTTTTTCTGAGAAGTTAGCCTTATTTTTATGAAACCTAGAGCAGCTGGTATCAAAATTTTGATCACAGTTTAGACAAGCATTATTCAGGGTTACACAGCAAAAAAAAATTAAAAAATTGATATTTGTGGCAACAGGAGTGAAAGGACTGTTACAGAGTGTAGAATTTTATGTGTTTTTTAAATGCCTACTATTTCGAAAATAGCATTACTTGCCCTTTCACCCGGTTCCGGGTTGACGCCAAGTTTTGGGACATCCTGTATATAATATCTTAAAAAAGAAGCCATGTCGCCGTGACTTTCAAGACGTACCTTGTCTCATTCAGAGCTATCCTGTGCTGATGAGTCCTAATAAGGACGAAATGGTCATCCATAGGTGCTCTGTTTGATACCACTTCCTTGTATTTTGTCTCGAACGAGAACGAAATTAGCTCCGAAGTATGAGTTTAATATTGAATGAATTGTTTACAGGAATTTGGACTAGATTTTATTTTGATTTCTTAAATACTTGCCAACGTTTCGAATCTTTTGTGATTCTTCCTCAAGACTCGACTTTCACAGAGAAACGAACAAAAGAAATATATGACGATATTTTGATTGGAATGAATATCAAGCCTTGAGGAAGTATCACAAAAGATTCGACCGTTGGCAAGTATTTAAGAATCAAAAAAATCTAGTCCCAATTCCTGTAAACAATTCATCAATATTTATAATCATGGACGTTGCCCTTCACAATATAGTTTAATATTGGTTGGTTTAATCGATTAATATATATATTGATCAGTTCACAACGTTCTTCGACGTCTTCTGATTTCCAGCCTCCATTTGTCTCGGTCCTCCCATAGGGTTATCGTCTATCCCCCTCGATCTCATGTCCTTAGTTATTCCCTCTCCTCCAACTCAATCTAGGTCTTCCCCTTTTTCTTCTTCCATGTGGCATCCACTCTAGGACCTGCTTTCGGCAGTCTATCGTTTTCCATTCTCTGGACGTGCCCGTACCACCTCAGTTGTCTTTCTCTGATGTCGTCAGTAATTCGATGTTCTACTTTCATTATCTCAAGAATTCTCTCATTCCTTACTCTGTCCAATCTACTCTTACCGGCCGCTCTTCTCCAATAATCCATTTCCATAGCTTCGAGTGAGCGGAGAGCCTTCTGTTTTTAATGGCCATATTTCACTACCGTAGGTGATATAGTTTTGACTATGGAATCGTACACTCTGTGCTTGTTGTTTTTTGAAATTGATTTATCCCATAGTATTCCATTTAGTTGCCTGATTGCTGTTCTTCCTAGGTTGTTTCGGTGTTTTATCTCCTCATCCATACTTCCGTCGTTTCTGATCTGTACTCCAAGATATTTGTATTTGCTGCATTTCTTTATAACTTACTGTTCCAGTACCAAATCCTGTTGCTCTCCGCCAATACACATATACTCTGTCTTACTGATGTTTACTTCTAGGCCCCACTTGTCGTACTCCTCTATAAGTTTCCGTGTCATATACTCTAGATCTTCGTATTCCTGGGCCAAGACTATCTGATCGTCGGCAAAACACAGAGTGTAGAGAATTGTCTCACTTAATGGTATACCCATGCCCCGACATTTTCTTTTCCATATCTTGAGAACCTGTTCCAGATAGATTTTGAACAGGCAAGGTGAGAGACAGCAGCCCTGCTTTAGCCCCTTGCTCACGCAGAATCCAGTTGAAACCATTTTTCCTCTTTTTACTTGACTTTTATTGTCTTTGTATAAATCCTTGACCGCCTTGATGAGGGTTAAACTTATATTAGTTCTTTCAAGGGCTTCCCACAGTTTTTGTTGGGGTACGCTGTCGTACGCTTTTTTGAGGTCCACGAAGAGTAGATGTATTTCCTGGTTTAGCGCTCTTTTCTTCTCTATTACTTGCGTAAGAGTGAACAGATGGTCGATTGTCGATCTACCGGCCCTAAGACCGGCCTGTTCTTCAGCTTCCATGTCAGAGAACTCCCCTTCGATCTTTTCCAACAAAAGCTTTCCGTATACTCTGGAAATACTACTCAGCACAGCGATACCTCGAAAGTTATCACAGATTTCTTTATTACCCTTTTTATGGATTGTTGTTATGTAGGAGGATCTCCATTCCTCAGGGACGCTTTCTCCATTGAGGCATTTTTCAAATAAGTCAGCAAGACATTTGAACAATTTGTCTGTACCATATTTGAGTAATTCTGGGGGTATATTACCTGGGCCCGGGGACTTTCTATTTTTCAGTCCGCGGCATATCCTCCCGACTTGCTCTTTAGTGACTCTTATGGGGATCCAGTAGTTGTAAGGTGATCATTCTCATACGGTTGGTTGTACTCTGCCCTATCTTCCGTCAAGAGTTCTCTGAAATGTTAGTCCCACTTCTGTAAAGAGATTGGTGAGACAATGTCTCTCTTCTTGTTCTGTCGAAGATCTCTCAATGTTCTCCAGCTCTCTGTGCTCTTTGTACCTCCTATATATGAATTGATTTTAGCGCAGGTTCTTTCCCAGCTTTTGTTTTTCTTCGCTGCTATTGCTCTATGCACTTGTTTCTGGGCTGATCTGTATTCCTTTCTGCATTGTTCTGTTTTCGTACTGAGGTATATGTTATATTTTTCCCTTTTAGCTCTGATTATTTCCTCGATCTCGTCTCGTCCCACCAATACGGTTTCCTTCTGATCCTCCTCCCTTGTTCTCCCAAAGCCTCTAGCGCTGCACCTGTTAAGCATTCTTTTATGTAATCATATTGTTGTTCCGTGGTCTCAAAATATTCTTGGGTGAGTTTGGCGTTTAATCTGGATTGGTATAGTTTTCTAACACTCTCTTGGTCAAAGCTCTCGAGGTTATATTTTTTGTTCTCCGTGATTTCCTGTCCGTTGTCTTCGGTGTAAGTTTTTTGACTGCTTTGAATTCCGAAGGGGATAATTTTGGCTTTAACGAGGTAATGGTCACTTCCACATGTTACTCCTCTGTAGGCTCGTACGTCTTGGACGATCATCCGTGTTTGCTGTCGTGTGATCACATAATCTATGATTGATTTCAAATTTCTTGTATGTTGGACCCAGGTGAATTTGTGAATTGAGCGGTGTTGAAAGAATCCATTCAGTATTTTGAGGCTGTTATGTTCACAAATATCTATAAGTCTGCTTCCGTTGTCATTTACTGTGTCCTCTCCGAATTGACCTATAATTTTATCCTGCTGTTTTGATCCCGTTCTGGCATTGAAATCACCCAACAGAATTACTTCTCTGGAGGTTCCTATTTTTGATATTTCATACGAGAGTTGTTCGTAGAATTCATCCTTCTCTCTTACACTGGAATCGTCGTTAACGGCATATATTCCAACAATTGTGACCTTATTCCCGAGCAGCGTTATGTTTAGTTTGATTATGCGTTGGCTTATTGCTTCCCAGGAATTAACGTATCTCCTTAGATCTTTTCGTACAAGTATGGACACTCCCTGCTGAGCCCTCTTATCAGTAGCCACTCCAGAGTAGAAATGATCATAAAATCCCAGATTTTCCGATCCTTGGCCCTTCTTCTTTGTTTCCGTGAGTACTACTATATCCATGCTAGAACTTTTCAATTCCTGAACAACATCATTCAGTTTGTGGGAAAGACCTTGAACATTCCATGTACCGATATTCATTATCCTTTTTCGTAGCTTGATCGATTAATACATTATTATTATGTATTATTCTCTGATTTCACTATATTGATACACATGGCGATGTTACGCGTTAAACCTCTCGTATTATTTACTAAGTGTTCACTGAGCTGATGAGTCCTAATAAGGACAAAATGGCCATCCATAGGTGCTCTATATGATACCACTTCCTTGCATTTTGTCTTCAAGGAGGACGATATTAGCTCCAAAGTATGAGTTTAATATTGGTTCATTTTAATCGATTAATATTATTCTCTGCTTTCACTATATTGATATTCATGGCGATGTTATGCGTTAAACCTTTCTTATTATTATTCGTATTGCTTCTGAATATTGTATAATCAGTTGGCATGACAATTACACATAAAAATGAATTTCGTAGTTGAACTGAGATTTGAAGCTCGAAGAAAAGGGTAGATTTATTCTTTCATCAAATTTAAAAGCTACTCTCAAGATCGAGACAGATCGGAATAGTTGATCCCCTCAACTTCTCGAGTTTCTCAGTATTTCGGATTTCTTAATCACGAAGACTGAATCAGCCCTTATAGGATTACGTCTCCAAGTTCCATGAGTTATATTCGAATCAGATGGATGATAAACTTTCAAATCTTAAACTCTGCTGAGTTTTTCGCAAACCAACGAGGGTGAATATTAAATCAATTTCGGAAACTTCAAATGTTGTTAACTCCAACTCTGCGATCTGTTATAGAATATCTGATAAATTTTCGTTGAATATTCTTCTAATTATAGTTGTAAATAATTCAAATTTCGTCTTCAAACCGGTTTATTTAATAAGGAAGTGCAAAAGTATACCGCGTGTCTCAGTATACATACTTGGTGTCAGGGATTATATCAGTCATCTCGAGAGATGAATATTTGAAAATTTTATTGACTTTGAGTTGTCCTAAGAATCTTCCACTGGATCAAACAAAAACCTCGGGATTGTTCGGAAATCAACTTTTCAAATTTTTCATTTCACAAAGCACCCTAGATAACTTTGGGCTCTCGTTTCATTTTAGCGATTACTATATCGCTTTGCCCAAATGTTTGTAATTTTCGAATTCGAATAAATGAAATAGATATAGAATATAATCTTTCATGTATAAGCTCCCTGTATATCAGAACTGTTCTCAGCAGGAAATTCTCAAGCCTAAATGTATCATTTTTGAGCGCTCGTTCTACTTGAATGAGTGCTATATCGTTTTGCCTAAATGTCTGTAATTTTCGACTCCCGACTCCCTGATGACAAATCCGTGGTCAAATTCAATTCTGTCCGTAGTGCCGTCCGGCCGTCCGATAGAACAATAACTTTCGAAGGAATTGACTTAGAGACTTGAAATTTTCAGGGTGAGTTCGGTTCCCAAATGGTTCGGTTAAGTTCATTAACCATCAAAATCATACAGGTGTTCCATGAAATATGGCCATTCAAAATGTTTGTTCCTCAATATCTCAGTCAAAACGAGACCCATCAGAATGAAATGCTTGGGCCATATGCGAGATGGTCATAATAAGCTTCACGCAAAATTTTGTGGCCATAGTGTTAACAGAAGCATAAAAAATTCAATTGGAATATTGGGAAGAAGACACTTTATATTTCCATAACAGGATATCCGATTCAAGTGAATTTTTGATTGTGAATGAAGATTGTTATACTTAATCTTCATGCAAAATTTTGTGGCCGTAGTGTCAATAAAATCATAGAAAATTCAATTGGAATTGAAAGGAAGGATCCCTATATTTTCATAACAGGATAACCGATTCAAAATAAATTTACTTTTTGCATCAAAATTGTTATACTAAATGTTTATGCAAAATTTCAAAAGTATCGCATCATCAGAACCATAGAATTTAATTCTTGTAATTATTTATTTTTCATATATTTCAATTTTTGAATAATTTCCAGAATATAATTCTGATTCTGCTGAGATTCTGCATTTATATATTTCTGTTATCAACTTCAAATGCCATATGAAATTCTGAGGTAATAGTCTTATTGCTCCTCCAAAGAACGAGCGCTCAAAAGCTCCTGCTCATGTCTTCTTTTAAATTTTTCACAATTTTCAATTTCCACTCAAATTAATATAATTACCCGGCGAAATAACAATGCAAATTTCAAATATACCGTGGGTTTCACAAAGCTTGGTTGGGCAAACAAATCGTTAATTTTGGTTTAAGTCGATGGTTTATGTCAAAAATGAACTAAAAATTGAACAGAAATGATGAAATTTCAATAATCAAGCTGATTGGAGTTTTGTGAAACCCGGCTTCAGGCTATGATATTTTATACGAGAAAAGTAGGAGCAAGAATAGGTAAAACAACTAAACAGTATGTAAAAATGTTGGTAACTGCTTTTAGACATCTTTCAGCTCGATGGAATAGTTTATGCGAAATAACACTTCCAAGAACTTAGCATTGAGAGTTCTAATATTGATTCCATATTTCCTTCTTATTGAACCTCCAAATCAATGGGAGGAGACAGCAAGGTCTATCCAAAGTCACTTGAATAACCTTTCATGAGCGTAGGCAAAAATGCCAAATGCCTTGTAATCATTGCAAACTACAATAATGTGAGAATAGTCTCCTTATACAAGATGTTCCATCATAAACAAACATATATATTCGTGTAGAGGACACCGGGAGAAACATTTTTGCCTCATACAATGTATCCCGTTTTCAAAACATAAGCCAGATACAGAGTGTTGACCGTCATTTTTGAGCAAGATTCTTATGTGTGTGGTCAGTTATGTATAACACTTGAAGTATCTTACGGTTTTTGGTCAAATCTCAGTATTTTTGGGTACTCTATTAAGACAATTTGTTGAACTCCGAAAAGAAATTCTTCATTAATCTTAGCAACACCAAAGAAACATTCCACGAAAATATAAAATAAAGGAAATAGTCCAAGCTTGAATATGTTCGTGGACAACAGAGAAACTGGAAGCAGCTATCGATGAAATGGGTAAAACCTATGGGTAAAACTGAAAAACTTTTAGCTGTTCTTCGATTCATTGGGTTAATTTGAGTTCAAGAGAGTAAGATTATTTTTGTTAAGAATTAATATTTCATAAATTTATGATAAATGTGTGAAATAATGCTTAGAAATCGAATGTCTGTGGAATCCGGGATTGCTATGTTAAAGGAAAGTCTCAGTTTTTCAAGTCAAATAATGGGGCTACCTATATTAACAGAAATGTTTGATATAAAATCAATAATGTATATAAGGTAATTTTGAGAAGTGAGGAATTTTAAAATTTCATAAAATAGGGTAATATTGTGAAATTTTGAAGACTTCATATTTCGAAATGGCTGAGATAATCCTTTGGAACATCTCCTGGGACATCCGCTATATTTCACGGACGCGGAAATGCGATAACTTTCCACAATAACTCCTTAAAAAGTTGATATTTTCAGTGGAGGTTCAAGATTAAATTGAAGATGAAGTCATACATCGAGACTTTTTTTATTTCAAATTCTAAGGTTATCTTTGTCCCCCTTTGAATAAAGAAATATTGTGTTCTACTCACCTGGATAACTGCCACATTGTATGGATTAATGGTGTCGTACAAACTGGTGCGAAAGCAAACCAAACAAAAATTGTGTAGATGATGTCGAGGACGTCACTGTTATCATTGGTTTCAACGAGTGAAAATCTGACTAGCTTCAGTACCATGATAGGACACATTAATATTCCATAAACTGTAACTGTGAGAACAAGATACCTTTGAGAACATTTTTCTTGTATGAAGTTAAGACCATGTAGTTTTCGATGGCAGCTATTATCTTCATTACTATCTGATCCTCGGAAGTTCTCTGTTTCATCTCTTGATCTGATTTTACATTCAGAACATCTGTGAAAATAGGAAGTGAAATTTTATCAGCCTGTCTCACTGACAAAAGACGAGTTGAATAGTCGTTTGGATATCGAAATTACACTGCGAAAAAAAAATTCACGCACATTATGGAAATCTCAAATTTATTCTACAACTAAAGGTGTTCTCAATGATAATTATTTTTATCAGAATTATGCATTCATATGTTTTCCACTTTCAACGTTTTTCTTCAATACAGATGTTTTTTTCTTACTTTTTATGAGTGTGCGTACTCTTATGCACATCTGTGCACTCGAAGAGGTCTTGGAAAAGTTGAATAATTTATTTGCATATATCTTTCAGATGTAAAATGCCATTGAAACATAATCTTCAATGTTCAGAGAAGACGAAAAAACATAAAAACAGTCCTTGCATTGAAAATCGAAAAGATACTGAACTTAATCACTAAGTGCGAACTCTTATACACATTCACCCTAATATCCTTTCTCTTCCTGGTTTATTTGTGTACAGAACCTTTTCATTTCTTCAATAGATGCTACTTCCGAATTATGAAAATATGAATAACATCAGAGGAAAAATTGCATATTTATTTCCCGCTCACAAATTATCAATTACCGAGCGCAACCTTATGTACAATGCAATAAGATTGTTCAACCTTCTTTTCAACGATCTAAGGGGCATCAAAGGTTATAAGTCATTCCGTAAATCTCTACATCGACTCATCATGAATACTGAACCTTATTATGTTCCTGAATTTCTACAGGCTTGTGAACGTTTATGATTCTGTTGTAGTTCATTTTTGTTGACTTGTTTTCTCTTCGTTGTCTCCTGCTGATAATTTGGGAAATGAATGTATATTTCCGCCGACCTTGAAATAAAAGGTGATTTTAATGTGTACAAAATTGAGCATTAATGGCCCATTTTAATGATCAATTTCTTAGCCATTTTAATGTGCAATTCTCATTGGAACCGTATACAAAGTATTCAGAAGCACTACGAGAAATGTCAAAACTCTACTGGAACATAGAAACATAGAAATTCCATTTTGTCAAATGTATGTCTTGTGCAAAATGAGAATGTATTTCAATCAAGAATTTATACACTATTCATGTTGAGATCGTCGGAAAAATCCTGTAATCAACACGGTTATTAATCTAGCCACTAATGGTCTCGAACGCATTAAAATATCTTGACCATTAGTCGCTGTCTTTAATAACCTAGTTGATTAAATAACTATTATTATTATAAAGCGATTTCCTCACAGGAGCGTACGATTTAATTTTCGGCATACATGTAGATTTGAAACATAACATTGATTGAGTTTCTATAGTTAAATTCAATTATTTCACATGAATATCTCGTAGGATCTGAACTTACCTCATATTCCCTTGCGGAAAGTGGCATTCGTAAATAGAGTCTCCTGATACACGCAAATTCCAAGATCTCTCTTTATTTTTGAGCTCCTGGGATGACCGAATGAACATGTAGGTTATCAGACACATCGGCAGCACATACCTGCAAAAATATTGCTAGTTACCAGGAAATGAAGTTAATGAGAATGATAAGATCATTTGTTTTTCCCATTTGTCAACTCTTGTTTTCGCTGCTGTGGACTTAACCGGAGGTCATGAACCCCAGACTCTAAACCCGTAACTGGTATGATGCAGTTTTTGGAACGTAGGTAGGAGGGGGTCAGCCGAACCCCAATCTTAATTCTTCAAAATATATGTCTTCACATCAACTTATTGCGTTCTCAATAGGCTCTAAATAGAGTCTGAACCATATATAAACCAATAGGCTGAAATAAATTAAAAAAACTCTTATATAAATTCCAAAAATAAAATAAATATTGATAATGAAACCACGAGGAAGACAGAAATTTTTGAAATGCATATAAAGGGTTAGGCATCAGGTTTCATCTATTTTTCATAGTGCGTTGTGGAAATAATTATTTGTTTTTGACAATTGTAGCCACACATTTCAATATATCAATTGTTGGAATTTAATTCAACATCGAGAAATTTTCGATGAATCGACGAATTTATGTTGTGAAACAATTTATATCAACACGTTGACTTCAGTGGCCACTTCTTCTTTATTCATTTTTATCATTCTTTATGTACCAATTAACAAATATGATTTATCAAACCGCCTCGGCGGCTGTAGGGGCTAAGGCGTGCGCCTACAAGTACCTACGAAGCTAGTGGTCCGGGTTCGAATCCTGGTGCGGGTATGGATGTTTGTGTATGTTCTAGTTTGTCTTAAGCCAGTCCCAGACAATGCGTGTATTTGACGAATGTTCGGCATTGGCGGTGCTTCGCGTAGTGTGTGGGAGCTCAACTTCGGGTATCATTCGGCATTGGCCTGCTATCCAAAGTCTTGTCGGTACGGACGGCACGAACCAAAGGAAGACGAAGTACATTCGCGCTCATTCGTGTTAGCTCCCAGACAATGTGTTTATCTACGCGTACTATATGGCCTATTCTGTCTTCAGTCAGAGTCGTGCGACGTGATTTCACGGTGTTTTTAGGTATTATTTGTTTAGCCATCATGGAATGGTCTAATAAATTAATAATAGAGTTCTTGGATCTCTACGAATCATATCCTAGAATAAATATTGAAATATGAAACTTTTCAATTATCGAGAGTAATTCCGAATAATTTTTGATTTCTGACACAGCAATGAGATCAAGTTACAACTAGGTGTTGTGATTTTTATTCTTCTTCTTCTTCTTCTTCCTCTTTTATATAGGTCGTAACCTGTTCTTCTTCACGGTGTCTCTACCGAAGTGGATACCCAGCTCTCCAGCCATCTTTTCCTCGGTCTTCCTATGTCTCTCCTTCCAGAGATTTTTCGATCTCGTGCTATCCTTATAAGTCTTTCGTGATTTTTATTGTAATTGTAAATGATTACTGTCTAATTTGTCTAGTTTCTGAACATATTTTCCTATCCCAATAAACACAGTAACGATTAAAAAACGTTGGATTTTTTAGGTAACGTTACTATATTTCATCGTTCCACAGTTTTTAAAATAAATATGAAATAACGGTACAGAGCATCTGCCACAGAACATAATGCTCTGTTCTACTTTTATAGATTATGAGATTTCAAAGATTAATATTTTGGGAAATATGCTCATCTTTTAACGATACTTTCACCCTTTTCGTAGCTCTTCAGTAAAATCTCAATTAAATAATTAGGTGCAAAGGCACTGAATGCAAAGGAAACGAGGAATGCAATATCCCTTAAGTACTGGTCGTTCAATACGGCGATAGTTGTACCGAAAGATCCTAATTAATTAATTACACGAAAAAGAAACGAGAAAGCATTATCTCCCCCTGCCCATTCATAACTACGATAGCTATATCGAAAAATTTTAATAAAATAATTAGAGTTTTAATGAATAAATGAAAACAGAAGAATAAAAGTGTTAGAATTTTTCAATCTATCGATTGTCAGATCAGGAAACTCAACATAAAACATAAAAAAATATAAAAAACATAAAACTCTATGGATAAAATCGCTCTGCTCCGTCGAAATAGACCGAGCGAAAAGATCGACGTCCGATCGCTCAGATTTTTATGACGAACGCTCCAGATGTCTACGCCCCTCAATCCGGATGTAATAAACGACACGTCTGATGTCGATGCCGAACTACTATACTGACTGCTCTCCGCTACTGTTCTATACTGAGGCCGTTTGGCGAACGTTTGTCAACAGAGAAACGAATGTCGAACATTTCGCTATTGCCGCATTATCTAGTGAGTATGAGTGCTAAGTGTTGAAATGTTCAGTGTCTACATGGCCTAAGATGCCAAGGACATGGGTAAAAGAAAGATGAAAAAATGAATGATTTATCAAAAACTGTTTTTGATGTTTTTTCGAAGCGGACTGTTGATGGTGACACATTGGTCTCACGCGGCCCCTTGAATGTCTCAACACGCCAGCGAGCCACGTGAGACCAATGTGTCACCACATAACTCCTGCACAGACTCGCACGTCGATCGCCTAATATGTCGACAACGCATTGTTCTTTCGTCATTCTTATTTTGAATTGCAAGTGAGAAGTGTTTAGCGATGTGTTAAGAAAAGATTCAAGCACTTTTGTTGAAAATGGGGCTGGATTGTTCATCCGACGACGAGTTGGATGAGGCGGAGGATCCCATTTTTATGGGAAGGTTCAGATGACGAATGTCAGCCAGATGAAAATACGTTCGATTTGGAATCAGAAAGACTGCTCGAAACCAAAATCGACGAAAATTTTTATATATCTACAGAAAAAAACCCAAAACGAACAGAAATTAATAACTTGATTTTAAAAGTGAAACATATTGCAGAAAAAAAATTTTTTTAATCATAATTATGCACCTCAAACACCACAGTGCGATGATAGTAGGTCCACAATACACGAGAACGGATTAAAGTTCACATCACAAACAGTAGATAAGGGATTGAAGGTAAGGCACATAAATTCAACTGAAGACTGCAACAACAGATTGGTTCTAGGTGAACGTAAATAAAAAAGGTCCTGAGATCTGGAGCCTGGTCTCCTCACTGTAAAGTTGAGCATATCCAGAATTGAGGGACTATCAATTATGTTATTTAATATATTGTATGAGAACTTCACAGCCAATATCTTGCGTCCAACATCCAGAGAGGACAAACCAAATCTCTCCAATATCAATCCATAATCGGAGCCTCTCGCAGAGTACACGCCATCTTCCCTCCAAGACAGATATTTTAAAAAACGTTTCTGTACTGATTCAATGCGCTGTTTATGGCAGTTGTAAAGGGGATTCCAAATCACAGAGCCATACTCCAACCTACTTCGTATAAATGCCTTGAAAAGGCATCCACAACTGTGAATTATGAAACCATAAGTCCTCGAAACCGAAAGCACCAACTGATCGATGTGGGGAACGAATGTTAGAGCACTATCGAAAATCAAACCCAGATCCCTCACTTGAGCCACCCTTGGCAATAGCTTGCAGTCCACTGATTAGGGATACATGATAGGCTGCTTACTCCTCGTGAAAGACATGGTATTACATTTGTCTATAGTAAGGCTGAGTCTGTTAACAACACACCACTCACATAGTCGCTCAATATCGTTCTGAAGTCTACCGCAGTCATCCAAGATGATTATCTGGCGGAAAATCTCTAGGTCATCAGCAAAGACCAACTCTCACTTTCTATTGCATCAATAATATCATTTATGAACAGTGAGCCGAGATTGGAACCCTGGGGAATACCAGATGTTGAGGTACCTATACTCTTCTGAACGGGCGCCCTCTACGTGACGACGGTTGAATAGGTAGGACTCAATTACTGCCACCAATGAATCTGAGAAGCCATATTTCGAACTGAGCTTTTCAATGAGGACCTTGTGGCTTATCTTATCAAAAGCCTTCTGAAAATCGGCAAACATCACATCCACTTGATGACCTCCATCCAGATATCGAATTAAAAACTCAGAAAAACAGACCAGCCTACTAAAACAAGACCTTCCGGTCATGAACCCGTGCTGCTCAATATGTATAAGATGTTTTACAACTGGATAGATTTCGTTGCACAAAATAATTTCGAGAACCTTAGAGAAGTTGCACAACAAAGATATTGGCCTATAATTTTCAATACAAGAATAACCTTGGCAAGCGTACACCCCAGTTCTCAAGATTAGACTGTAAATATGTTGCAAGGGAATCAGCAAGGCAGCAATACAATCTTTTACTAAATAACTCGGCACGCCATCTGGGCCAGAAGCCGCTTTACTTCCCAACCTCTTCACAGCTCTCAATATCTGGTTTTCCGTAATTGAATCGACCGAAACATTTGATTGAAACGTCTCCTGGAAGTGGACGTCGTTCACGGCGTCCACATCAAACACGTTGCTGAAGTGAGAACCAAATGCTCCGACTATGTTCTCCGTTCCCTCCACAATTTGGAAACCATGTGTCATTCTTCCTGGTATCCGAGAATTACCTCTCTTATCATTAATAAATTGCCAAAATCTATCAGGCTGAGTTTTCATTGTATATTCCGAATGCCGAATAAAGTTTTTATATTTACTGTGCAGCAGGAAAAGGCGGATGGTGGGGGTCAATAGGAACATAGGCAGGAACACCATAGTCCATCTCACAAGACACATTGGAAAACACCAGATCTAGCAGTCTATCATTTGCATTTCGCTGAGCGTTAAATTGCACCAAGTCAAGGATCTAGAAGACATTAAGAGCCAAAGAACTCCACAATCGACCAAGAAATGCATGCAGTATGACAAACATTTCCCGAAACATATACTGCCAAATTGAAAAAGTGTTTATCACTCTGCATTTCTTGGTCGATTGTGGAGTCTGTTTTTTATTTTATAGAGTAATGTTTTGGGTTCTATCAGAAATGTTGTTTTTTTTCTATTAAATAACAATAAAAATAGGACGGATAATGTGTATCTAATTTTCTCAGAATAAAAATCAATCTCTCTAAATGAACGTTCAAACGAGCGCTCCAAATCGTAGGCCAAGCGCTCTTTCCTACGCAGTAGGCATTACTCTATGGCATACAATAGATTAGATTAGATTAGAGGAGGGGCGATCAAAACCGACCTTGCGAGCACCTTGACCTTAAGATCTATTGTGCATCCCCGCGCTGTTTTCCAGTCCGGCAGCAAAGTCTCAATGAACTTCACCACCTTTCTGGGGGCCACATCCATTACTTGTTCAGGCTTTAGGAACCTGAAGCCAAGATGCCGTAATCGTTTCTGGTGAACAGCTTCACACTCACATAGCAGGTGTCTAGCTGTGTCGGTGGCTTCTTGACAGAAGCGACATGTACTATCGGGCGCCTTTCCGGTGTTTTTTTAAGTGATACCTCACGGGACAGTGCCCAGTGAGAGCGCCCGTCAGTTTCCTCAGTTCCAATTTGCTGAGTGAGAGGACTTTCTTGGTCCAGCTCGTCGAGTGAGAGAGAAGTGACTTAGCTTGCTTTTGACCATTGGTCGTACGCCAGGACATAAGCTTCCTCTTTTGTTCCCAGTCCTTAATAGCCATTGCCTGATGACTGGCTGGGAAGCCTCAAAACGGTTCTGGTCCAGTGAAGAGGGTTGTCCCTCCTTCCCTGGCCAGTTGGTATGCCGCTTCATTGCCGTGAATCCCGGAGTGACCAGGCAGGCACCCAGATGAGATTGACCTGGTTCTTTTCTCCGAGTGTGTTAAGTGACGTTTTGCATTTCCAGACCAACTTTGACTTCATTTGTGGAGAGTCAAGCGCTAGCAGGGCTGCTCTGCTGTCAGATGCTATATATATATATATATATATATATATTTCCTATCTTTGGTAGTTGCATTTCGCACAGATAAGAGCGCAACGCACTCCCTTATAGCAAGTGTCTCTGCCTGAAAAACCGAAGGACACAGACCCATTGGTATGGATGATTGGATTGAGGGACCGTAAACACCGGCTCCGACTCGTCCGTCCTCAGTTTTTGAGCCATCAGTATAAAATACCGTAGACCCTCTGGGGAAAACTAATTCTTTATTAGCCCATTGGTTACGACTTGGGAATGTCGTGGTAAAGTTTTTCTTAAACTCTTGTCTCAAGGGTAGGTTATCTGTGTTGATCTAGGATTCGTTCGAGGACTAAATGAAGATAAACAGTTCACGGATGTCTGACAAGACTTTTTATTTCAATATGTATAACTCATAGATTATAGAGTATAGAAAGATAGGAAACGGCCCTGCATTCGTAGTACTAAAAAACGACTACATTTTTTAGTTCACATTTGACCCAGAGATGGCACTGAAGATCGATTTTTATATAAAATCTGTAATTTTGATTAGAAATTATATAAAGAAAACTGTAATAAGAATTGATACGAAATTCGTATTCCCTTCAGGATGTTTCATTTTTATATTTTAAATCCATAATTTTCAATAAAATTCAGTATTTCATGTTTAATATTTTTATTATGCATTTATAGAAGATATTACAGAAATATTAGGGTATTATTGTAAGATTTATACATGGATTGAATATGAATATACTTAGTACGTCTGTGGAATTCCAGTTTCTGGCTCAGTTCAATTGCAGCTTCGTTGTCCACCATCACTGTTTGAATTGACGGAAAACTTTTCCTGAATAGTCACTTTAACCATTTCATTTTCCGTACAGCTACTATTTCTGCCTCTATCGTGGAAATAGCTACAGATGTTTGACGTTGATCAAGCCAAGATATAGCTTTACCTGCATACATCCATAAAACACCAGTTGATCATCCAGTTTCACTATCTCGTTCGTAATCTGCATTACTGAAGGGTACAAACTCATCTTTTTTCCACTTTTTTCGAGATGACACTAACGGCAAAAGCCGTTCGAAGTGAAATAATATTTGTGCAAACGAATTGATTGGCACTTTTTTATATCAATGACATTTCCCATGTATATTGATTTCGAAACTTATAATCATAGAACCAGAATTTTAACCCTTCTATAGTGACATTAGTTCACATTTGACCCAGAGATGGCGCTCATACACTGTAGTCGTGTCGTTTCCGATCTTTATACTATATAATCTTTGGCATAACTGACATTACATACAACTAATCAATATTATTCATAGAACATAAAACTTGGAAACAATGCTGCAAATGAATTGTCCAACAATCTGTGACTACATCCTGAAGCTCCTTACACTCATTTAGAATGCGGAGGTGCCCTGAGTAGTCACCAATTTTCAGCTCCAGCTCCCTTGCTACTCGGCGAGCCCATCTGGCCGCCCCGCATGGCATACAATACTTTTCCGTTCGAACGTGAGACCCTTGAATGAATAAACGAAATGATTATATAGCAGCGGCAGTGAGACCCTATGTTCTCACCCGGCCCATCTTTCCCAAAATAGTGTGAGACATACCTACGTGGTCTCATATGGCACTCAACGTATTAAGTAATTCGGTTGTGCAAGAGCGCAGCAATTTTTGTATCGAATTTAATGTGGAAAGACAGAAGAATTTCAACACAACAAAGCATAATGAGGTGGATGAAATATTTTGTTAGAGGGAATGTTGCATTAAATTTTCATGGAGGTATACGTACAGTCCGAACACTAGAAAATATTGACCTGGTAAGAAAAGCTGTGATAATAAGTCCGAATCTATTTGCATCAAGGCAGTCACTTGCATTGCACATTTCCAACAGCACATTTCCAACAGGACATTGCAAAGCCTTTTGCATTCTGGTTTCACTTCCACCCATAGAAAATCCAAGTTCTTCAAAAATTATAAAAAGTAGACAAACTACTTCGTGTTGCTTTCTGTAGACATTTTTCACCAATTTTACAAAATGATGAAAACCAGTTATATTTCTTGGTGATGTCAGACGAAGCGCACTTTCATTTAAGAGGATATGTGAACAAGCAAAATTATCGTTATAGATTCGACGTTAATCCGCAACAGCTTGATTCCGAAATTTGGTGACATAACATGGCCAGGTGATTTCCTCAATTTGACGGCTCCTGATTTTTTTCTCCGGGGATATCTGAAGGAAGAGGATTATGAAAGGCGTCCCAAAATACCATCCAAGAAATCAAAATAACTAAAAAATAGATACCGCTTGCAAAGATGTGGATAATCAAGGAAGCCATTTGAAGGATGTTATTTTCAAGGCATAAATTGCACATATTAATACAATTAATTTTCGTAATTTTGTTTCAATGAAATGTTTTTTGCTCCTATAACAGATTTTTGAAAAATCTCCGTAGACGGTTCGCGCACAAGTGCCACATACTGGAGGATGACAAACACCACATGCTTCCAATGTTTTTACTCTTGTTTGCGTGGACACTCTGCACATATGACTGTCTTTTCTAATTGATGAGATATTGTTTCTTCAGCTTCAGGAAGTTCCCTCCCTATAATAAAAAGAATGTTCAGTTGGAATCTTAGGAAGGTGCCTATTTTTTTTGCTCTCCATATGGCATAAAACAAGTTGCCTGACCAGAGATTTGATGTATTCCTATCTTGAAAGTTCTGCATTATTTGAAAGGACAGAAAAAATGTTTGAAGCATTCACTCGCTGAGGAATCATTCAGAATTTCATAAAATACTCATTAGTCATCGTCTGGAACGCTTATTGCACCCGTAGACATTACATTTTTCATCCAACGCATCAATTATGCCAGTTGGTGAAACTCCCTTCATATTAAATAACGTTATATTATTATTGGCATCAGGAATCTAATTTGACATCCCCCCCATATGCAAAAGACAATATGTTCAGTTAGTCGTAAAAGACATTCGCAATAATACACATTGGGTACGTTCAGCAGCACTCAACTGTTGGCATAAAGCAAAAATCTGTTGAGTAGAGTTGAGTTTCAGCGGATGAAAATTTTCTGAACGCATCGCTGACTGATTTACAAATCTGACATATCATGATATAACCTTATTTTTTGATACCCAGTTGAGACACTTTTGGTGATTGTACTTGCAGATTATAAATTGAAGTGTATTGGAATAACCAAAATACTCCTTAATAAACTTCAACTCACAGAACACAACAATACAACTTCAACTAAAAACCCTAAACATAATTTAATTGAGTTTCAATCATCTTATTTTTCTGTTCCTTTTTTCTGCTTCGAATTTTTCGTTTCAGATTCAGAATTCCGAAGGCATCCTGGAGAGGGTTATCGTTTGGACTAAATAAAGAAGAAATCCTTCAATATTTTAATAGTTTTTAAGTGTTATTTTTGTTGGAACGGCGAGACAGGGTTTCTTCTACTGGGGTTTTTCCCTGAGCTCTGGTATCATACGAAAAAATAGTATGGAACCCCGTTCTGCACTCACCTCAGTCAGGGATTTTTATTTATTAGAATATTAATATCAATTCAAGATTATAATTATCAGATTGAATATTCAAGAACTAATTCTGTAAGGTTCCATCAAACCAACAATTTATTTTTGTTGAATCAAGCAAGCAAGAGAGTAGACCAATCAGAAACATTCCGAACAGCTCCGAAATGTGCAGTTTCCGAGGGCACAGGGTAGAGGTGGAAGTTTTAGTTCCTTTAGATGAACTAGTTCACTAGTTCTCATCCACGATGGAGGAATAGTTCACAAGTTTAGTTCTCTAGTTCATCTTGTTCACATAGTTTACAATCGAACCTTCCTCATTTCAGTTCATTGATGCGATATGAACTAAGAATTAGCGTTCTAGCGTATAAGAGCCTTGATTTCATGTCATGACTGCGGAATTGAATATTAAACTAATAAAACCTTTAAATGAAACTGAGCACTGATGTTGGCTTCTGGAAAACAGGAAGTAGTAGTGTCCGTTATTTATGTATAAGGATGAAATGGAGTTCTAAGATTTGCTTCGAGAATAAAAGGAAATGATCAAGAAAATTGAATGTAAGCTGTTTGTTGAACTATCCAACAAATTGACCTTCGAATAGTCACGTCAAAATTTTTGACATAGGTAGTCGCGCCGGTCTCACACACCGTGCATACTCATTGAGCTTGAATGCTAAGTGAAAAGGCTTTCTGCCTAAAAATTCAGATGGATGTCTTTCAAAACATAACTGAGTGACAAGAAAATGCAAGATTGGTACATATTTCGAATTGATGCAAATATATTGGGGAAATTGAAAAAAATTAATTTTCTTCATATACCCTACTTTAATCAGTCATAAAAAAAAATCAAACTCTAAGGATTTGAAGACTAGGAATAACAAAAAGTTACACCTTTCATCAAATAAAAATTATTCTACAAACATATTTTAGCTTACTGAAGGCCATTTTCTAGGCAGTTTTTTGTTGTGGGGGGAAATTTTTCCAACGCGTCACTTTATCTTTGCCAAAAAACGACAGTGTATTACTTTGATGTTCTTCCTCATCATCATCAGAAATATTCTGCTCTGAGTCATCACTCTCAAGTTGTTGTTCTAAATGTTCAAATTTTTCTTCAGACTGATCAATATCTGAATGTTCGTCATTTGCTATTTGATCCTCTTCCTCATCTAAAATCTCTAGTAATTTCTGCAGTCGAGCTTGCTCTTTTTCGTAAGACCACATGGCTAAAAAAACAATGAATTTACCTCGTTATAAGTTATACAGAACCTGAAACTCACCGTTTAATCGAACTATCAAGATGTAAAAAAATAGGGTACGAGAGAAGTTGCGCCGGTCTCCCACACCGTGTCACGATATATTTTTTTTGTACTAGCACGTTTCAGGATGAGATTCGCAATGACTCTCTGTCGCATCCTTACGGAAAGATAGAAGGAGCCGGAGATGTCATGCCCCCTGAATTTCTTAAAATTAGGATAAAAAGTGTCTGGCCGGTTTCACAGACCGTGCGCGACTAACGGAGGGTTAAGAAATTTATTATTTTTCTCCCTAAATTATTTAGTTTCAGATTACTGCTCGGAAACAATATTTGGTACAATAATATGAAAAAAAGCAATATATACAGGGCGATTTTTTTAAGTGTTTCATTAGACGTTTTCGAGGAAGGAATTGTAATACAGATTCAAGATTTTGTATTTTCGTTTTAGAGTACATGAACTTTAATTATAAAATATTTTCGAGAGGAATCTACTTCCGGTTTCACCGGAAACGAATGTACACTTCGTTATTTCAAATGCAATTCCCTGTATATTTATACATATTTGAATTCTTCGTTCAATTCTACACTGATTTGATGTATGATATGTGCAACCACTCAAGCGGTTCTTGAATTATAGCCTGATTATCAAATTTTTTGAAAAAAAGATTGTCACAAATTAGTGTCCATATCTTTAAAATCCCTCATTACAAGAATTTCTTTTTGCGAAAGTGGAACAGAAGAAAGTACGCTGATACTGTTTCTTGTATAACTTATGAGGAAATATTATACAGGGTGTCTGGAAAAGGGCCCCAAAGTGAGCCTCAATAAAACTATGAAATCTCACTTTTTTCAAATGGCAACCCTATAATTTTGTAATTCCAATCGATTGCTCGTCAAAAACCAGTTAGGGTGTCCCGAACATTTCATGCCTTTAAAATCAGTAGTTTTGCGATGCATCATCAGCAAACAGAATAATCGAGACATTCAACAACATTACATAAGATCTCATGTACTCCGGCAAGTCATTAACAAATAGGATAAAAAGTAAAGGACCAAGCACAGATCCCTGTGGTACACCCCTGTCCACTGGATACCTTCCCGTGTCATGCTGGTTCACTCGAACAAAAAACAAACGACCCTCCAGATAGTCCTGTACCCACCTTGTTTCTTCAGGAACTGGCTGAACAGGGAATTTTCCTCGGAATGGAGCGCAGGGGTGGGCCTGAGGTGGTCGAGGATTCTCATTGAGAGACCGTCCTCGCGATCTGAGGTCAATAGGCTTCTGTTGCTGGAGAGGAAACAACTCGGTCTGGTGACTGGTGCATTGACTGGTCACCTGTTTGACAAGCATTTGAAGAGAGTGGGATTGACGAGCTGCTCCCTATGCCGGTGGTGCAGGAGTACTGATGAAACGGTTGAGCATATTTTGTTCAACTGTGGGAACCTTAATGAGTTAGGGTCAACACACCTAGGAAATCCAACACCTTCTATCCTTATGGTGAGAGGGACCACTCCTGGCAGGCTCGCGACATTTCTGTCTTCGTGTCTGAGGAGCTGAGTCTCTATAGAACTATGCAGGTGAACAATGGGCCACTAGGCCTCAGTTCGGCCGGAAAGGCACCGCGCAGAGAAGAAGTACCCACCTCAGGAAAACACTTCTGAAGCCCAAGTTGTACAGCTTACTTAGGATGAAACCAAAGTCAAGGCAGTCAAAAGCACGAGACTCATCAAAAAACAACCCAGCGACCGGAACTCCCTCATCCAGACAGCCATAAACGTATCCAACAAACTCGCAAGTGGCAGATTCGGTTGATTTACCAATACGAAAGCCATGCTGCCCACTCGTTATCGTAGAAAATTTGTCCAGAAATTTGGGCATTCTGTTGTGTATAACTTCTTCGAAAATCTTTGATAATGAGTTAGTAATTGATATTGGTCGATAGTTTGCAACATTTTCTTTGGAATTTTTTTTTGTGTATAGGAATTACCATAGAGATGTTAAGCATTGAAGGATATTTTCCAGAGGTTACTGAGTTGTTAATGAGATGTGCGAAAGGTTAAGATAATTGATCAGCCAGGACTCTCAGTATTTTTACAGAGATCATGTCATGACCGCCACTATTTCCCTTCTTTAGATTCTTAATCGCGTCTGTAATCTCAGGAGCTTGTACAGGATGAAAAAAAAAGTTATTCTCTGTCAACGTCTGTGTTGTACACGAGATCTCCTTCCACAATAGAGGTCTGAGTAGATGCGGGAAAACGAGTGATTCTGGAAAATCTTGTTGTGTGTTCAGAAGTCTATGAGGCGTATTGTCTTCCGCTTTTGTTATACATATAAAGTTTCTCCAGTGTGTCGCATAGATTTCTGTTCTGAGGAGTTGATAGGATGATGGACACTGTGGAAGGAATGTGACCTGGATTTGTGAGGATGTGCTCTGCTAAAGTGGACTTGCCGTGGTTCTTCGTTCCTATGGCTCAAAGGTGCTCGTTGGTTGTTGTTTTTACACTCCTAAAAGTTCGGCCTATGTAGAAATCACCACATGAGCAATTCAACCGGTAAACCCCCATCCCATCAGTCGGATCAACTATATCTTTATTTTAGGAAGGAACTGATTTCAGTGAGTTTTGAATTTTGAAACAAATTTTTATGTTGATTTGTCTATTATATTTTTGATTTTTTCAGCAACTTTTGGAATATATGGGATATAATGGCTTATACAGAGTGACTGGTGACGTAAGGGACAACGGCTAAATGGAGATAAAGGACCTCAAACTAGATGGGGATTGAGGTTGTCCCATGAGGCTCTTAGTTTCAGAGAGTTTGCAGTTTTTTGCAAAAGTGTTAAAACTATAAACTCTCATATCTTCGTCATTATGGCAAATTTCCGCTGATACTTGGCAAGCTTGTTACTATACATATTCTCCATCAGATCGAGAAAAAAATTTCAAAATTTGCAGGTCCGTATTCAGAAATTTAAATTTCCGTGACAGGTGAGAAATATCACTCGGTGAGATTAAAAAATTTATATGAAAATTGGAATCTGCGAAAAACACCGAGAAAAAATCTCTTTTTAGTTTGAATGGCACAAATTTTTTATAGCTTTTATGATTTGTTGAAAGTAGAATATTACAATTCATTCATATTTAATTGAAGAAACATACTATTTCTGATAGAAAAAAAACACTGAATTTGAAATGCTTGAATTATCATGACGCAATTTGAATATTCCTCTACGTTTTGAAATCCTTTATTGATTATTTTTCTATCAATACTATAAGAAAAATTCAAAAAACAATAGAAAAAAAGAATGAATGTTGTTGTAAACATTAGTACCAGATGGATTATTATTCAGGGGTTCTGAGAAGAAAATCAAACTTTTCTCGAGCTGAAATTCAGTGTTTCTCTTCTATCAAGAGTATAACTTTTCATCTTGTGGATATGAAAAGTACTTCCATTGTTTAAAAGAGGCAATGAGTGTGTGAGGGGAATGGCTCTCATATCGAGCATTTCTTTATTTGATTTTTTTATGAATCATATATGCTACTGTTCCTCTTTTTATGTTTGTATTGTATTTTGAATTTTTCTTAAAATATTGATAGATAAACTGATGAAAAAGGATTTCCAGATATAAAAGAATATTCAAACTGCATCAGGATTATTCAGGAATAGTATGTTTCTTCAAGTGAAAATGAATAATTGTAATATTCAAGTTTCAACATATCATTAAAACAATAAAATTTGTGCCATTCAAATCAAAAACAGATTTTACTCAGTGTTTTTTATAGATTCCAATTTTCCATTCCAATTTTTTTTCTCTTATATACCGAGTGATATTTCTCACCTGACACGGAAATTGAAATGTTTGAATACGGACCTGCAATTTTTGAAAATTTTTTCTCGGTCTGCTGTTGCCCCTAAAGAAGGATAAAATAGAATTTTTCATTTACAGAAAGCCCACGTGCACCGATCATGTCATCCCATTCGAGTCGAATCATCCACTTCAATGTAAGTTGGCCGCTTTTCGCTCCCGCTTTCACAGACAACTAAATACACCATTGACCACAGATGATTTTATAATGGAATACAACATCGTACTACAGATAGCATCAAAGTACGGTTTCCCTATAAGTCTGACTAAGAACCTCTTCCACAAAATATCATTCAAAGTAGAAATAAGATATTCAACCCGGCTTACTCCCATATATGCTTGCACATTGAAAAATATAAATGACAGGTTCACGTAACGATTTTGTTGAATTGAATAAATTGATAACAAGAGTAAACGACGACGTGACTTAACTAGAAGATTGTAGAAATCAAATTTAATAGAAATAGTCCGTTTTGAAATATTTGAAACAAAAAATTCTTGAACTTTAAGCAAAGCTATTTAGATCCATGTTTTCATAAACAAGGTATGTTGAAAAATCTCTTTTCAGCGTTTGATGACTATATTCTGAAACACCCTGTATATTGAGAGGTACGAGTAAAAAATGCAGTATATTTCCTATTAAAATGAAATGGTATTCGTAAAATGGATTTAAATTCCACTTTTCTGAAATTCACGTTTTCTCAATTTTTCATAATATTTGAGAGTTTAACATGATTTGTCGACTAATTGGAATGTGAGTGGATTACTGTAAGAAATTATTACCGTATGTCTGCTACACAATAAAGGCCCGTATCTAAAGTGCGAGGCTGCTCGCTGCGAATGTCTCGTGGCGCATGTTCGGCTTGGCCTCGGACTGTCGAAACCGTGGTTGCTCGACTCGAATTGGGCGACGCGAGCGCCTCACAGCGAGGAACCCTGGTATCCAGAGTCCGAACGAGGCATTCGCAGCGAGCAGCCTCGCACTGTGGATACGTGCCTCAAGCCGGATTTAGACGAAGCGCACCCACTCGCGCACCAAAACTCATCCTCGCGTCAGTATTTCCACGACGCGCTGGATTCGCCTTCTCATCCTGGCTCCCAGGTAGTAATCAGCCTCGTATAGAGTCCGAGACTCGACCAGGCTTGACTAGTTCCAGAAGCTTGTACAAAGGACACAGCGAGGCTTCGTTGATGCGCGACTGAAAACCGACCGGCAATGGCTCAACCCGAGGACGAGGGGCGGGCCTCATGGCGAGGAGCATGTTTACACTATGCGAGGGAGCGGAAGCGAGGCTGGTGCGCTAGTGAGTGCGCTTCGTCTAAAACCAATTTTTTTTTCTTTTTTATCACTAACCCCCACTCTTTAAAGCCATTTTAGTAATTTAATCATGTTTCATCTCGCTCCATAACTGATCAATTATTATAGTGTTTTTAACTATACTAAATAAAAATATTTTTTTTTTTTTTGAGAAAATGAACATAATAAACAGTCATTCGAAAATTGATGAAAGACGTTATCGAAGCCAGCATTTTAAATAGAAAGTTCAGAGGTGAAAATATATTAATACCACCGATTCCTATCATACCTACAGATGTGCCAAATCAATTCAAACGAATTCAGTTTCCGATAAGATTGGCATTTGCAATGACAATCAACAAACCCAAGGCCAAAAAATGTTTTTCACTCGGGCAATTTAACGTAAAGATGGGCTAACAAAAAAAATTGCTCACGCTATAGCATTAAAAGATTGATGTTGATTGTTAGTGTTACTGTCGTTACTGAAATGTGATATGTAATTTTGAGATATAATTATAGAATTACTATGATATTATCTGGCGTTTGTAATTTTTTTAGTCTCATATCGTTCATAGCGCCACATGCCTATTTCACGCATATACCACATACTTGCACATTTATAATGAGTTCATTTTGGGTCTAGACTAGAATTTATCTACAGACTAGAAATAACATAAATCCCCTTGGATTTCAATAACATTATTGTACCTCATTCAAGTGAGTACTCATCAAGAGAATAATTATGTTAATCGCTGCTGAGTGTTCTAGTGGAAGAATAGGTTCATATTTATTCCGTCCGGAAATATCCTCCTTTCCAACGAATTTCCATTATTTTGAACAGTGTTAATAATTCATTAATCATGAACTAACTCCAAACTAACTTCACGAAAACGTTCCTATTTCATGATGTAATTATACAGATTACCTTCATTGTCTTCATTAGCAAGTCCTATTTCCGATACATCACAAAAACTTCTTCTGAACATCAAGTCGCGCTATGTGTATTCTGTGATAAGAACTTTACATACAAGTGGCGTGATTCAGTCGAATGAGAACAAAAGCGTAATATCTAGCCAATACAGCATCTATGTTTCCATCCCATTTTTCGAAAAGTGCTGGGCTGGCTCATTTTTTCGGTTTTGGAAATATTTCGAAAACCACTTAGAATTAAGAAAAAAAAATCATCGGCACAAAGCAGCACAAACCTAGCACAATTCAGCACAACAAAATTTTTTCGAAAATCAAAAAGTGCTGGGCCAACTTCATACACATATTGCAAGTCGATGTTTTTCGTGAGAGTATTAAAAAAACATAATTGAAGAATTTTGTTGTAATACTTTTTTATATTTCTTTCTGCTTTAGGTTCCAGATTTGCACACTCTGCAGAAAGACAGGACATCTGTTATGATTTGTATGTTTCGATTTTTAAACTCAATTACGAGAAAAATGAAGAGTTTATTCAATGATGTTCATGCATTATCAGGTATAATATTTATTTTGGTTTTGAAAACGAAAGACATTTTTGGAAAAAAAGTTTACTAAAAAATACAGAGCCGTGAATGAAATATCAAATCAGATGTATCAGAGAAAGACAAATAACGAATAATGTAATAAGACTAGTTTATATCACAGCATGTGTATGTTAAAATTCATACAGCACAATTTCAAAGGTTGGTACTGAAAATTAATGAGGTACAGTTAAAAATAATTTATAGGTCTTCAAAAACAATACACATTGATCCAACTTATACTATCCAAAAAAATTAGGAACTTAAGTGAATTAAGGTGAGTTCGGTATTTTATCAAACCAGTTATCTATTATTCGAAATTTAATTAACTCTCACTTGAAGCGAAAGTGCCTTCTCCTAATTCACGTCTTTTGGCCAAAGTATATGGATTGTCAGCACAATCAACAGCCACAGTTTCCACACACACTTGTTGCCCTTTATGTAGTTTTTATTCCTGCATTTTTTTATAGTCATTATTGAATATGGCACCACATACCACACTTTGTATCTTCTTCGGTTAATTTTTGCGTACTTAACTGATTTACGTGTCGAACGGAGGTTCGATAGAATAAGAAAAAATACTGCCTGGCCAGGAACGAGTGAAACAGCGCGAATTGTTACCATATGGTTTTTTATGACACAGTCCATGCGACATCAAAACCCAAAACCGAAAATTCATTAATCTTTCAACCACTATTACACCATTATTGCCAGTTACACTGAATGTACACTACTTAAACACAACACGAATTTTATTATATTCGTACAATTGTCGCTATACCGCTTTTCTTTGTATGCTTTTGTCGGGCCCAGGCGAACAGAGCACTTAGTTCTACCGGTTTAAATAATTTAATGAAAACTTTTTTGGAAAAACGTATTCCAACTACGTTGTAATTTTACCAACGGCTTCGAAAATTTTTCAACTGTTTTGAAATTTTACTAACTGCTTCGACATATTTTCAAGTGCTCCGAAATTTACCAACTGCTTCAAAAATTTTGAAAACTGCTCCGAAATTATCTCAACTGTTAAGAAATTCTTTCGACAGCTTCAAAATTTTACCAACTGCTTCGAAAATTTTACCACTGTTTTAAAGTTTTACCCACTTCTTCGACATTTTTCCCACTGCTCCGAAATTTACAAAATGCTTCAAAAATTTTGGCAACTGCTTCGGGTCATTTGATTTGGTACGGCATCAGTGTCAGACTATTTCAATACTGCTAATCCATCATTCCCTAATGTCGTACAAAAATCATGCGACAAGGGGAAAAATCTAGGGTTGGAATCCCCTCTCTTTCTGTAGTCCAGGAGGTGACTTGACACAACATGATATAAATTTATTTTGCAAGGGCGGATATAGCTTTTTTTCATGGGGGGGGGGTAGTAATGATTCAAGATCGATAAATCAGGTTCAAAACTTGAAAAAAATTTAATCAAAATATTTAGGAGGAATAATATAATAAGAGAAAAATAGTAGTAAAGTAATAGTAGTTGTAATGAAGTTCAATTTTATAACTGAGAAATTGATCTTCATTTCAAAATAATTTATTCGAGTTTTCATTTTAAATTCGTGAATTTTTATTCCGTTCAGAATTAATTCAAAACAATCGAAAAAACCGAACATTTAGCGATTGATTTTGTTTTTCATACAGAAAACATCGTAGAACCGTCCGCCAGAACAACGCCGATCGCCGATAACGCCGTTTTTTGCATATACGTACGATAAGCCAGTTTTAAGATGTTTTTACCGAGGTACTCTCCTGCAAATTTTAACGTTTCTGCGCCTACCTTTTCCACCCCCCTCCGGAAGATTATAAAGGCGAGGTTTCCCTCCATCGGTAATTAGTTCCGAATTATTTTCTGATCTAAACGTTTTTAGATTTTTTCTAAGCTTCCAAATTTTCTCATTTTTGCTACCTTTTTAAAGTGAGTGCTAGTGCAATTGAATTGTAAGTACCGAGCCGATTTATTGCAGTCCTATTTTTATTCCTCGTTGAGTCTACTTAAATAGCTGTTCCGTCAGATTCCGTAACAATACCTTTCCTAGTTTGTCCAGGTGCCCGTAGTTAGTCTGTCCTTCATGGTGTGTAAACTCATGGTCAGACCGAAGGGCTCAAGCGAACCACTGCTATAGTACGTTTGTCCGTATAACCGGTGCCTGTAGTTAGTCTGTCCTTCATGGCGTGTAAACTCATGGTCAGACCGGAAGGCTGATGCAAACCAATGCTATAGTATGTTCAACCGAATACCATTCCTGCTCTGTCCTGCTCCTTAGTGCCTGTAGTTAGTCTGTAATTCATGGCGTGTAAACTCATGGTCAGACCAGAAGGCATAACCGAACCAATGGTGTAGCACGTTCGACATATCTTGTTCAACCCTCTAATTTCACCTGGCCAAACCCAACCGGTTTAGACGAGAAACAAGCAAAGTAGTAGACAACGTGGTGAATTCTAGGACTGAAAGAATATCGGACAAGTGCAACCGTTGTGCACTCTTATACTGACCCCTTTTATCCCTATTTTCGCTATTTGAATAAACTGTGTAAATTGCTCTATTTCTGATTTTCTCTGTTATCGCTAATATCTTAGATAACGAAGAACTCTGTCTCTGACTAGCAGCTGCCCTGGTAGGTTTGCTATTCTCCCTTATAAGAAAAAAGAATAGCTGGTGCTCGAGGTAAGTTTCACCGAGAAAACCACGTTACATAGTGAAAAAACAAACGAATGAAAATATGTGCACTACGTTGCGTAACTTTTTCAAAGGTTTTCGATATTCATGGGGGGGGGGGGCGTTAATTACCCCCATTACCCCCCCCCCCGTAAATCCGCCCTTGTTATTTTGAAAGTATTTTATGCAAAGATAATATTTTTTCATATGCCGTACATTTTCGTTGGTCCAAAAGAAAACAAGAGAAATAATCCATATAACGAAATGTAAGGTGATTTTTTTATACGGCATTCATAAACATTGGTACATGTATGCTAATTTCAGTATCATGATTACTCGCACATTTTCGGAGAGACGTTCTGTTACGACGTTTAGCATTTGTAGGGATTATTGTATTCTATTATATATTAATATTAGGAAAGTTCCGGGTTTGCGCTCGCTCACAAATAGTTGTATTAGTACTAAAATGATCATTTTCTATTTTATCAGTGGAAATATCGAATTTTCCTGAAAAAATGATTGTTTTATTTATTCACTTCATTAAAATGAAACAAATTTATTATATGGATGTAGCAATAATGTTTGAAGTATATATTAAACCAAAACGTACATAAAACTGTTGTAACTGGGATTGACAGTTTCAATTCTTGGACATAATATACACATTGTTTCAGTTCAGTTAGACTTCAAAGTGATTTTATCATATTATCAATTATTCTTTTCAAAAATATGCCGTACTGTATCAGAAGGCCATAAAGTACCCCTAAAATTGTATCGTCACTTTTATCAGCCTAAAAGAGATGGTCTTCATAAAAAATGTACGGCATCATTTTTTCCTAATTGATCAATGTTAATACAATTTGAAATGAGGAATAAAATGTAGAGAACTGCTATATTTCATTAATCTATGATATTTAAACTTTTACAATAAAATGCAGAATTTCAGTTTTTGTATTTTTCTATAATTTTTTTAGAACGGTTTTTTTTGAACTGGAACACTATATAACAATTGTATTTTACAATATCATGTTGAAAAAAATTTTCCGTACAGAATTAAATGACTTTACAGCTCTTCAAATCAAGAATACGATGAAATAAAAATAATTATTGATATACATCCAAATAAACAATAATTTTTTGACCGCTTCATTTTCAATAGCACTTTTGAGTGCTAGATAATGTTTTGGAACTGAAGCCGTACTTTTTCAAATCACCACCTGGACCACTGAAAGAGGGGGATTGCGAGCCTCGATTTTTTCTCTTGTCGCATGATTTTTGTACGGCATTGCAAAATAATGTTACAGAAGCAGTATAGAAATAGTATGACACAGATGCCGTACAAAATCAAATGACCAAATTTATCCTGGTAACTGTCAGCAAATTAAAAAAAAATTGACTTTTTGGGCACCATTTTTTTTACGGCACTGCGCGTTTTCGTATTATTTTTCACGGATCTATCGGTGGTAAGAATGCCGTACAAAAATATGTGCCCAAAATGTACCCACTCTACCTGTACTTTCGAATTCTCACCTGCACTCCGTTGGACAGCTTACAAGTGACAGCATAGTGCTGAATCTTATTATTTTATGCTCTTATATGGTTCTAGATAGGTCACCTGGTGGTTCAAATGACCCATAATTTTTTCAACACGGGCCTGTAGTCTAGGGCACCTCTTAAGTGTATGTAAGCCTATTCATGATAATAGCTTAGAACAGTAAAAAATCTAGTAGGTCTACTAAAATTCTCAGCTGATCCTATGGCCGAAAATGATACAGGAAACTGATGCTACATATACTTATGACGACATATGATCTGGTCAATTTTAAATGTAAAAACCTCATGAACCTATTCTTATTTCATTACAATTATTATAGAGACTCCACACTACGCTGGCAAAGTTCAATTTACTCTGAGTAAAACGATAATAAAGTGCCTTTATTGGGGTTTAATCATCAAGATCTTTACACTTCCTGTAGAAAAAAAACTTGAAGATCTGTTACAGGACTTAACTATATAATCAGCATGTGCGTTAATGGACATTTTTTTATCGAGAATAACCACCAAATCCTTCACTTCACAGACCCGTTTAATTGGTTCACCATTCAACTAATATTGAAACTCGATACAGGTGCTTTTCTAGTTAAAAAGATACTCGAATATTTATTGATATTCAATTACAGTTTTTATTGTTACCGTGAAACAGAGTTGCTTTGCTCCTGAGGTATTTGGGGGTATTTGTCCCAAAGGGAAAACAAATTTCAATTCGGTTTTTTGCTTAAGATTGACTAAGATTCTCATTAAGATGTTCCTAATTAAGAAATTATTATAGGTTTTTTTTTCACTGAACGAAATTTTTATATCTTAAGTCAAATGCTCATTAATATAAATAGCTTCTGAAACTCAGTCCAAAGACATCCCGGGGGATCATCAACCTTCCAACATTTTGCTCTTCGCTGCCATTAGAAAAAGATCTCTGACTCTCCTGGATACGAATCTGGCAATTATATTTTTTGTTCTATGATTATAGGCAATATTGTAATTCTTATTGACCTGAATTATGTGAGCTGAATCAATCATAGTTAGTTCAGATATCGATTGAAATATATTCTGGGAGGATTCTGCATTTCTTAAAAACTTTATAGGTTTTCACTCCCAGTCTCTGAAACAAAAATAATTTAAAAAAAGTTAATTAAGATGAAGTGCTCCTGCGAGAATCTTTGCACTTATTTGTCAGGAGCAAATTGGTCTTGAAAAAATTGTTGCCTAACAGTAACACTGAAAAAGGAAATAAATTAAAAGGATAATGTAACGTTTCGGTGTCTATATCAGACACCTTCTTCAGACAAACTCGTAAATCGTAATTGTGTGTTTTTTCATTTGCTTTTGTAAGGAGTTTCAATCAAAATGGACTCACTTGAATGGATATTTCGGCGCAAGAATCAGGAAAGTCCTGAAGTTTTTCCTCATTTCTCAACATTTCATGAAAACGGAGTTACCCGGTTATTGCTCGAGGTCTTCAATTATATCAGGTTCCATCATTAGGATCTTTGTGTTCTTCCAGTTCATCATATGATATCCGCTATTTGAACATACATGATCAGCGATTTGTAATCTTGTAATAGACTACAGGCCCGTCTTGAAAAAATTATGGGTCATTTGAACCACCAGGTCACCTATCTAGAACGATATAAGAGCATAAAATAATAAGATTCAGCACTATGCCGTCACTTGTAAGCTGTCCAACTGAGTGCAGGTGAGCGTTCGAAAGTACAAGTAGAGTGGGTACATTTTGGTCATATATTTTTGTACGGCATTCTCAAACACCGATAGATCCTTGAAAAAAAATATGAAAACGCGCAGTGCCGTAAAAAAATTTGGAGCCACAGAGTCGAAATTTTTTTTATTTTTTGACAATTGCCACGGTAAATTTGGTCATTTGATTTTGTACGGCATCTATGTCATACTACATATTTCAATACTGCTTCTAATCCATTATTCCGCAACGCCGTACAAAAATCATGAGACAAGGGGAAAAAATCGAGGGTTGCAATCCCCTCTTTTTCCGTGGTCCAGAGGGTGATTTGACACAACATGAAATAAACTTATTTTGAAAGTATTTTATGCATAGATAATATTTTTTCATATGCCGTACATTTTAGTTGGTCCAAAGGGGAAAAAATAAAAAATAAAAAATCCATATATAACGAAATGTAAGGTGAAATTTTTTTATACGGCATTTAGTTTATTTGTACTAACTTTCATGGTGTTTTCGTGCTTATAGGTTCCTAATTAGAAACTTTGTTAAATATGGGTTTGTATACCATCGATTTATACCAAATATAGACATGTTGTCACTAATAATTCCAAAGTACAACATATTTTTGAGAAGTACTCATGACACTGAAGTTAGCAGACACCTGTGAAATTTAAGAAAGTTTAAAGAATTTGTACTTACAGTTTTTTTAATTATGTCGATGTGCATTTTTTCTCAATTTCTAAAAAATAATTTTTCAATTAAAAAACATGAAAATTGGTACATGTCTGCTAATTTCAGTATCATAAGTACTCGCACATTTTCGGAGCAACGTTCTGTTACGACCAGAAGGGTGAAATTGCTAGTGCTAGGTTGGAAACACGAACACTCAGACATACGTAGCTGAGATTTATGTGCAGCCATTTTCATTATTTTGAGAAATGATTGAAATGAATGTTTTGATTGCAAATAGTGAAAGTGATTAATTATTTTAGGCAAAATAAAGTGTTGTGATAGGATTCATCGTTTATGTTTCAGCAGGGATCAAATAAGATAAGAAGCATTTTGTTTCCAGCAGGTATGTTTTTCTTTGTTTTCAGTATCAACTTTTTTTGTAATATAGAGAAACTTGTCTCTGCAATATACAGGGTATCCCAAAAATACCACGAGAAAGTGACACTGGAGATAGATTGGCATTAGGTCTATCAGATAGCATCAACATGACCTCAGTAAAAGTCCGCTGGTTTTCGAGATATCACCACTTTTCTGTATTTTTTGAAAATTTCCAGTTTTCGGTCTTTTATCGCCTAGGATTGCTAGAAATTACTTCAAATTCATGTTTTTTTTTACCTAGGATATCCTGAATAGTGTGGCTTTAAACAATAAGGTAATAACTTCACCGAGAACTAGAACAAAATCCTTCAAAAAATGTCTTACTTGTTGTATTTTATGCCGAAGTTAAAACGTTAACTTGAGTTTGACTGCTGTAAGAAAATTATATCAGACTGAATTGACAAATAATCGTAAAAACTGGTCCATTTCATGCCCTTCTTAAAATGATACAATACTATAACAATTTTTTTAATCAGAACCTTAGAAATTCTAATTTTGTTAATACTTCATTGTTTAAAGCAACTATTCAGGATATCCTAGGTAAAAAAAAACATGAGTTTGAAGTAATTTCTAGCAATGCTAGGCGATAAAAGACCGAAAACTGGAAATTGTTCTAAAAATGTTCATTTTTCTCGTCATTAGGTATCATTAAATATATCGAATTGTTTTATTTATTGACTTCATTACAATGAAACAAATTAATTATAATATATGTATGTATCAATAATGTTTGATGTATATACAGGGTTGGGATAAAGTATGGCACCAAACACATATCTATTGAACGAAAAGGACAATATTATTGAGATTTTTACCCTAAACCCAGTATGTGAGCATTCGCAATCCCAAGATCTATCAACATCTGCAAAGATATACAGGAGGTCCCATATAAATTAAAAAAGTTTTTGATCGAAAAGGAAAATTTTTTAGATTTTTACACTAACCCAGTATGTGCGCATTCGAAATTCCAAGCTCTTTCAAAATCTGCACAAATATATAGGGTGTCCCATCTAAATTAAAGAAGTTGATGGCATTTCCGGTTAAACCGGAAGTATCTCGTTATTGAAAATATGCTCATCAGATGCATTGTGGTCCATTACACTCAGCTGCCAAATTTCAAAAATATCGCCCGTTTCGTTTTAAAGATATTAGTTTGGTGCCAAACTTTATCCCAACCCTGTATTAAACCAAAAGTATACAAAACTGTTGATTCTGGGATTGACAGTTTCAATTCTTGGACATAATATACACACTGTTTAAGTTCAGTTAGACGTCATAGTGATTTTATCATATTATCAATTGTTCTCTTCAAGAATATATTAAAGCCGTACTGTATCAGCCTGAAAGATATGGCCTGCATAAAAATGTACGGCATATTTTTTTCCTGATTTATCAATGTTATCACAATTAAAAACAAGGAATAAAATGTAGAAAACTGCTATATTTCATTATTCTATGACATTTAAACTTTTACAATAATTTGCAAAATTTCAGTTTTTGTATTTCTCTTTAAATTTTTTTTGAACGGTTTTTTTTGAACGGGAATACTATATAACAATTGTATTCTACAATATAATGTTAAAAAAAATTTCTCGTACAGAATCAAATGACTTTAAAGCTTTTTAAATCAAGGATACGAAAAAATTAAGATAAATATTGATGTACATTCGAATGAACAATCAGTTTTTGACGGCATTATTTTCAATAGTACTTTTGAGTGCTAGATAATATTTTGGAACCGAAGCCGTACTTTTTCAAATCACCCTCTGGACCACGGAAAAAGAGGGGATTGCAACCCTCGATTTTTTCCCCTTGTCGCATGATTTTTGTACGGCGTTGCGGAATAATGAATTAGAAGCAGTATTGAAATAGTATGACATAGATGCCGTACAAAATCAAATGACCAAATTTACCGTGGCAATTGTCAAAAAATAAAAAAAAAGTTCGACTCTGTGGCTCCAAATTTTTTTACGGTACTGCGCGTTTTCATATTATTTTTCAAGGAACTATCGGTGTTTGAGAATGCCGTACAAAAATATATGACCAAAATGTACCCACTCTACTTGTACTTTCGAACGCTCACCTGCACTCAGTTGGACAGCTTACAAGTGACGGCATAGTGATGAATCTTATTATTTTATGCTCTTATATCGTTCTAGATAGGTCACCTGGTGGTTCAAATGACCCATAATTTTTTCAACACGGGCCTGTAGTCTATAATGTCTCTATTTTTGATGTTATTCTTATGTTCCCTTTTTCTTATCTTCAAAGATCTTGATGTCTCTCCTGTATAAGATTTTGCAGATATACAGGGAATATCGTAAAAACACTTTTTTGATTTTTGCATCTTAATTGAATTTTTTAAAATTATTTCTGTTTCAGAGACTGAAAGTGAAAACCTATAAAGTTTTTAGGAAATAGTTAGTTCGGTTTTGAAGTTGATGTGTTCTTCTATCATTTCTACAATATTTATATATTTTCACCGCCTTTCTCCTGTACACCCTGTATCTCGATGTTCCGAGTCATCGTTTTTTCCTGTTATCCTTCATGTCGGACTTCCTTTTCTTATTTACATCCCAGATAATATATGTTTACTTGGCCTACTCATTGAGTCTAAGAATTTCTTCCTCGAAATCAATAATTTTACCACTGTAGAAATTCATCGCATGAAGCAAAGTTTCCTATTGTTGTTCCCTGATTTATTTTAACTCCGCACGGATTTTTTCCAGTGCACCTAATGAATCACAAGGCGGGGATGTTCGAGTACAAATTCTGCAGTCGGGACATGAACAGGAAACACCACTAGACTCGAAAACATCAATCATATTTGCAGCAATATTCACACATTCCGCCTGATATATAGCCTATTCGTTTTGAGATATTTCGTGCTCCTGAGTAACTCAACCCATTGGCTGCGCACAAGCACTGGTAGGTACAGCTCAGGAGCACGAAATATCTCAAAACGAATACTATAATAGCGGATGCAAAAACTGGCGCACATCGGCCATGGATTAGCATTATTCACTTTCTGAGCCCTCGTTCTACTTACAGGGTGTTCCATAAAATATGGGCATTAAAAACTTCTTCCATCGATCTTGAAAAAAGGTGATTTTAATGTGTACGAAATTGATCATTCGTGACCTATTTTAATGTTCAATGTCTCTAATTATCATGGCAACCGTTCACAAAGTATTCCGAATCACTACGAGAAATTTCGAACTCTACTGGAACATAGATACATAGAAATTTCATTATGTCAAATGTAAGTCTGGTGCAAAATGAGAATGTATTTCAATCAAGAATTCATATACAATTCATATTGAGATCGAAGGAAAAATCTTGTAATCAACTCGGTTATTAATCGAGCAACTAATGGTCTCGGCCTTAAAATATCTTGACCATTAGTCGCTGTCTTTAATAACCTAGTTGATTTAATAACTATTGTTACTCAACATCTCAGACAAGACTTAACCAACCGGAAATAAAATTTGCGGTCACATGCGAAATGCTCATAAGACAGGGGTCTTCTTTTAAAGTAGACAAACTTCAAGGGGAGATTAAACGAGTGATTCGCAACAAAAAATGTCATATAACATATGGTCGAAATGTTGACGGTCATTCTTCAATTCAACATTTCTTTATTTCACGAAATATTTCGAGTTTTAGCATAAAATGATCATTATTCAGTTTTCCTGGTAGTGTCATCGAATTTGACCACATATTCCGAGAGGGCAATAAATTTGCTACATAATGAGGGAGTATGTGTGCAGAAAAAAACTTTTATTGCGGGCGTGGTAAGGAGGTGAATATCACGACTTGTCCTATTTTTCCAATGCTTTTTTCGAAGAAATATTTATAATTATGCACACGTTTTCCATCCAGTAAAAAATACCTCATTTATTTAGTAAATGACATGTCAACAAAAGTTCATAGAGTTTCTGAAGCATTTCTACACAACACAATTTTATTCTATTCAAATTGAGGTTCGGAATTTTTAGACTATCCCGTTGTTATCATGTTAGCTATGGTATATGGCGGAGGATGAGCAGCAAAAACAAAAGTTGATATGTCATTCGATATTACGCTAAATGAGGTATTTTTTACTGATAAATTAACTTCAATATTAAATATCATAGACCTGGAAATGTTATTGTCACTTTGACATCGATAAAAAAGGTGCATCCTTTTTTATCGCGATAAAAACTTCTCTTCCTCAATATGTCAATTAGTCTGTCAGATTTTTGAATTTTGAACATATAGTGCTTTCATTTTGAATCGGTGTGGTAATTATTTAACTTTGTTGATATAAGAACCCAAAAGATGAATCGTTTTGGTGAAGTTTCGACTGAGCAAATTACGACAAATATCGAGAAGTCTATACCGCAATCTACAAAAAACACAAAAGCTTCAATCTGGAGACAATTTATGGAGTTTTGTCAAGTTCGAAAGTATGAATTGTCCGAAAACATTCCATTACATGAAGTAGCTAATATAATTAAAGGATTGGGCCTATAATATTAAAAAGAAAAATGGAGATGATTATGAAGAATATGCGGTTAAGTCAATTGGGAATTCGACTGCGAAGGAGGTACAAGAAAAATATTTCTTTGAATACAATATTAAATTTAATCCTTTTGTCGACATAACTTTCAAAGAAGCCCGTGATGCAAGAAATAGTAAACGGAAAAAATTACTAGCTATTCCAGCGAAAAGGAAGGTATTTTCTGTAGAATTTTATTGTATTTATAAAGATAATTATTGTTGTTGTTCATCCATATATTCTGTCCTTAATTTATCTTGCCAAAAAACACTCGAGCTTTTCTTTAATCAGATAAATTTCTCTTCAACTCAAAGTTTTGCCAATCACTAAATTGGCTCGAAAAACTGACATCAGAGAAAATCGCTCCACCTTCGGTGTCGCGATTTTATCATGTCAGTTTTTCTCGTAAAATTAGTGATTAGCAAAACTGTTTCGTTGCAAAGAGAAATTTATCCGATAAAAAAAAGCTCTTGTGTTTTTACTATTGAAAAAAATTCATAATCATTAATGTTTCATCGAAAAAACATTGAATTAGGGCTTCAACTTCAGAATCTCTCCTTACCACGCCCGCAATAAAAGTTTTTTGCACACATTCTCTTATCTTGTAGCAAATTTATTGTTCTTTTTGAATAAGTAGTCAAACTTGATGAGATCACCAGGAAAACGGAACAATAATCATTTTAGAGAAAAAACTCGAAGTGTTTCGGGAAATCAAGAAATGTTGAAATGAAGAATAATCGTCAACATTTCAACCATATAATATCCCCTTGAAGTTTGTAGACACCCTGTATAACATCAAGCAAAATTTTGTGAGCATAGTGTTAAAGAATCAAAGAAATTTCAATTGGAATATTAAAAAAAAAAGAATTTCATATCTGCATAAAAAGATATCGATTCGAATTGAACTTATTTTATAAATGAAGATTGCTCGCTGAATATTCATGCAAAATTTTGTGAAATTTCAATTGGAATATTTATAAGAAGGAGCTTATATTTCCGTAACAAAACATCCGATTCGAATTTGAATAAAGTCTGTTATCTGCTTCTCTTCTTTGAAGGGGGTTCTCAATTCGTCGAGTGAAGAAATGAGAGTGGGTAACTTTTAATTCTTTGTTGAAAATCTTGTGATTTGAATACTTAAGAACCACACTATTTATTGTGAAATTTTTGATGATGGAGCATAAATTGAAATATAGTATGGGCTATTACCATAATTCCTGCTGTATGTATTCATCGTCCAAATCAGATGAATTTGTCAACTGCTTCAACAAAAATTTCAAGAAAGCCCTGAGTAGGTGCTTTGAGCGCTTGTTCATTGGTAAATCAATGAGCGTGTTACCTCAAAATTTTGTATAGAACTTGAGATTCATGCTGAATATAAACATGCAAAATCGCTGCCCGATCGAAATAATATTCTGCAAATTATTCAAAAACTGAAAAAAGTAAAAACTTGTCAGTTGACAAAATCCAATTCTATGGTTCTGATTATGTCATCCTCTTGAAATTCTGCACGAATAGATAAGTATATCAATCTTTATTCACAAAATGAATTTGAATGAATTGTATTTTCTATGATTCAGATAATGAGATCCTCTTGAAATTCTACATGAACATTTATTCAGTACTTATATCATTATTCAGTAACAAAATAAATTTCACTCGAATCGGATACCTTTTTATGGAAATATAGAGATCCCATCGAAAGTCATCGTGCTCACGGCAGGCCGGATGGGCAAACGGCCTCACGGATAGAATCGAATTTTACCACGATATCATCAGGGAGTAGAACCCTATCGTTTGGGACCATATTCGGCTCAAAATTCGAAAGAGTAATGAAAGCTACATTCCTGACAAATTACGTTGAATAGAAGAAGCACAAATGAAATAGAAATAGCCCGAAAAGAATTTCAAAAATCAACTACCTACATGAGTTCAATGACGATGAATTCCGTCACATCAAACAATATGCACAAAAGCCACCCACTGAGAGATTCTGATGGAGGAATTTTTTTCTATGAAGCGGACAATCGAACTCCTACCAACTTTGAAAGCAACGCTTGTATTGATATCGCTCACAGTGAAATCAGGGGTATTTTTTTGTATGTTGGGAGTTTTACACACGTTCGGAATTTAAAAAAATGCAATATTTATGCAATTCTTCGTTTCATTACCGAACTGTTTTCATTTTTGAATTTTGAACGAAAATGACGAATAATAATAATAATAAGTGCCTTTATTAGTTGTACTGTCATATACAATACACCAAAATATCGAGACGAAGTCTAGCTTCCGCTACTCTACTTAACCTCAAACAAATAATACATTAAATTCTCAAAATGAAATTACAACTAAACAACATACTCAAAACAGTTCTTACTGAACTGTTTTGTACTTCGTAGATTTACTACCTACGAAATACATAAATTACTAGTGGAACAACCAACTAAAACTAGAGAAACTGTAACCCAATCAATTGCTCCCTGAAAAATGATCTCATCGTATTCAGAGAACTAAAGTTTGGAATACTATTATAAATAGTGACCTCATTAAATGTAAACGAACGCTGAAACATGGCTGACTTAAATCTTGGTAACATAAGCTTATGTCGATGACTAACTGCCACATTATGAACATCATCCCGAAAAATTAATTTATCCCGTAGATATGGAGCATGGAAAGAAGTCAATATGCGAAATACCAAAACCGTCATCTGGAATTTGAACAAATTCTAGAAACCTTAACCACCATTTATTTTATCAGAAACTCTATCATATTTCTGCAACCCGAAAATAGACCTGCAGTATTTTTTGAACTCTGTATTTAGTAACATAGTCCAAGCAGAGAGAATACAGCGTAAGGCCGTATTTTAACACAGACAAAACGAGGGACTCGCGTTATCTGTACCGATTACGATACAGATAACGAAGAGTAAGAAACGCTCTTTTCACAAGCAACGCTACGTGTTCGACGAATCTCAATCTACAGTCAAATAGTATACCAAGATTTTTGTGACTGCTGGTTACAGGGATTGATTCGATTCCCACTTTGAGCGCTATTTGCCGACCATAAGCTTCACGATTAGTAACGAAGGAAAAACATAGAGATACACTTAGAGACATTCAACTACAAATTGTTGTCATGTGAATATTTAGCTGAACTATTCAAATCTCTATTGATTTGGTCGACTGCATCGCTTAGTCGGGAAGGATGGTAGGAGAGGCGTAGGTACTTGAGTATCATTATCATAAAAAGATATCATAACGAACAACACAAGTCTATACATATCCGCTACTAATAAATCAAAAAAAGTATAGGTCCCAATACCAGACAGTACAGGGGCAAAATTTGATGAGTCGTTGCCAACTCGCACCTTTTTAAACCTACCTGTGAAATAAGATCTAAAAAATCTCAAAGCAATCGAATCGAAGCCATAGTAGGATAATTTAGCACATAACAATTCATGATCAAGAGTATGAAATGCTTTGGCGAAATCCAGGAGAGTAAGGATGGTAAACTCTCCCTCATCCTAAAAATATCATCCGCAACGTTCAAAAGAAGGTTTGTGGTACTAAAGTTTTTCATGAAACCTGATTGTCTGCGAGTAATGATGTTTTCCTCTGTAATAAACTTATACAGGGTGTTCCTGAATTGAACGTACAAACGAAAAGGGGAGATTCCTTAGGTGAGGTCAAGAAAAAAAAGTCCCATAAACATGGGGTCGCAAACGTTTCGTTTTCGAGATACAGGGTGTTAAAGTTTCAATCAAAAACATGTGTTGATTATACGAGTTTATCGAATCTTTATGAATCATCGCTACAGACAAGGAAAATTTCCATAAAAACTGACACTGAATTCATTCACCACAGCTTACAAAGTGGCCTCCCCATCATAATTTGGATTTTCACGATGATTTCGAGAGAATCGTTCAAAATTTTTTTCTCGAAATCGTTGGTAGATCCGACAAAACTACAAGAGACCGAAAAGTTTAGTATAAAAACAAAGCTTCTTTTTACATTTTTTCAAATTAACAGTTGCTCATCAAAAAAAGTTCTGCAGAAGAACAGATGGCAGTGTTCCAGAAAAAATATCACCCTGTAGATCTTCTATCGAAATTGCCATGTCACGTGGTGAGAACTCTCAAATGTAATATCTATGCCGAATTTCAGTTGAATATCTTGTGAAGTGTAGATACTATGAGAAAAAAACTTGAAAAAATTTAAACTTCAAACACTCTGTATCTCGAAAACGAAACGTTAGCGACCCCATGTTTATGGGACTTTTTTTTCTTAAACTCACTTAAGGAATCTCCCCTTTTCGTTTGTACGTTCAATTTAGGAACACCCTGTATATTTGTTCAACCAGTATTTTCTCGAGCACTTTCGACAAACATGGGAGAATACGCGGTCAAGTTCCATTAAATATGACCATTCAAATTTTTTTCCTCAATATCTCAGACAAAAGGAAACGAATCGAAATGAATTCTTGCAGCAACATGTCAGATGTTCATATTCATGCGTCATGAAAAATTTTGTAGCCATAGTGTAAACGGAATCGTAGAAAATTCAATTAAAATATTCAAAAGAAGAATCTCTACACTGAGAGAAATAATAGCCAAAATGAATAATATTGATTTGTTAGCTGCAGATTTGTTTATTGAAAAGAAGGTTTCTTTGCAGTAAATGAAGCATTCGAAGAACACAGGCTAAATGTGAAAAAATGGTTCTCTATAGCAACGTTTAATGTAGTAGAACAAATTTCTTAGTAGTCAATATATTCATTTGATTGTCAATAAATTCCTTCTAACAATGAAAAATACAATTTCCTTGGAAATATTCGAAAATTTATTATTTAAACCATAACGTATTTGATTTTTTTTCCAATATACCTTTATTGTTATTCGAAATTAGTTTATAATCAACGAATTCGGCAGTGGTGGGGTGGGTTCGAATGAGTTAGTTCAACATGACGCATGACGTCTGACAGTCTGGCTCCAGGGCGCCTGGCTAATACAAGAAAAAAGTGTCTAGTGGTGCTCACATATTATTCTGTAATCTATTGTGGTGCTGTGGCTTGGTTTGGCGCATGCGTTTCATTTCGCGGTTTATTTCTCGGCGTGGCGATCTGCGACTGACTGTTTCAATGTTAAGTAAGTGCTACATTATACTGCCGTCCTAAGCAAAGCAGCCGTATCTACAGAAACTCTAAATCGGAGAAAACAGCGAACTAAGTTCAACTCACTCCCCTTTGAAATATAAAACATGTTTTTTGGAATAATGAATGTATTTTAGCTAAACAATACCTCAGGAATCTATTGAGATTATTATTTCCTTTTTTTTCCTTTTCAATCACAACAAAAATGCAGATACGGCGTTCTAGTTAAGGAAATTCTGATGTCCTTATGTAAAAGTTTCTCACAAAAACGCCGTATCTGTATAATTCTCATGAATAAATAATATAAAATATCAACCTAAAATTCACTTATGTAACCAATAGCGCATCAATAATACAAAAATTTGGAATAATGTGTATTTTTATTGAAATTAAAATAGAATGCAAGACTGTACTTAGACGGTACAATATACATATTGAGACTTATTCTTACTTTTTTATAGATACAATTCAAATCAATCAGCTATGATGGGCAAATTTTCCCAAAACTGTTTCTGTTTTCTGGAATAACAGTAGAGAGTGTCTTAAGAATACTTTCTTTTTCTCTCTACTTACTCCTTTAGGTTTTTGTAATGTTTCGGGCAAAGAAATGCCACCACTTTTCGCAGAGGTTTTTCGCAGGAAGTCGAGTATTTTGTAATCACCATTGTAGTCTTGTTTGTATAATAAATTATAATTTCCTCTATTGAATTCAACTCGAACCATATCACGTAGGTAAGGCCTATTTGCGGCTTTCTTCAGTTTCTGTTGTGAGGTGTGATCTTTCCACTGAAGAAAATCAATGAATTGCATGATTTTCACGTCGACTTTCCCCTTATTTGATTTTTGGACGGCCTCGATAAAATCAGGAAAATCGTACGTTTTTCGCTGTTTCTTAAGGGAAAGTTCTACCTGATGGTGGAAACTATCCGCTGACATAAACGTATGTCCGGGTTCAAAGTAATTAATTGTTATTGTTTTGGCTGATATAATATCTGAATTTATCATATAAACCAAAAATGTGAAAAAACACCAATTCTTGTTCTGACTCGAACAGTTGTCAAGCCATAGAATAATTTTCTCCAAATCTCTTTGCTTCTTCAAAAAAGCGTAGAAGGTGCTTATGATGTCTTCTTTGTTACGTCCACTGATACCCTCATGCCACAACACTGCAAAGGGTTTTACTTTTGAATTTCCACCAACTGCTACAAAACTTTCGTGATAAGCTATAATCCTTTTTGTGAATATAACTTTTTTGAATTGATCTACACGTGGTAGCATTATAATTTTTTGTAAATCTGCGGAGAAGCAGCCTGAATTAATTTCAAAATTTCAGAACCATGCTTCTGATACAGTTTCCTTGATTCTTTTGCCAGGCTAATGTGACGTTTCCAGTTTGAGCAAATTTCACATTGATCTACCATAGCACTTTCGGAGTGACCATGTAGCTTAAAATGTTCACATTCTTCGCACTCCTCTTGGCCTAGTTTGGCAAAGGAAATATTTTTGGATCGAACCCTCAAGCGATAATATTCATATGACACTTTGATATTAGGATATTTTTCTATGAAATCCGTGTACATTGTAGATATGTTTACATCGCTAGGGAGATATCTACGGTTAGGGGCGTGTTCCCTTCTATAATGGGATATTTGCGGATTGAATGATTCTATATGGTCGTTGATTACCCCTTCTTCTTTAATTTTGTTTGCTGATGGTTCTTTCCCTCTTTGATCTTGCTGGACACTAATTTGTCCTTTTGGGGTTTTCGTGAGTACATCGTGTACAAATCTATCATTTGTCTTTTTGTAACCAAGAGTGGTTAGGAAAAATGTTTTACAAATATCTTGATCACATGGCGACATGGCACGGAATATGGACAGAATGGATCAAGAAAATAGGCGTATGAACTTGAGAATATTTGGTTTTGAGGAGAAACAAAAGGAAGATATTAAAACGGATATAATTAGGAGTTTGAATTCTAACATGTCAACAAACTTATCTACAGCAGATACCTATCGAATTATGTTACCGTGTTGGTAAACAAACTGGTAAAGGGAACAGAGGAATCTTTTTAAAATTAGTAAACTATAGAATCAAGCAAGAAATATATTCGAAGAAGAAGTTACTCAAGGGTACAGGGATAGTGATACGAGAAGATTTGACTACATTAAGGGTTAAATTACCGAATGAGGCCGTTGAAATTCTTGGATTAAAAAACGTTTTGACTGTGAATGGAAGTATATATGTAAATAAAAATAACAAAGTAATAGGTGTAAAAAACAAAAATGATTTAGAGCAAATTCTTGATGAGGTAAATTAATTATAAATTGTCGTCATCTTGGGTCTATTTGTTTATAAGGGGGAATATTCTGGGTAATTGTAGGGTCATGGGTGGGTTTTTGGATTATTCAAGTGAATTATCACTAATTACTACTACATTTTTTTTAAGATTACATATTTCTAGTGTAAATGTATCGTATTGAATAAAAAAAAATATGTTTGGGGATTCTCGGTATTTGCGGTGATTTTTACATCATGTTAGATTTTTGGATGTCGTCGATCGGAACATTCAGATTGACACTAAAGCATTTGATAATTTTTAGGATTATATGAGGGAGAGAACCAGGGATGATGTGCATGGTATTAATATTATTCATTTCAATATTCGTGGTCTCCGGAAACATTTTGATGAACTTTTAGTGCAGATTCAGATGGCGGGTGACCTCTTAGATGTCATAATTTTATCAGAAACTAGAACAATTCAAGATGTAAGTGTTTTCAATATTCCAAATTATACTGTACATTATAATGGATCGGATATCACTAAATGCGATGGGGTTGTGGTGTACACAAAAAATAACTTAAAAGCTCTTGTAACTGTTTTTCCGGTTAATGAAACCAAGTTTCTCAGAATAATGCTATCGAACAGTTTCCATAGTGAAATAGGTATAACCGCTTATTATAGAACACCTACAACAAATCCCAAGAGTTACATAAGCGACTTGGAATTATATTTGAATAGTATAGATCAACAAAATATTGAAATATATGCAGGAGATATCAATATAAACCTACTGCATTCTGATTCAAATGATGTAAACAATTATCTGAACGTCTTAAACTCTAATGGTTTCGTATCTTACATTAATAAACCGACTAGGATTACTCAAGATATTTTTGTTAGGGTAAGAAGTTTTTCTAAATGTAAGGTTGGTATTGATCCGGTTATTTTCCATACAGACATAACCGATCATTTTGCCACATTTCTTGGCATTTTTCCTGAATATAATAAATCGCAATCTTCTATAAATAAAACACTTTCAAGAACAAAAATTAATTATAGAAAAATGATTAAACTGATTGAAAGGGAAAGTTGGGTTGATGTATTGGGTAGTGATGACTCACAGAAATCATATGATGCATTTTCTGATAGGTTGAACTCTTACATTGCCGAGGCCTCGTTTGTGGAGGTGTTTACCTCAAAAAAATGCAAAAAAATTAAGCCCTGGATAACAACAGGTCTCATAAGATCTATAAATAAAAGAAATCTCCTTAAAATTGAATTACGAAAAAATCACTCGGACGAACTTGAGAAACATTATAAAGATTATAGAAATAGGCTTAATTGTTTATTAAAAAAAACTAAATCTGAATACTACCAAAATCAAATTACTGAGGCCGCTGGAAACTATAAAAAAATTTGGAAAATAATTAACAACATAACTGGGGGAAAAAATATCAGTACATTGGAGAATATCGCATTTACTAACAAAGGATGTGAGCAGATTACTGAAAACAAAGACAAAGCAAATGCTCTAAACGATTTCTTTGTCAATTTGGGGGTGAACATGGCAGAGAAAATTAAAAAAACTAGTGTACCTACTAACTTTCAGAGAAATGTTTCAGTTAAGTCGTCCATATTTTTATCTCCAATATCAAAAAATGAAATAACCATTCTTGTGTCGAATTTAAAAAATAACTGTTCCCCTGGTCCCGACCAGATTTCTGCTCAAACTATAAAACAAATTCATAAGTACATAATAACGCCCTTGGTACATATAATCAATCGATGTTTTGCAGAAGGTAGAATTCCGAAACAGTGGAAAGAAGCTACTGTTACTCCAGTCTTCAAGAGTGGAGATCCGAGAGAACTAACAAATTATAGACCAATATCAGTAATTAACAATTTCGCGAAATTATTTGAGTTAGCACTGAAGAATAGAATCCTTAAATTTTTGACAAACACAAAGTGATAACTGATAGACAATTTGGTTTTGTGGGGAATTCCAGTACGGAGGATGCGGTTCTTGATTTTCTGGAGAAGCCTATAGGCGCGATGGATGCTTCTTCTAAGTGTCTCGCAGTGTTTCTCGATCTTGCAAAGGCTTTCGACACTGTTCCCCACAATAAATTGCTCGATAAAGTTGAGAGATGTGGAATTCGTGGTCCAGCCTTGGCTCTGATAACTGATTATTTAACGGAGAGATCGCAAAGTGTGAGGGTTGCGGGTGAGAGGAGTTCAAATGCAATTGTGAGGATTGGAATACCACAGGGAACGGTGTTGGGACCGTTGTTGTTTCTGATATATATGAATGATATTGTGATGATAAACGACTTACGGGCTCATATTGTTTGCTACGCTGATGATACAGCACTAATTTTCACCTCTAACACCTGGGAAGGATTAAATGTATGGCAGAGTCAGACATCAAAAAAATTAATATCTGGTTAAACAAAAACTTGTTGACATTAAATTTAAAAAAAACTAAGTACATAACTTTCTCTCCGTCTGTGGTTGGCCAACCAAAGCATCTCGAGCTTAAAATACATTCGCCAAATTGCGTCTCCCAGCATTGCACCTGCCCAGTAATGGAAAAGACATCATCTATTAAATATTTGGGAGTCGTACTGGACCAACATATACGGTGGTCGGAACATATATGTCACGTAACAAAGAGAATAAGAGCATTAAACCACAGATTTTACATGTTGAGAGATATTCTTTCTAGAAAAAATTTACTCATACTATACAACAGTCTAGCCGAGTCACTAATGAGGTATTGTATAATTGTATGGGGGGGAACATTTACTACCACGCTTAATACACTACAGACTGTACAGAACACACTTATTAAGATTATGCTGAAAAAAGGTAGACTGTTTCCAACAAGTTTACTGTACAATGAGTCTAATTTAATAAATATAAGAGCTATTTTCACAAATCAATGCGTCATAAAAATGTACAAGAAAAACAAATATTTCCAAAAGAAGTCAGAAGGGGTAACTAGATCAGCTGTCAATGGGGATATACATGTGAGTTTTTTCAGGAAGTCGGTTACCCAGAGGTCATTCATGTTTTTTGGTCCGAAATTTTATAATCTCTTATCTAATGATCTGAAAAAAATTGAAAATATTAATCGCTTTAAATCAGAGGCCAGGCCTTTTATATCGGAAAATATGGGGAGGTTTGGTTGGCAATAAGTTTCATCGTGTTGATCGACTGTTGTTGGAGTTAGTAAATGGAACTACTTGCCAGCCATCATGCTGGTTCTCATCCTGTGATTCGAATGTTTTGTTACTGCTGCCATGTTTTGTTGAGTGTACAATTTACGAGACACTTGAGGGGGTCAGTGATGCAAAACAGACTTTTGTCTAGGGTATTCTCTGGCCACCTATTGGGTGTTTTATGTTCTATTGTAGTTGTTCAAGAATTGTACTCTAGATTGTTTCAATAAAGATTGTTTGTTTGTTTGTTTTGAACATGTATTTTCATCTTTCAGAGAATATTTAATTGTATGTTTTTTTTAATACTTTCTGTAGTTGTTCTTCTCCTTACATCACCACATTGACAACAATTCAGAATGAATGCTTTGCGATCAACCCAGGTCAACTTCCAAAACTGACAATTGATTTCTTTACGTCTTTCCTCTGATAGTTTAGAAGAACACTTCTTTATGCACCCCTCACCGCACCCAGGCAATACATTATGGCTGTTTATAAGATTCTGTATTTTCAGTTTCTTTTTTTCTTGCAGGCTTGATTGAAATTTCGTACGTTTTCTTGGATTTCCCTTCTTTGTGTATTGAATTTCTAAACCTGACAAAATTTTTTATCAGGATCAAAACAAAAATAATCAAAAAATTTTTCTACATACCTGCTTGTACTACATTGTTGTTCATATTATCTTCTACAATAATCGGCGGTAGGTCTTTATCATATTCAGGTTTTTCTATAATTTCGTTAGAAATTTCACTGTCCTGAAGGCTCCCCCTAAGTATATCTGAAAATATATTTTTTTATAACTCTTCCAGAAAATTTTCATTTTGACAGTATTTTACCCGTAACGTATTCCTCATCCTTCGTCGCTCTTGTGATGGCAAACTCTTCTTGATGAGTTTGTTCAAATACTTCAACATTTTCAGGGGGTTCCGAATTACATTCACTATAATTTTGCAATGTTTCATAAACTCGATTTTCATGCGATATGATAATATCGCTTTGTATTTGGCACGAAGAATTTACATTTATGAATTTTCCATATTCGTGGTTGTTGAAAGAAATATCTTCAACAGTTCGTATAGGAATTTCCTCAATTGGGAGGAATATTTCCTCTTTATTTTGGTTTCTGGCCATTTCAAGAATCAGTCTTGTTCGCTCCGACATTGTTTTTTATTATTACCACAATTTCTTTTAAAGTTACACACACTATACAAACACTGAATACAATTTTCAACTCCTTCACTTCACTTGTAAACAAATTTCTCGCGCAGCATTTGACTTCGCTAGCAAAGTGGAGCTATCACTAGACAAAACTGCAGTATGTATATAACAAACTGTGCGCGTGAGGTGGTACTAGGCAAGACTGCCGTATGTGGAATTCGCTAAGCAAAAGCGCCGTATGTACACGGTGGATACGGCGTTCTTACTAAGAATTCTGTAGATCCGGCCTTCTTACTTAGGGAACTCGTGAAATTTCACATATGCGGTAAACAATTTATGACACATTTAGCTTTTACAAACGAATATACTGCATCTTTGTTAAGTAAAAGGTGAAATTTGAAGGGTTTCAAACCCATAGGACCAAAAAACTCAAAATTAAAATTTTTGTAGATACGGCACTTATGCTTAGGACGGCAGTATAGATATTAAAGATTAACGCTTTTAATGTTATATCTATAGCGTCGTGTTTCGGTGAAACAAACAGTGTATTTTTACAGTGATGGAGAATTTATTTATGGAAATGGGAATGAGTGAATATGTGGAGAGATTCAGAGGTTTGTGATTATGTACATTAGACTTCAGTATTTCCAGAAGACCTCGGTTCCTCTGGGATATAGCTATTTTGATTTTATTCACATTCATGTTTACTATAGGACTAGATAATAATAATATATTATTATCGATTTTGGAAAGTTCTGAAAAGCGTCTTCAATAGCATATTGACTGTTAAAATATTTATTAATAACAAAGAAACTATTTGATCTCCACTGAAAATCTTGACTGAAAACTAAGTTTTTTGATTGGAAGATAATTCTTCATCAATAAGATGATGTTAAAAACGTGTTTTCAGTCACGTTTTTAACGTCACGTGTCACTCTCAAAGTATTGTCTGAATTGTTGGGGAGCAAGACTGCACTAAATGAATTGTTTCCGCGAGTTGGAAAAAGAATATTTTTCATTAAAAAAATTGCAAAATTTTGAATGAACAAATAGAAGACAAAAATGAAAATAAATCAGAAAGGTAAATAATATGTAATTATTTATTATATTATTGTCCATACTGATAACTGGTGTTTTATGCATTTCTTATTAACAATTTATCTAATGGCATGTATGCAATAAATGTTCACAAAACAGAATAAATAATATGTTTTTGTTATATACCAAACATGTATTGTGTATAATGTTGAGTTCTGAAATATTATATTTATTTGTCATTTATTTCATATTATATGCATCTTAATAATCAATAATCAAATAGCAACCAGTTAAAAATTATATGGCATCATTTAAAATGTCAATTTTATATATAAAGAATGGAATTAAGGTATTAAAAATTAATGAGTTCAATAACAAAATGACTTATTTAAAATAATGATAATGCTTCTTTAGTTATAACAAATATATGATCACAATTACAAAATGTTTTTTGAATATTATGAAATATTTATTCACTAGGAAAATATATAAGTATACCCAGCAAATAATATTCTTTTAATGAAAAATAATCGTTTGTTAGCATTAAAGAAATGCACTGTAAGAAATCATATATGTTGAATATTAATACAGGTAAGTTAGTCCATATTTGAAACAGTTATTTGTTAAATATAAATAAAATTTATTGAATATAAATGAATATTTCTCTCAGTGTATATTTCCATAACAAGATTTCCGATTCGAGTGAAATTCATTTCCTGAATGAGGATTTATATACGGAATGTTCGTGCAACACTTCAAGAAAATCCCATTATCTGAACCATAGAATATTCAATTGGAATATTGAAAAGAAGAATTTCTATATCTATATCGCCATTACTCCTTGAGATATCGTTTTACAACTAGTCTCCAGATTAGATTTCCTGAGCATAAATCCTATCGTTGAATTTTTCCCCGTAAGAAATAGTATAGCAAGTTGAGATCTAGAGATCGATGAGGCCATGAAATGGGTCCTCATCGACGTATCAATTTACTTAGGTTGGTATCATTGTAGTCTAATCATTTGAGCTATTTTAAACCCCAATCTGCGGAAAAATTCCTAGTGAGCTGAATTTTTGTATACACCTTTTTTACGGAATTGTAATGAAGATGTGAAAAATCGACATTGATGTCGTGCCGGCTAAAAAAGTTATAAAGGTCAAAAGGTCACGAAAATCAGTTTTTCACAAATATCTCGCGATCTATTGCTCAGAGGTCAATAAAGGTCATTATAAAAATTGTTTGTCGTGAAATTGTCTACAAAAAATGTCTGTTGCATTTTTCTGTAGAATTAACCGTTTTCGGGGTAGAGCTCCGAGAAAACTACTCTATTACAACGATGCACTCGTTTCCTCACCACCTCCGAGGGCACGACAAACAATTTTTATAATGACCTTTATTGACCTCTGAGCAATAGATCGCGAGATATTTGCGGATAACTGATTTTCATGACCTTTTGACCTTTATAACTTTTTTAGCCGGCACGACATCAATGACGATTTTTCACATCTTCATTACAATGCCGTAATAAAGGTGTAGGTATACAAAAATTCAGCTCACTAGGAATTTTTCCGCAGATAAAAACCAAAATGACTGGACTATTGAAATAATTTCTCACTTCCAATCCGAAATGAAGTCCAGCTTTTGTTGAAAGTACTCGTATTTTTCCCTAGTAGGTATTAATACCTTATAGCACGTCGGGTAGAATATTTCGTCGGGATTTTCATTTCTTACTCTGACCGTGGGTTTCACAAAGCTTAATTGGGCAATCAAATCGTTGATTTTGAATTAAATCGATGGTTTATGTCAAAAATGAACTGAAAAGGACCCCGCACACTTACTTAGGAAAAGCGGGTCCAGTGAATTTTCCCCATTTCTACATATTATATTTTATACCAACCTCAAGAACAATATATCAGATTTTCACGAAGGTCTTACATCTGGTTTGTTCTTTAGGGCGTTCCAAAATTGCAGCTACGGAAAAATGAATCTTTAAATTTTCTTCTTCTAATCTTCAATCCCAAAAATACTGAGATTTGACCAAAAACCGTTACTTTAAGTGTTATACATAACTGACCACACTCATAGTAATCTTGCTCAAAAATGAGGTTTAACACCCTGTATCTCGCTTATTCTTCGAAAACGGGATATATTGAATAAGGCAAAAATTATTCTCCCGATGTCCTCTACTCTACACGAAAATATATGTTTGTCCAGTTTATGATGAAACACCCTGTATATAAGGAGATTAGTGACACCACATTATGTCCATCCTGTACATTCCTGAAAAAACACCTTTGGACCGACCTATCATAATAATTATACTAATGAAAACCTATATTCCTTGACAGCAATCTCAACTACTTACAGATAAGTTCTTAAGAAAAATTGTATGAAATCCGAGTTTAAACCTGAATAATTTTGCAACCGTTCTGTGTAAATTAATGATTCCTACAGAAGTGGACATACATCATGGTATCATATTTTGAAAAACTCAGGGTGGTCCCAAAGTCACTAACAAAGTTACATTCAGTTACTTATACAGCTTCATGGAACATCCTGTATAACGAACCTTAACGTGGTGGGCGGTGTTTGCATATCTGTCACATCTTGTTATTCAGAACCCAAAGCATTATGATAAAATTTTGAAAATTAGAAGAGTTATCATCAAAATTTAAAGATTCATTTTTCCGTAGCTGCAATTTTGGAACGCCCTATAGAACAAACCAGATGTAAGACCTTCGTGAAAATCTGATATATTGTTCTTGAGGTTGGTATAATATAATAATATGTAGAAATGGGGAAAATGTGCTCGGGAGCACTGCGATGCTTAGGAGCACTTTGTAGAATTACTGAGCACTGGTTCACTCTAGTGCTCGCGAGCACTGTGCTTATGAGCACAAAAGTGCTTGAGTGCCTTCACGAGCACTAAGCACAAGACTTCGGCACAGCTCTGGTTACTACTACTTTTAAAAAAAGTGTATTTCTCCACGAAACACAAAACTATACAGGGTGTTTCATCATAAACTGGACAAACATATATTTTCGTGTAGAGGACATCGAGAGAATCATTTTTACCTTAAACAATATATCCCGTTTTCGGAGCATACGCGAGATACAGGGTGTCAAACGTCATTTTTGAGTAAGATTCTTATGAGTGTGGTCAGTTATGTTTAATAGTTAAAGTAACGGTTTTTGGTCAAATCTCAGTATTTTTGGGTCCTCTATTCAGAAAAGTTGACAAACTCCGACAAAAAATTACAAAATGGCGGAAGACCTGCAATGTTTCTATTTTTTTTTGCGGTTGTCAAATTAACTTTTATTTTCTGAATAACACAATTTTCTAAGAATTTCTGTAAAAAATTATTTCAAAAATAGAACACATTTTTTTACATGTCTACAGCGATGAAAAAATTTCACTCGAAATGGATGAACTTTTGTACAATGGTACTATCAATCACGAATATGAAAACAGAATTGAAAAATATCAAACGGTTTCGTTACTACAGGCATTCAAATATTTCGTTCAGACCTCTGAAATAATGAAAGAAAATTTGTTTTGAATTCTAGAGTCAAAATAATTACATTATTGGTATGTCCAAATATTCTAGATGAATGTATAAAAAAAATTCAGTGAAACTTAGTTGGGTCTCGAACCGACGTAGGTATTAAATAGGGAAATGGCACTGTTCTAAGGATAATAATATTCGTTGCCAGGCAACGGTAGTTCGTAGTTCATAGAGTTTGACTACTGGCTAAATTATATTCACTGAAATTCGTAAACTAGTCAAACTCTATGAACTACGAACTATCGTTGCCTTGCAACGAATATTATTATCCTTAGAACAGTGCCATTTCCCTATTTAATAACTACGTCGGTTCGAGTCCCAACTAAGTTTCACTGAATTTTTTTTTATAAATTCTTCAAGAATGTTTGGCCAATAATTGAATTATTTCGACTCTAGAATTAAAAACAAATTCTCTTTCATTATTTCAAAGGTCTGAACGAAACATTTGAATTACTGTAGTGACGAAACCGTTCGATATTTTTCAATTCTGTTTTCATATTCGTGATTGATAGTACCATTGTACAAAAGTTCATCCATTTCGAGTGAAATTTTTTCATGGGTGTAGACATTTAAAAAAAATTGTGTTCGATTTTTGAAAAAAATTTTTACAGAAATTCTTAGAAAATTGGGTTCATTCAGAAAATAAAAGTTTGTTTGACAACAGCAAAAAAAATTAGGAACATTACAGGTCTTCCGCCATTTTGTAATTTTTTTTCGGAATTCGTCAACTTTTCTGAATAGAGGACCCAAAAATACTGAGATTTGACCAAAAACCGTTACTTTAACTATTAAACATAACTGACCACACTCATAAGAATCTTACTCAAAAATGACGCTTATGCTTCGAAAACGGGATATATTGTATAAAGCAAAAATGATTCTCTCGATGTCCTCTACACGAAAATATATGTTTGTCCAGTTTATGATGAAACACCCTGTATGTAACAATACACTGGTACTACATATTTACAATTCCCAGTAGCCAAAAAACGCCGAAAACTAACGAGCTTTTGCTAGCAATGACGTGACGTCATTGCACGATTACGAACGATAATGAGGAAAGTTAGATGAATGACATGCATTCATTAATTATAACTTGGGCATTCTTAACCAGCGTTGCGGAACCTACCGAGCTTTCGCTATTTCTGCCAATTTGTGGATGTATCCCGATATATCGAGGCTGAAAATTATCTACAGACTTTTTCGATTTCGAGAATCATATTCAAGCGAAGATGTAAAACTTGACGATCCTAAGAACTATTCGGAAAATATCATTGCATGCTTTGCAGAAGTGCGCTTTGCATTCCAACTCGTACGTTTGTGATCCTCTTTAGGTAATGACAGAACGACCGGGATTCTATTAGACAAAACGACTCTAATAACTCCTCATAGATGGCGACACGGTATTAATACTTATTGCGTGTATCTCGAAAACAACAGTAGTGCTGTTATAGTGTTATGAATTACTAATACACTCTAGGTGAGCACTGAATATTGGTCGAAGTTTCAGAATTAGTGCTTCCAACTTTAGGCTAACTTCACGCTTGGTCAAAAACAACACTTTCAAACTAAAAATCATATCACAGCCGTTTCAATAGCACTAATCAAGCACTTATTAATTAAACCAAAATTTTGAAGAAATTCGAATTTGTTGGTGCTGACTTCACGGTCAGCACCGAGGTAAATAATTTCTGATGTTATAAAAACGGTACATTTTTTTCCATTGGTTCCAGGAGCACCAATTAAGCACTAAATATTGATATATTAATTTCATGGCAATTTGAACGATTTGGTCCTGAGCGTGAAGCCAGCACCAGAAACTATAAAGGTTGAAGCTCACCTGGACGAGACGAAGCGAAGAGTTGTTTTCCGCAGGCACGATTTGCACTGAATCAAATGGGAAGACGCTCACTTGGGAGGCGCGAAGCGAAGATCAGAATCGTTTGATTCAGTGCAAATCGTGCCTGCGGAAGACAACTCTTCGCTTCGTCTCGTCTCGTCCAAGTGAGCGTCAATCTTTAATGTCAATTTCTCAAAAACTGTAGTGGTGCTGAAAGTGAATGATGAAGCACTAATAGACACTATTTAGGCACTAAATATCGGACACAGTTTCAGAATTAGTGCTTTCAACTTTTCGCTAACTTCACGGACCCGAGAAAAGCTGTATAAATTTTTTTCTGGGAGAAAATTTGTTTTGATAGAAAACTGATTATTTTTCGTTGTTGAACTACATTGTATGGAATATTTTCCAAATAAAAACATGCGGATTGTCAGACCTTGCGCTAGCTCTTATGTAACAGATATGAGCGCCAGGTGCCGTATTCTCGAGAAGTGATATTCGAAAACGTATACGTACTTCATTGCGCGAGTCCCTGTTTTACCTGCAAAAATGCACACCGCGCAATCAAGTTCGTATACGTTTTCGAATATCACTTCTCGAGAATACGGCACCAGCTCCGAAAGATTAATGGTGGTATTCTGCTTTTCATATGTAAGTTACGATACTGTAGCGTACGATTGATCTGTAACTGGCCGATTTACAAATTCGTAAATAATCCAATTCTGGACAATTGTTCCTGTAACTTCTTTATTTACAGTGATACTTTTGAACTACTTATCGATAAACATAACCTTAAATCGTAAGTTTCGAGCATGGAACTTGAAAATACATTTATGTTCATGTAGTTTGCGTTTGTTTGTTTCATCTAGTGAATTGGAAACAGAAGAGGAAAAAATTTCTCGGCAAGATTACTGTAGAGCATTTATTAAGTTCTTCAATCTGAAAATGTTCACAAACTGGACATCCGGCATTTCAAATGGATTCATTTGATAACGCAATCTTTTCCTTCCAATTCTTATAAAGTTTATACTGTAAAAAAGAATGATTTTCAGGTCATGTATATCATTGAGTTTTACCTGTTATGATTTTCTTCCGATAACAATCCAATAAACAAAGCTATACTATTATTATTCATCATAAATTTCTTATATTAAAACGTTTGTGTTCATCCAAAAACAATCAACATCAAGCCTCACAATTTGTCATTTGATAATGCTTATCCCACCGAGTACTGTTGAATATTTAACGATTTCTGTAAGCTACAGATGCCTTAAAGAGGTCCAGAATTGCCATTTTCCTGTAAGCTTATGAAAAGTTATAGATTGGCGTAGAGATGAAAGCAGAATACCACCATAAGTCTGATTTCTTTCCCATTCTGAAAAGTTTTGAGGTTGTTTCTCCTGAATGTTGATTAGTTAATAAGGGTTCCCTTGTGTTGGAGATACGAAACTTAAAGACAAACTTTTGCAAGCTGTATCCCCAGGAACACACTCGAGAATTGAATTGGTAATTAACCCTCTCTTCTCTTTCCGAGTATCCATGCGAATAATTCATTTAGTCACCTAAATATCGAATTTGTAATAAATCTCGGTTTTCAATTGGAAACCGCTAGAATGAAGTAACTGAATCAAAATGGAAAAATCAAACGAATAAAAAATTGCGGATTTTGCCAATTCATGATTAACGTTCAGATGATTGGCCATCTGCACACTCATCAATACTCTTCTGAGTGGGAAATATAGCAAGCAGAGAGCTATTTTGGATGAAATACAGGGTGATTTTTTTAAGTGTTTCATTAGACGTTTTCGAAGAAGGAATTGTAATACAGATTCAAGATTTTGGATTTTTGTTTTGGAGTACATGAACTTCAATTGTAAAATATTTTCAAGGGGAATCTACTTCCGGTTTAACCGAAACGAATGTAACTTCGTTATTTCAAATGCAACACCCTGTATATTTATACATATTCGAATTCTTCGTTTAATTCTACACTGATTTGATGTATGATATGTGCAACCACTCAAGCGGTTCTTGAATTATAGCCTGATTATCAAATTTTCTGAAAAAAAGGTTGTCACAAATTAGTGTCCATATCTTCGAAATCCCTCATTACAAGAATTTCTTTTTGCGAAAGTGGAACAAAAGAAAGTACGCTGATACTGATTCTTGTATAACTTATGAGGAAATATTATACAGGATGTCTGAAAAAGGGCCCCAAAGTGAGCCTCAATAAAACTATTAAATCTCACTTTTCTCAAATGGCAACCCTATAATTTTGTAATTCCAATGGATGGCTCGTCAAAAACCAGTTAGGGTGTCCCGAACATTTCATGCCTCTAAAATCAGTAGTTTTGCCGTTATTGAATAAAATTCGAATTTCAGGATTGAATCAAGGTTTCTTAGTCTAACCATAGATTTATTAGGATAGAAGTTTCAAAAAGGCTATGTCTGTTGATTTATAATGCATTTTAGAGAAACTGTCATTTATACTTTTTTAATTAATCGGGCACTATGCAAAATATGAATTACAGTAACAGTGATGTATTGAATATGTTCTTATTTATGGTGAACGTAACAAAATATTAGAAAGGGCAGTCAGAACTTTTAACGAAAGAGATCCACATTTACCACCTTTAACAAAATCAAAGTTCAGGGAGTATCAAAAAATTTTTGTGATAGTTTTAAACTAAGAGATCATTAATTATCTATTACTGTATTCACTCGAGTCCGTTTAGGGTTAAGGCTTCCAGTACGGCAAGAACCGAGTGTCCGACTTCGCCCCATTTTACGGTAACTTCTGAACTTTTATTTCGTTGTCAATAATGTGAATTTCATTCGTTGAATTTCTAATCACCTTTTCTAGGAATTTGTTACATTTGCCGCAAATAAGGAAATACCCTTGATATATCACTCCAGTGAAATTATTATTGCATGTTTTGCTTAGTGCTTGATCTGTGAGAAAAAGTAAGAATGACAGTTCCTAACATAGCCTACTTCAAAATGCAAGCCTACAAACTGTGCGAAACCTGTCTTTAATCGTGAATTCGAATTTTATTGAATAACGGCAAAAAATACTGATTTTAAAAGCATGAAATGTTCGGGACCTCATAATGGTTTTTTGACGAGCAATCGATTGGAATTACAAAATTTTAGGGTTGCCATTTGAAAAAGTGAGATTTTATAGTTTAATTGAGGCTCACTTTTGGGCTCTTTTTCAGACACCCTGTATTATTTCCTCATAAGTTATACAAGAAACAGTATCAGCGTACTTTCTTTTGTTCCACTTTCGGAAAAAGAAATTCTTGTAATGGGGGATTTTGAAGATATGGACACTAATTTGTGACAACCTTTTTTCAAAAAATTGATAATCAGGCTATAATTCAAGAACCGCTTGAGTGGTTGTACATATCATACATCAAATCAGTGTAGAATTGAACGAAGAATTGGAATTGTATAAATATACAGGGTGTTGCATTTGAAATAACGAAGTTACATTCGTTTCCGGTGAAACCGGGAAGTAGATTCCTCTTGAAAATTATTACAATTAAAGTTTATGTACTCTAAAACGAAAATCCAAATTCTTGAATCTGTATTACAATTCGTTCCTCGAAAACGTCTAATGAAACACTTAAAAAAATCACCCTGTATATATTTCATTCGATTGGTTAAATAGCAATTGATTTCCCACAGATGCAATTTTACGAAGGCTACGTAATAACTGAATTAATAGTGGCAAATCGTATATGAATGAGATGAAAGTCAAAAAATTCAAGAAAATGCCTGAGCAGGCGCTATTGAGCGCTCGTTCATTTGTGGAGCAACTAGACTAATACTTCAAAATTTCAAATTTTTTTTTTCTCTTTATTTGCAATCAGACAGTATAATTTACAATCTATGAGCCAATTTGCTGACTAGTACACGAAAAGTTATTTACTCAACTAGGTTATTGAAGATAGCGGCTAATGGTCAAGATAATTTGAAGCGTTCGCTCCGCTCACGCTTCAATAGTTCGAGACTATTAGTCGCTCGATTAATAACCTAGTTGATTACAAGATTTTTCCGACCATCTCAATATGAATGGTGTATGAATTCTTGATTGAAATACATTTTCATTCTACCCAAGACATACATTTGTCATAATGAAATTTCTGTGTATATATGTTCCAGTAGTTTTGACATTTCTCGTAGTGCTTCTGAATACTTTGTGAACGTTGCCATAAGGATTGCACATTAAAATAGCCAAAAAATTGAGCATTAAAATGGGTCATTAATGATCAATTTCGTTCACATTAAAATCACCCTTATTTCGAGGTCAGCGGGAAAATATAATATTATTGTAGAGGCAATATCCAGCAATATTCCTCAATTTCCTCGAGTCTTTATCCCTTCTTCTGAGTCTCCTATGTTAGGAGTCTGTATCAGTGGCAGCAATAATGGGTTCGGATGTCCTTCAGTAGGTTATGGTGCTGTGTAGGTATTATTTGCATTCATAACATCACTCACATATGGTATATCGAGGTCATTGTGCAACGTTCGGTTGAAACATACCAAGGTGCATTAGCTATTGCTCTAAGAATCTTAGACTGTGCTCTCAAAATTCATATAGGGCTCGATTTGGATACCCAATATATAAATGCAGAACTCAGCACAATCAGAATCATATTCTGGAAATAATCAGATATTGAAATATGTGAAAAATGAATAATGAGAAAATTTTAATTTTATGGTTTCTGATGATGCGATCCTTATAAAATTTTTGATGAACATTCAGTATATCTGTCTTCATTCACTATTCCAATTGAATTTTCTATTGTTCTGTTAAACACTGTCCCACAAAATTTAGCATGAGAATTCAGTATATATTATTCCTCATCCACAAATAAATTTCACTCGAATCGGATATATTTTTGTGAAAATATGAACTTCCTTCATTTCAATTGTCCAATTGAATTTTCTGTGGTTTTGTTCAGACTTTTGCCACAAAATTTTGCATGATGCTTATTATGAGCATCTTGAATTTTGCCGCAAAACTTCATTGCGGTTGGTGCCGTTTTGTCACAGATATTGAAGAACAAAAATGATGAATGGCCATATTTTATGCAACACCTGTACGACTTGGCTGGTTAACGAACTTAACCGAGGCATTTGGAAACCGTACTCACCCTATCGTGCTGAACACATGTGTCCACACTATGCCGAACGACATCATGTCGTGTCGTTCGACAAACTCGAATAACTGTGACGTGTAAGAGTCGAATCGAATCATGTCGCTTCCAACCCGAATGAGTGCGGTCCAGATCAAAGGAAGTCGATTCGATGAAAATTAAAATGTACCGGCTGGACGTGTCGAATAGGGTTTAGTTGCATCCACATGCCATCCGTTTT
>CM024243.1:49014924-49090035 GCA_013421045.1 Propylea japonica | reverse complement strand
AGATATCAGGCATTTGCTATACAAATCACATGGCAATTTCCAAAAATCACTATTTATTTAAATTACATTCAATTATTGTAATCAATATAACATTTTACCCAAGGGTTGATCAAATAAAAATTAAAGTTTTCATTAAGTAACAATTGACTAATTGAATATTCATTTCATGTGTATATACATAACAAATTGATGACTTTCATTTATAATTGTTGGACCTTCACTTTTACAAGTTTTAAGAAATTATTTGAGCCTTAATTTAATTTTGTAACTAACAAAATTATGATGTTCAAATCTAGGTGATAGTTTTTATACGCTACTTAAAAATAGGCACTATTTCAGCCCTTAAGGGTTAGTATTATCTTAATAATACTATAAAATTTATTGTCATCAACATGTATTGAGTAACATAATTTGGTGAAATCCATCAATATTAAAACAACCCTTGAGACAAATATTTCCATATTGCAACATAGCCATGAAATAATAAAATTATAATGCACTCAAGTAATTAAGTATGTATATTCAGATTCTTAGAGATACATGAATCTGAAAACGAAATTCAAAGTCTTCTCTCAAAACTCCATATTTTTATGATTTTATCTGGGACTGCATACTATAGCACCTTGAGATCCCCAAAAATATGATGCATTTCATATACACTCTCAATACACATACATATAATCTATTTATAAAGGGATTTTTCCTAAGATACAATATCGAAAAATTGGCAAACTCATGACATCGGTGTTAATAGATATATCTATTGGATTATTAGGATAAAATTAAAGTCTACACCTAACAAGGATCAAAAACTTATAAAGTAACTCTAAATTATTAAGAATATATATCAAAGTCAGAAAAATCCCTCCTTGATTTAATGCATGTACAACTAAGGTCAGAATTTCTTCATGAAAATGTCATGAATAAAAACTATGATTTTCAATACTGTACATTTTATCATAAGAGATGAGAATTATCGAAAAAAATCACTGATTTGTATCAATGTATCATTAGTATACAAATAAGCTTAAGATTAGCTTATAGTTAGCTGCAGTGTAGAAAATTCTACAGGCAAAAAATAAATAATATTAAAATTATTCATTAAAAATCAAATATACAAATAAAATAAAGATCTCTTAAGTATATAATAAAGATTACACACAAGGTAAAAATATAATTCATATAACATCACTATTTAAAATACTTTTTTTTCAGTAATTTGAAAATATAGTTGCAATTTTGTCAACATTCAAGTATAATTTGAGCCTATTGTCAACAACAAAGCATGTTAAAACTAAAACACTGCTGCCTATCAACTACTCCAGAAAAATCTCTCAGTATCCTGTTTTTTATATGAATTTCAGTTCGTTTTTCTATAAAGAGAAATCAACGCACTGGTTATCAATTCGCAATAAAGCTTTAGAGAGAAGACGAAAGGAATTCCATCCTCTGTTTAAAACTATACTTATGTTTACATTATTAATAATACTAGTTTAGTGTAGGCACTGAAGTGAATGGAGCATCTTTTTGATCAAAGAGCACCCTACACAATCTTTAACTGAGATCTAAATCGAAGAATAAGAATATTTTTTCATCAGTGAATCAAATCAGATATGCTTAATATCAAAATGAGAACAATCGGAAGTCAAGAAACTTTCGATTGTTTTATATTGTACTAAGCAATCTCACTTGATTCACAAAAAAATGGGAACAAAATTTCTAGGAACACCTATAATTTTTAGTCTATGGGCATGGGTATGTTTTTCATGATGATTACTAACAATCTGAATATTTGTGAGTAGCTTCAATTTATCGATTGAAATATATTCTGGGAGGATTCTGCATTTCTTAAAACTTTATAGGTTTTCACTCCCAGTCTCTGAAACACCTTGATTAAATTTTTTTAATTATTTCTGTTTCAGAGACTGGGAGTGAAAACCTAAAAATAATAGCTTCAATTTGACGAGACGCCCAACTTTTTCCTCTACGATAATTCTCGATAGTGAGAGCTAATACAGTATGAGGCGTCAAAAGTGTTAAAAGCGTGAATGTTTAAATTTTATTTCTAACAGCTACTTTACTGATTAAATTTTGAAACAATTTTATTACAAATTGAAAACAATAATTATCCTACAAAATTATGATTCTATCAAGTGTCCCCCACTCCCAACATATACCAACAACTAAATGTAAAAAAATTATTACTAACCCGCTGATTTCTTCACTGTTGCTTAGCAAATATTTCCTTTATAAATTGGTCACATTGTCCTACAAATTGAGTGGTTCGTTTTTCCAGTCCTACCTCTGAAATTGTACCACAGAACCCACATTAAAAATGATTACAAACATGACAATTTCCGAGCGTAGGACTGGAAAAACGTACCACTCAATTTGTAGGACAATGTGACCAGTTCATAAAGGAAATATTTGCTAAGCAACAGTGAAAAATCAGCCGTTAGTAATAATTTTTTTAGACCTAGTTGTTGTTATATGTTGGGAGTGGGGGATGGAATCATCATTTTTGTAGGACAATCATTGTTTTCAATTTGTAATAAAATTATTTCAAGATTTAATTTATAAAGTAGCTGTTAGTGATAAAATTTTAACATTCACCCATCAACACTTTTGACGCCTCCATACTGTATAAGCCCTCACTATTGAGAATTTTTGTCGAGGAAAAAGTTGGGCGTCTCGTCAAAATGAAGCTACTCAAAAATATTCAGATTGTTAGTAATCATTATGAAAAATAGGCGCTGGCCCATGGACTTTTTCTCAATAGTTTTTTCAGAGTTAAGATAACTGTCAGGAATAAAAGTTTTCACAAACTTAATTAAAATAGAGTAATTCCAAAATTGCCAAATTTTCCTAATGAAAAATACCCAATTAATCCAAGAATTCCCATTTAATTTTGACTCAAAACACTGTACAGGGTCTCTATAAATGATTATAACAACGCAGTTGGCGTTGGATTACTAAAATATTCATATTTGATATAAACTTTAATTCTAACAAACGATATTGAGATTTTAGGCTGGTAATTCCGAAAGAAATTGAATAATGTGACTGAATTATAATTTTGTAGAGAATTTGTAAGAAAAGATAGATAAAAATTTCCAAAGCAACCTACGATGTTAACAATCATTATAAAGACCCCGTATAGAAAAGAAGCAAATTGAAAATTTAGAAAAATTGGCAAAGAAGGAGGGAGATTAACAGTTTAATCAATCTCAACTCCATATTCCTATTCCCGCATAACTTTTGGATAAAGTTAAAAATTTTGAATATCTGGTTATACTTATTCATCGATAAATTGAAAAAATTTTGGATACTTTCCAGATTGTGCAGGGATCTTAAGAGCTCCACAGATTTGGCCCCTCAATCTTTAATAAGTCTATAGATATGGTGCTGGGCTCCATGTTCGGATGTGGACACTTCAAATACATAAGCCGTACAAAGGAGAGTCTCCTGAGTATCACGATTGCTCACCACTTGTAAATTGTGAAGTTTTCCAAAACGCTGTTCATCATGTATTTTTCAGGCAAGTGTTTGAGTTTATGAATAAAATTTATCATGTATTCACACATCGGACTCCTGTGAATTCTATACACAAAACGGCCATTTTCAAATCTGGCATATTCAGTTTCAACTTTTTCGACAACTTGTTTTCCGAAAGAACAACTTTCGTTGAACATGTTATAATCATATTTTCATTGCTTTCGTATGAACTTGTAACACCGTAAAAGGCACCGGCCTCGTCTTGAAAGTTCGAATTGAGATCTGCCCAGAATTTCACAAGGAAAAAGCATTTTGAGGACCTTTATCGTATAATTCTTTCAACCCCCCTTTCTTTTCTGGAAATTTGTCATAAATTTGCCGTACGTCTACAGCTTCTAATAAGGGATCTGAATATGATAGAGCAGGTCCACCTATATGAACAAAAAGATGACGTTGATATGCTTCTTCACGATTCTGTGACTCCATAAAAGCAGAAAATTCAACAAGTCTTAATTTATGTGTAGCTATTGCACGACCTTCCCAAACTGGAGGAGGAGGCTCCTGAAGGGCACCAACATCTCCTGACGACACAGCAGTTGCAGGTTTTGTTGGATAAGCTGCTTGTGTGAAGGGCTTAACATCTTGAGATGTCCCTGGTTGTAAACCAGGCTGCCAGAATTGCACTTTGAGTTTTGCTTGAATTTCACGTAATTTCTTCGAGCCAATACTTGAATATGGGAACTAACCTGCTTTCGTGTTCTCGTCTTACCAGTACGAAGTTTTATATACCTCGCGATCAGTTCATTTCTTCCATACATTTTACCCTCATCTGAAAGAATAATTTTTCTTCTGCACAAGGGGTAAATGGCTAGAGCCTCTTGAAAACTTTGTTCAATATCTGGACTCCAAACACCCTCAGCATCTGCTGCTGCTAAATCCCTCTCATCATCACTCATGTCTCCAACATCGAGGTTTTTTTCATCTGGGGCCCCCGCCTTTGTATCGGCGGGGCCTGTAACTGGAGTCCACGGGGAAGAAATTTTGTTAGATGTTGATAGACAGGATGAAAAAACTTTATTGACCTTTGAAGATGAACTGTAGCCTACTTTTAGTGTTGCAGTAAAATAGCTTTTTGTTCCTCCAGTCTGAAATTCAATACAGCAAATCAAAACTCACATTCAAATTCCAGAAACTGAATTTTTGAAACTTTTTAGTAAGAATTTCATTCATCCAAAATGGTGCATTATACCTACCTAAGAATGCTAGGAATGCTGGATTACTAACATATCTTGAATATTTTCGCGAAAAAACACATCAATTTTGGACCCACATTAGAATTAAGTATTTTTGAAAGTGCTGTAATTACTGCTTATTATAGTTTGGCTTGCATTTCTTTATTTTTATCACAACTCTAAGCATAATATCGCAATCATGACGCGTTATCCAAAGACAAAAGTGAAAGCATCAAACAAATACTATGTTCCAGAATTAGATCTAAGCGCTGCCGATGTCATTCTATCTTCTTTCAGCTCATTAAGTAAGACAGAGATGGATATATCAACATGGCCTAAGGAATGCCAAGTATGCAAGTTTTAACCATAGAATAAGATTCGCTCATTCCAATCAAGTTTCTGGTGTCTGTGAGCTCCACGGTATAATGTCAGAAAAAACAAGAAAAATGATTGGACGGTTTCCAAATCTAATAAGAACTTGGATCGAACAGGCAAGTCCTCGTCTTAATGAAAACTTCACCATGTTGGCATTTAATATTATATAAAAGGTATGATACGAATAACTACAAGTAGAAATGGAAATTTTTTCAACTTGTGATACACAATAATTTATTTTCAGTTTTTCTTATAGAAATTATATGAATGATGAGTTTTTTTAACTCTTAATGGGGCTAGCTGGCCTTAATTAGTCGAATTAGTTGTTAGAGTTAGTGACATGTAGACGATATAGCTATTTTGTTCGAACTATGTCATGAAACAAAAATAAAATAGCTTTCATGTGGTAACCCATCCAGGTGATGACCTTGTCGGCACTGACTTTTCAATATGGTTTTGACATTGTTTAAGGCTAAGACGTGCTATTGAAAATTTTAATAGAAATATATTTTGTCGTTTGTGGTATATCCATACATTTTGTCGCTATAACTCTCGAACGAAACCTGTTACGGCCTTGAAATTTTCACGGTAGATTAATGAATAGAATGAAACCATATCCCTCAGGATACTCAAATTTAATTGATGGTTTTTCCAACATGAACAAGCGCTCAAAAGCTTTTGACTTCCATCAGTGCTTTTTTACATGACTTTTCTATTTGACGCTGCATCACTTCCAAACTGATGCAAAATCAGTAACGAAGCGTTCCTATTGGTCGATCCAGTCGAAGTGAAGTGATTTCTTCAGTTAATTAGTCAAATAGAAAGCTAGGATTATTTCAATTTATCCTTACCCGAAAGTGCCAGTGCGAATGCGGAAGCAGAGGAGACAATAGAACAAATGAAAAATAATTGTCCCATATTTAAATTTCAGGATGGCTAAAGGGATATACCTGAAGTTACCGAGTCGTTTCTGAGTTGGGTTGTTAATTTTTAAATCGATTTAATAGAGTTTCATCATCGTTTTATTTTTCTGTTCCTTTTTTCTGCTTCGATTTTTTCGTTTCAGATTCAGAATTCCGAAGGTATCTTGGAGAGGTTTTTCGGTTAGACTCAATAGAGAAGAAATACTTCAAATAGTTTTTTAGTTTTATTTTTGTTGGAACGGCGATACAGGGTTTTTTTCTACTGAATTTTTTCCTGAGCTCTGGTATCATACGAAAAAAATAGTATAGTACCTCGTTTTGTTTTGCACTAACCTCAGTTCAGGATTTTTGTTTTATGTATTTATGTTAGCTCTTGATTTCAAAAGAATATATATAAGCCTAAGACTTAAGACAAGTTGTGTAGGGTGTGAGGAACTACCGCGTTTTTCTCTCATAGATGTCGCTCCGTCTATTTCAGATTCGCTGCAGGCGCAGTAGTGAGTAGAACGACCGCGGTGCACTTCGACATGATACGAGGCTAGTTCCTCACTCATCAGTTTCAAGTTTCTCGCCCAATGCATTCTCTCCTTAGGCTCGCAATGCCAATTCATTCCGTGACTAGGTGAATGGGAGTTTCTTCCTCCTCCTCCAGAACCTACACACGTCAGTGTCCGATAATCCCATCCTCAACAGGTGCTTCCTCTGAGGCGACAGCGTCCTGTAAGAAAGACGGTGAGGAGGTGTAATTGTTTCTTACCAAGATCCAAATATCTTTTGGATTTTTCTGTTTCAAAGTTTGGCTTTCTCTTTATCCAGAAACTCCTTCTTATAGGTACATTTACCTATACCACAGAAGGGTTCTGGCCCAATGAGTGACATTCGTGCGCCCTCTTTGGCAAGTATATTGGCCTCTCCGTTCCTTTGATTCCCGAATGGCCGGAACCCAGAAAAGACCTTATTTTTCTTGCCTACCTCATTGAGTTTGTTCCGGCACTACCAGATCATCTTTGAATCGATGACGAAGCAGCTCAGCTCAGTGCTTTAATAGCAGCTTGACTATCTGAGTGTATGGCTTTATCGCACTTCTGATAGTTTTTTTCTAGATTTATATCTAGACATCTTTCAATAGCTAAGATTTCCGCTTGAAAGACGCTCATACAGGAGCCAAGTACCTACTAGGTACTTGGCCCGTATATCCCAGCGCCAGCTCCTGTAGAGGTTTTGGAACCATCTGTATACCATTTTACGGTATTTTCTTCGAATGTCCTGAAGTTTTTCTCAGTGCTTACTTTCTTGATCATTACATCACTAAGGAGGTTCGCAGATAAGATGTAGTTGTTCAGAGAGGACCAGACTTTCTGATACTTTATTCTCTCATTACCTGTATCTTCCTTAGATATCTTGAGGATAGCCTCATGGGCTACCCTATCAACCACTGGATGTAGGGGTGTGAGATCCGTAATGACCTCAAGTGCCCTAGTTGGGCACGTTCTCATAGCTCCAGTGATGTACACACAGGTAAGCCTCTGTACCTTTATCGAGCCTTTTTCTCGTACTTACCTTGGCAAACCAGGCTACTGCCCCTTATGTGATTATTGGTCTCAGAATCATGACGTACATTCATCGCAGTATTATACTATACTGGTTTACAATACCAATGTAAACAGACACTTGCGAAGTTTTAGTGGAGGTTAGAGCGCCTTCCTATTATCCTTGTTATAATTTGGACAATTTTCAGTTCGAACTTTCCTTTCAAATTACTAGCTAGCAACAAGAATACACTTTCTCTACTGAAATGAATAGCACGATAGTGAACTCTACCAATGTAAAATGGGCTTAAAGGAAACTATAGTCCGTTCACGAAAGTTTGAGCGCATAGTAGGCGTTTGTTTATTTATCGGAAGTTGGCAGTATTTGCTGTCATGACTTAAAATAAAGTCAACGTTGCCGAATGTACCCTGACTCGTCCGACGAGCTTGCGAGTTATCAGAGAACTCTATGCAATATTGACAACATTGCGTATCAATCTGACAAGAAAATAATTAACATAACCTACAATTTCAATATACACAGTGGAATATGCCAAATTTTCATGGCCAACCGACGGCTCAACCTTTCGAGAACGGACTATAGCTATCGAGGAATCTCCATTTTGTTTAACCATGCACAAGCACAGTTAAGAAGTCTCAATTTTTTTGAGATCGATTCTGTGGTTTAAAGTAAATTTCTCTTTTTGAATGCACAATATGAAGGCTTAAAGAGAACAGGAACTTGCAAATAAGATTAAGAAGTCAACTAGTTTATTAAGAATAATCTATTCATTAGTATGAATCGTAATTTGAGTGAAAAGTACTTCAAATATACTACTCGATGAGAAAACTTCAGGCATTATCAACAAAAAATATAATTCTAAATCTTATTCCATATAAATCTTTCAAAATTGAATGAACACATAATGATTTGAGTTCATATTCAAATATGGATATCGGACAAACTTTTACAATTCACGACAATTCAAAATATATCGAACAAAAGTGATGCATATTAAAAAAGACTCTGACAACAGTGAACATTTTATCATGTCCGTAAAGCTCAACATATCCTAATAAAAAATTACGATATATAATAAAAGTAAAATCATAAACATTTATAAAATCAAACAAATAAGCATCTTTAAAAAAAACAAGTGTTAAAAACTTCATTCTCCAACTTGGGAAATTAAATTTAATTTAATTTCCCGGTTAAATTTGGGATTTGTAAAATTCAGTTATGAAGACATAGGAAAATTTTTATATCCAATTATCTGAAATTAAATTAATGAACAATCTCAGTAACCTCAATTTTTATTTCCCCAGTATGATAATGTAAGTATCGAAAATGAAGACAATAAATGAAATCAGTTTGTTCACTATCACCATTTTGATTAAGGTTTTCACAGTTATTCTAGTTTGGTACTACATACTACAATTTCAAACTGATAAGTAACAAGTTGTGGGAAAATCCATACTCCGTCTGTTCATTCGAGAGGTTCTGGAAGTGTTCGTAGAGGTCCAACGATTTGAAAAGGCCCTATTTCTTGTTTTTTGCTGTCGCGAATAAAATTTTGAGGTTATCTGTATCGGACGGTCTGGTTTGTACAAAAGAAATAGGATCGAAATTTTCTGCTTTTATCTCCCCTGTGACAGAATTTCTCAAACCGTTTCTTTGATACTAACCATAACTTTCCAGACAGATGATGTCAAAATTCTTCATTTAGCACCAAGAAGCAAGAATTTGGATATTTCTATTCTATTTTAGAATCGTTGTCGGTTACAACACCTCAATTACCCGGCAATAGTTAAATACCTAGGAATAACACTGGATAGTAAACTTCTGTGGCATAAGCATGTTGATACTGCTACTGGCAGAGCTAAAAGGGATCTAATGGCTGCAGACGTCTATGCGGCAAAATTGGGGTTGTAACCCAAAAATACTGCGATGGATGCACGTCATGATTGTAAGACCTATAATCACATATGGGGCAGTAGCCAAGTCAGGTAAATTCGAGGATAAGGCTCGATTAAGTACAGAGGCTTGCCTGTGTGCATCACTGGAGCTATGAGAACGTGCCCAACTAGGACACTTGAGGTAATTACGGATATCACACCTCTACATCTAATGGTTGTTAGGGTAGCCCATGAGGCTATCCTCAGAATATCTAAGGAAGGTACAGGTAATGAGAGAATAAAGAATCAGAGAGTCTGGTCCTCTCTGAACAACTACATTTAATCTGCGAGCCTCCCTAGTGATGTAATGATCAAGAAAGTAATCGCAGAAAAAAGAGAGGAATGAGAACGAGAATACACCGACTATAACCTCAGAGAAAATACCGTAAAATGGTATACAGATGGTTCCAGAAACCCTACAGGAGCATACGCTGGGATATACGGGCCAAGTACCTAGTGCGCACTGTCGCTGGGCTCCTGTATGAGCGTCTTTCAAGCGGAAATCTTAGCTATTGAAAGATGTCTAGATATAAATCTAAAAGAAACTATCAGAAGTGCGATATAGCCATACACTCTGATAGTCAAGCTGCTATTAAAGCACTGAGCTCCTACGTCATTGATTAAAGATGATCTGGGAGTGCCGGAACGAACTCAATGAGGTAGGCAAGAAAAATGAGGTCTTTTTAATCTGGGTTCCCGGTCATTCAGGAATGAAAGAGACCCATACACATTAAACAATAGGTTCTGTGGGGAGGAGGAAGAAACCCCCATTCACCTAGTCACGGAATGCTTTGCCATTGCGACCCTGAGGAGAGAATGCCTTGGGCGAGAAACTTGTAAGAGTGAGGAACTAGTCTCATTGAAGCTTTCACAGATATTGGATTTTATCGGATCTCTGGAACTGGAAAGCGAGCTGTAAAGGGCGTGGTAAGAACAGATTTGTAAGGGGGCACAATAGACCTTGATATCGCAGTGAACTGTAACCTCCTTTTTAAACTAAAAAAAAACCCGGCAATAAAAATATTAATGAACATTTGGATTTCCCTACATCAGAAATTCTCAACAAATAAGCCAGTGAAACCATTTAAAAACGTTGATACCACAACTTGTTACTTACCAGTTTGAAAATGAAGTAGTAGTACAAAACTTTTGGGTCACTGTAAAACTGTATACAAATATGGTGATATTAACAGAGCAACTTCATTTATCGTATTTCAAATGAACTTTCCCAAAGTAACCCTGGAAAATTGAAACTGCTATTTTCGTAGTAAACATAAAATTCATAGCACTTGGCTGAGTTACAAGCAATCTGAATAGCAATTAAACCACTAGGTCTAGGACTAAGTCTAATGTTTGTATCTGCATTCTGAGTTATCTACTTGAAAATTTGATGGATTCACTTGATTTAGAATCACACATTTTCAGGACATTTTTTTACCTCGAGAAACAAAACTCACCATTAAAGTCAAATTTAAAAAAACTAATAATATATCTTCTTGAAAAAATTACATTCAATCTCAACTTATTCCTTTGAGATTGATGAAAATTTCATTATGAGATATCTTTTTTTTTAAAGTAGACATTCACGCTAATAAATACTGCACAAAGAGCCCGTTTGTGAAACTACATAACCTCAACCTTTACTGAAATACGCATTCCTTATATTAAGAGCAGTTTGACAATTATAATAATTTCAATAGACAATGTCTAATGATATATATTATAATACTGCTGTATATACAAACTTTGCGAGAAATGCATGGTTGCCAAATCACCACTTGAGATTAGTAGAATTGACATTATAACACGATTTTGCTTTTTTTAATGAAATATGCAATAATAGTACAGAAAACTCAATGAAATATTGTCCAATGGTTCGAAAAAGTTTTACGAATCATGTAAAAATAGTGAATTTTGCTTCGACAATAAAAAAGTGACCTAAAAGGGCAACTTCCAAATGTAGAGTTTCTGCGCTGTGATAACTTCTGATTTCTAGTATCCAGATACAAACATTTTTATAATAACATATATCTAAAATACGAAAGGTATAAAATTACATTATAAAATATTAATATCCCCCAAACTAGGTCAATTAATATTTTTCAATATCAATGCTATATAAAACATTTATTTTCCATATATTGCTCCAACTTTTTTCAAATCTTAAAATTCTTGTCGACTTCAGTGAAAAAATAAAATATATATTCAATTGTATCACATTCTCATTGTCAATAGAAAAACTATTTAACAATTACATAATTTTTAATAATACAGGGTGTTCCAGATAAGGTGGGAAGCATTTTAATGCCAGGTAGAAAACACCTAGAGTATTCCAAACAACCTCCATATGTTCCAGGTTCTGAGATACAGGGTGTTTTAGAATCTCTAGGTGTTTTATATCTCCCATTAAAATGTTTCCACCCTATCTGTGACACCCTGTATATTTCAATAATATGTGAGTATCCTTAGCGAATCCAAGCACTGACCCAAACATACCTGTTTTAGAAAATTTTAAGTAATTTATTGATAGTCAGCAATGTTTTTTGTACGGACGCTCTCTTATGCAATAAAAAAAATCTGAATAGTTATAGATTTTGTACTTCAAATAATATTAGCTGTATAACGTTTAAGAGCTGTTAAAAACAAACATTTAACGAATTGAAAACATACAGTGTTTGTAACATAAATAGTACCTATACATAGACTTATACCTGCACAATTACTTTTTAAGTAACGTAGAAACCAGTAGAATTATTATAAGGTTTTGGCATTGATTGTGTTAAGCTGCTTTTTTGGTGAAATAATTTGTATCTTAGCTTAGTTTCAATACCTCAGATCTCAAATATTCCTCAAATTTATTGAATTAGCACCATTGAGGAATTTCAAAATATTCTGAACGATTCTAAAGCCACTGATGAACATGAAAAAATCAGTAAATACAATAAAATATGATAACAGATAGCTTACCTCTACCTTTTGTCTAGCTTAAAAAAAAACTATATACGTATATGGCGAAAGTTATGTACCTTAATAAATGATAATTCTCAGAATATACCCTAGCTTGTAAAAATAACTGGCTGCATATCTACTTTCCCTCATTTTTAGATGCATACTCATAAGATGGTGGTAGTTCTTCACTAGGTGGGGGCGCTGATGGTGTTTCTCTATTTTCTCCATGACTTTCTTTCTCTTTAGCATTCATCGATGAAGTAGGTGTTGCTGGGGGCCCCCCTGGGTAAACCGACTTATAATCAGGAGGAGACGATGCTCCTGCAGGATATGGAAGTCCAGCAGGATTAACCATTGGCGCTTGAGGATATCCTAAACCTGGAAAATTGATAACCAAAATAAAACGGACTACTCGATATGATATTTTCAAAATAATCAATTTAATTATTATGAATCTAATGGTGTTCGGCAAAATGAAAGTAAGAACATCAATATATTAACATACCTACAGAGTTGGGCGAAAGTACTCAATAAAATTAAAATCTTTTTAACCTCTGGCTAGGGGAAAAACAAGTGATCGCGTTTTGGGAAACTTACTCAGGGTTACTAACTCCATCCATTGGGTAACGTGACTGATCTTCTCGGAACACGGACCCGGGTTCGAAGTTTGAGAACACATCAGGTTTACGATTTGAAGTGGAAGTCGTATCCATATACATATTGTATATTAGACCTATATTGCTAATGTCATTCAAAATGTTCTGAAAATTGACGTCAGAATGACCCGGAGGGATGAGCACTACTGCGCAAACCCAAAATTTTAAAGTTCAAAATGGCCGCTTTCCCGTTTTTTTTGACAGCAACATAACATTGGATTTGGTTTGGTAGTTTGGACTATTCCTCCGGGCCAAGAAGCGTGGAAGCCTACTATGTTGGATTCAAACTTTATATCACACTAGAAATGTGTAACACAGCGTTACGCCGTGCAATTGCGCCAACTCAGTTGACTGTGTTGAGTGTGTCAACTCACATTGTCCGAATCCATCGACTCATGGCGCAACTCAACCCAATGAAGCGCTCAGCGCTAAGGTATCAGTGTTTGCCTAACGAATACAGTATCATAACTCGGTAAATACAGAGTTCGAGTTGAACTGGATCATTTAATTTCAACGAAAATGGTAATTGCTTTCAGCACTTTCAACTTCTCCATCATAGTAACGAATTAATGATATTGTACAATCTATAAATTAATTATATCTGAACAAAACGGCTTTTTCTTCAGAACTTCCAATAATTTGGGTTCAATAAAAAAATGGTTACCGGTGAACAGAATAAATAGCCTAATTGGGTGTTTTGAGACATGGTCTGTGAATAACAGGTAACATTGTAACTCATTTTTATGGGGCAACCTTTTTGTAGGTTCCAAACTTGTATAGTATACAAAAATCTGCTATAAAAGACTATTAACAGGTTCAGCGCCGAGGTATTTCGAAATAAATTTCCTCCTGGGCCATCATGTTTTTTTCACGATTTCTTATACTTATATAAGTTCATTTAATAACAGTTGTTAAGATCCAAAAATTAAAATGAGCTCTAAAAATACAAAAAATTAAAAGCGGACACCGGTGTCCGCTGTGGCCCACAAAAAGTACCAGCGGACACACCGGTGTCCGCTGAGCGTCATGACATGCCCCTATGTCCACCGTCGATTAACCAAGTATCAACAAGAAAACTATCAATCAGTTGTAAATATGACAGAACCTGCAAACGATCAGATCAATGAAACATTACTGGATCTAAATTCCGTTTGGGGGCCTCAAATAGGCAATCATTTGCAATCTAATGAAAATTTTGTGGGGGGACTGAAAGGGAAAATGGGAGGAAGTTAGCCGATAGACCATTTCTATATTATAATAAATGATGAATAAACTGTTTTGTCAAATAACATATGTTTAATTTTTTATTCATATGTTGTCTAACATGCGAAATTATTAGAAACGAAATATCATCCATATTCTCAAAAAAAGTCACGTTCCAAACAACCTGGTTACACTTTCTGGTAGAGAAAGGCCGTAGCGTACACACTACTATGTTAAATATAATGTAATATCTCGTCCGCTTGGCCAGGCAGGACAAACATATTCAGGGTTTTGGAGCGGACACCGGTGTCCGCCGTGGCCGTAGTGGCTAGGAACGTAACGGACACCGGTGTCCGCCATGGCGCTGAACCTGTTAAAAAGAAATTAACCCAAATTTCTTGGTTTGTAATATGCAAACGAGCTCCAGGAACTACCCAGTACCCGCCCTCGGGTCCAGTTCTACAATGATCTGGAGTGAGTCATATTTTGTGCGCAGTGGAGCGACACTGCCGAGTGCCGGATTCTCGCGGGTTATTGCTGCGCTATAGCGCAATTTTGAGTTAACTCAATGAGTTGACACAGGGAGCTGCGCTTGAGTCACTGTGTTGGCGCACGAGAGTTACACATCTCTATATCACACTAGCAGACCCAACAGACGTTGTTCTGTGTACACAAAAATTCATTCAATTCGATCCAGCCCTTTAGTTGCAGAGTAGATGAATAACCTGAATAACGGCGACAGCGCCATTTGTTGATCTGATTTGTGATCATAAACATACGGGCATCGGCAATCCAAAATACATCCTTTTAACTTCGGTACCTTCTCCTACCCGCCTAGTGCCTAATAAACTGGAACTGAAAAATTAATTTCTCTACTTTACCTTTAACATAGGAACAAAAAAAACATTAAACATGGAAGGGCACACTAGAAATTATAAGAAATATTTTACAAAAGCCAATAAATGCAAGCAAAGCTAGAGACAATCTGAAAATAAACTGGGACTGAAATAATAAATCCATAAAATATTTGGTTATGTTATTGATAAGACTGTCACTTCAAATCCTAAACCTGATGTGTTCGTAAACTTAGAACCCGGGTCCTTGATGAGAGTAGATCCGTCACATGACCCAATGTATCGAGTTAGTAACCCTGAGTACATTTCCGAAAACCCCTTAAGAGAGATAGATGACTACTCTGCCGCGTTCACGATAGTGAGGTCCTAGCGATAGGAGGGACTAAGAGGTTCCTTAATTCACTTCATACTATTGTGAAATGGACTATAGATTACTTTCTCTTGGATGTCTCATTGACAAAGTTTATCAAAACAGCCGGCTTATATTGAAGATATAAGAAATAGGATTAGAGTACACCTTAAATTTGGCATTGCTGCTCGAGGTGTCTTAATTACTTGAGTTATGAAAATTTATCATCGTAAGGCATTTTACTGAATTATGATTCAAAATAAAATCTACAGGATCTTGCGTTTCTTTAAGTTCACTAATTGTATTATAATTATCACTTCTTATTTCCGTTTTCATCTTTGTTTGATGGGAATATTGGGAATTAAACATTAAGGAATATACAGAAGAAATCGAATAACGGATTTAAATTATATGGAAAATTACCAGAGAGCAATGTTCGACCTCATTTATTAAATACCATTTCTGGTTGCAGATTACAACAACTCCGGAAAGCGACCATGACGAAAACTGTGTGTCGTCATAACTAATATATAAACGGTTCCATTTATTTCTCATTAACATTTTTTGTTCACATATTGACGTAAATGGACTATTTTAACTCCACCGCGAGTTTCACTTGGTTTGTAGTGGATTTACAACCCTTACTCTCCATAATCTCACTCTATCTTAATATATATATAATAATAAGGTAATATTAAAATATTACCTACAAACTTTTCCGAAAAATGTCACAATACCACAAACCGCACGCTGAGAGGATTAATACAGCTCGAATTTTGAGTGCTTCCCCACTAATCATTTGAAGAAGTTTGGAATGTTACATTCTAACGAATCTCGACTCTTGGAGGCGAGCCTCCTTCGCTAAGCGATTTGCCTGCTATCCGTTACGCTGTATTGTGTGTTGCGGATAATGCATGAATAGTTCAGTTCGCAGAGTAATAAATATATGTTTTTTACTTTGAGATTTGGACAGTACATAGAATGATGGAAATAATACAGATATAGAAATGTGATTATTTTATATTTGAACTTGAATTTAAAATGAATAAAATGCAGGAAGGGTGGAGGGCATTTTTATATGATATTGATTTTAATGAATGCAGCTGATCACTACCTTACTAGAACAACTGTCTTCTAGTAGGTAGTTAGTTGATCACTCCGTAGCAAGGTAATGGCTGACAGTTCATATAAAATTAGTTGTCAAAAATTGGCAATTCTCAATAATTCATTAATTCGATGTGTTTTTTCACGGTTGCCGGAAAAATAGTGTTCGCAACACGTCCGAAAATATATTTTTTTTGGACTTGTTATGTAAATTACTATTAATTCAAAATGAATTGACGTGTTTCACCTTTCTTTTCAGTCATTGGAGTAAATAGTTATTTAATATACAAGGGAAAAAGGTATTAGATTTTTGCTCGAGGTTATGTTGCCTCCCGACGCGAAGCGGAGGGAGACAAAAAACGAGAGCTAAAATCTAATATTTTTCCGTGTATAATACACTATTTTTTCTGTGACTGAAAAAACGACCATTTAATAGTGAAAGAAATATAACCTTTGACGAAATTCCTTTTTTGCCCACGGGGAAAAGGTGAGTATTTTTTTTCTGGATACATAGACACTCACTTTTTTGACAGGAAAAAAGTAATTTCGTCAAGAGATATAAAATGTTAAATTTTTTTCCCGTCACAGAAAAAAGATATTAATTTCATTAAGGACTTTCGACCAACCCTAATCTTCAGTATTTAAGACATTTTCAACTAAAAATTGAAAATGATTGGAATTACTACTCATGCATATTTACCTGAATTAGGTTGCTCAAAGTTGATGAGAGGCGCACTTGGTGAAGCAACCGCAGGATAAGGATAACTTGGCTGGTTACTTGGATAACCTGGAGGGTTGCCCGGATAACCTGGTTGGCTGCCTGGATAACCAGGTTGGCTGCTGGGATAACCCGGAGTAAATCCTTCTGCTGGAGGAACGGCGTTTGATTCAAGTTGGCTTTGATGTTGGATATGACCAATTTCTATACTAAAACTAAGATCCATGTTTGAATGGCAGCCATCGATGGCAGCACATATTTCCACATCATAGGAGATTTCAAACAGGCTACTCCGATTCATATTTGGGTATGGGGAATCTGGAGGAATTAGGATTTCCATATCATATTTATTCTCCCCTGTAAAGAATAAAAGAAGATTTAGAAGTTAATACACTGACTGGCAAAACAATCGACCCACTCAATAAATCGATGAAGTGTGTTAATTCATAAATACAGTGGAACTCCCATATAGCGAACGTCTGCATAACGAATTTCTTTGTATAACAAATTTCGTTAAAGACATTGCACCTTGAATCCAAATTCCAAGTTTAAAAACACCCTCTAAAACGAAGTGAATTCTCGTAATAACGAAATATTCAAAGAACATCACTCTTTGAATGGTTATTGGTAAGAAGGTATAATCCCGACTTTAAACTGAATATTCAAGGCGGGCAGAGAGATCATTCTGAAACAGTTTTAAATACACCCTGGCTGTGTGGTTTCAATCTAACCATTACGCTAGTGTGAAAAGTTGTGCGAAAATGTCTAAAAGCAAGTGCTTAAGTTTGAATGATAAACTTCAATTTATCAACGAAGTCTACCGCGACATAGCCGACTTAAGAAACAAATTTTCTGTATAACAAATTTATGCGGATATAGCGCTTTCGTTATAGGGAAGTTTCACTGTCCTTCTAGGTAGGTTCATACGAAATAATTAATAATTTTGAATTTCAAGAGAACTTGGCCTACTTTATTTTATACAGGGTGAACGAAATATGTTTTTTACCCTATCTTTGGAACCACCCCTGGTGTGTTCTAGTAGTTCCCCGTGTGATTTCTTATTTATCATCAAGACACACTTTCCCTTGACAATTTAATTATTTATTCACAACAATGAGGGCTACCGTGTATGAATTTGCCGCTAGAGGCGCTAGTGTTGCGTGAGGTTCACGATAAGTTGAATTGCCAAATATTCAAACTTAATTGTGAATCTGTATTGTTTCTTTTAAATCCTTACGCGGGTGTGTGATATTATTCATTTAGAATTTAGTTCACTGGAATGATCATCAACAGAAGAAGTAATCATTTGGGTAGACAAAAAAAAATGTTATCTTTCACCCAGATATTGAGCCCACTGAAACAATTGAAAAATAGAGTACCTACAAATAATTTTTGTTTAATGAGAAGAAATGCATTAATAAAATATATATTTTATTACTACATATCACAAGGGAAAAATAGTTCAAAATAAATCTGACAAATTTCAAAAACTTTGAATTAATGAAACAAAACAATCAGAACATATATCGACAGGACATGAAATGAAAAAAATATAATTCAGCAACACAAATCACAGCACAGAAACATAAAATATCACAGCTAGCACAACGATTTGAGTTTAAAATAAACCTAAATCCCGAAGAAAAAATGGAAGCAAGCCCTGAGCAGGAGCTTCTGAGCGCTCGTTCTCTGGTGGAGCAATAGGACTATCATCTCAAAATTCTGTATATGACTTGAAATTGATACTTTATATATAAACAATTAAAAAAATTCAATTCTATGGTCACACTTGAGAATTAAAATAATTTAATTTTTTTTTTTGATGATGCGATCCTCTTGAAATTTGGCATGAACATTCAGTATATCAATCTTTATACCAGGAATAAATTTCACTCAATTCAGATATCTTGTTATGAAAATATAATTTTTTTTTTCAATATTCAAATTGAATTTTCTATAGTTCGGATGATGCGATGATCTTCAAATTTTGCACAAACATTCAATATATAAATCTCAATTCCAAAAATAAATTTCATTTGATTCGGATATCTTGTTATGGAAATATAAAGAGTCTTTCCTTTAATATTCCAATTGGAATTTCTATGGTTCTGATGATGCTATCCTCTTGAAATTTTTGCATGAACAATCAGTGTGTCAGTCTTCACTCACAGAATGAATTTCAGTTAAATCGGAAGGTTCGTTATGGAAATAAAAAAATTCTTCTTTTCAATATTCCAATTGAATTTTCTATGGTTTGTTAATACTATGGCCACAAATTTTTGCGAGAGGCTCACTATGAGCATCTGGCAAGTTGCTGCAAAATTTCATTCCGTTTGCCCTCGTTTTGTGTGAAATATTGAGGAACAAAAATTTGAATGGCCACTTTTTATGGAACACCCTGTACGATTTTTCTGGTTAACGAACTTAACCGAGCTATTTGGGAGCTGAACACACCCTGAAAATTTCGGCCGGACGGCCGGCCCTACAGAATTTGATTTGACCTCATATTTTCCATCAGGGAGTCGAACCCTATCGTTTGAGACCATTTTCGGCTCAAAATTCGAAAATTACAGACATTTGGGCAAAACGATATAGCACTCGTCTAAGTAGAACGAGCGCTCAAAAACAATAACAAACCAAAGAATATACTCAGTTGTTCCAGTAGCTGAATATTACCGCTTTTTTCTGTAACCTGGTTCTATAAATAAATGTTTTGCAGTAACCAACCGAGAATATCATATTTACAGAACAGAAAAATAACAACCAAACCAACCAAGTTGATTTATGGAATATAACTGATGTTACTTGGTGACGAGCAAGCAAAAAGACTTATCATGTTAATATTCAATTCAATTTAATTTTTCTCTTACCATGTGCTCCAACTCCTGACCAAGTATTGCAACTAAATTCATACTCATCTTCTTTATGCTCGTAACTAGGATGTTCAACTTTACTCTTAACATACTGCATAATCTTGGCCGAAACACCCTCCACATTTGAATTCGACATGTTGATTAAGGTTAAATACAACTTCACTTTTTCGCCAGGTACAAAAGCTGTTTTGTTTAATGTTAATATCAAGGGTGATATCACCCTGTGCGCAGCACCAGCAACAAACTGTCTTGTTATCAGATCTTGAGACGGTTGAAAACATTCCAAGGGAAATGTGTTCAGATCGATCAAAGATTTCACTTCATAGAAAATTTTGTCTTCATAATCCATGCCCCATGGAATGTCGACGATGCCTGTGAGTGTATAGCGAACGTATCCATGATTATTCATGAATGTCGATGGCAGATTTGCAGGCAATACGAACGAGAATGGGTAGTTGAATACTCCTGAAAAAATAATAATTTGATATACACTAATGGAATAAATTAAAGGATCAAAAAAAAACATTCCAAATTTTAGGCCAATTTTCAACATGCCGTAACTTCGAGAGGAATGGTCGTACAAAGAATTTGAAAAAAGGAAATTGCAGCTCCAAGTGTCTTATTTTCGGATTAGAACTTCAAAATGTTTTGGCGTCATCGGTTGTTGAGTAATCTTGAAAAGACCATCATCAAAAAAAAATTCGAAATTTTTTTCAGTTTTTTCCTTGGTCTATGGGCTTGGAAACATTTTTTTTTTGCTCAATCACTATGAGGATTGGATAGTTTCTTCATTCTGTTTTAATCTCATATTCTATAGATTTTGGTATATCCACTTCTTGTCAAGATATCGGCCTTCAAATGAAAAAGGATCCTTTTGCCTTTGAATATCGATACCTCGGCAACCAATGATTGCACAGAAAGCTAAAGGTGGGTTTCATTAACTTGAATGAATTCCCTTCAACGACTAGCCATTGCTTTTCCGAAAAAAAAATTCTTTCTGTCACATGAATTTGAAAATGCAACAAAAAAAGGTCTTTTCGTGGTGTTTTGGGAATACGAGCGCTGGATCGAGAATATTGTGGAAACAGAAAATGTTAAGTGTGCAATTTACAGTTCAATAAGTCCACAAAAATCTCACAAAGAGCCAAATTAATCCAGCCAACCGTTTTCGTGTTTCACTAGATCGAATTTCCGAAAAAATTAAAGGATCACGTTTCTTGCCCTGAAAAGCTCATCACCTTTATTATTATTATTATAAATGAGAAGAGGGGAGGTAAACACCTATGACCCTCATTTACAAATTAGAAAGTATGTAACATAAAAGAAAACAAATTTCGAATTTTTTTTTGATGATGGTCTCTTCAAGGTTACTCAACAACCGATGACGCCAAAATATTTGAAGTTCTAATCCGAAAATCAGACACTTGGAGCTGCAATTTCCTTTTTTTCAAATTCTTTGTACGACCATTCCTCTCGAAGTTACGGCATGTTGAAAATTGGCCTAAAATTTGGAATGTTTTTTTGATCCTTTAATTTATTCCAGTAGTGTAGTTGAGAAAAAAAACTTTAAGTAAATATGCAAATTATTTCAATAAATTTAACGATCTTTTATACCTTTTGAGATAACTGAAGAAATCTGACAATAGAAAACACAGGGTTTTCCTTTCAAGTTGGTCTATTAGACGTTTCAGGAAAACTATATAGTGAATATTTCGATCTGAAATTATAGGTGGAGCCTTGAGGGTGAAGGAACTCTTCGCCTAAAATATTTTCAAGTCGATAGTGTTGCCACGTCTATCTCAAACACATATTTACTTTCTTATTTCAAATGGAACTACCTATATTTTCATTTATATATCGATTCGATACCAAATTCGCAGTATAACCCACTAAAAAATTTCTCTGCTATGCACTGTTGCTAAGTTATGCACAAATTCGTGAAATTTTTGACACCTGCATTGCCAGTTTGGAAATGCAATATCTCGATTATTTCTTATGCAAATGGAATCAAACTCAGCAGTCTCATAGTAGAGAATCCGTGCATTCATATGGTATATTCAATATTTTGATACATCGTAAGGTTTTTCGGAGATATTGCTGCAAAAATGTGAAATTCAAATTGAAATATTTCGAGATTTTCAAATGGCAACCCCATATTTATTTTACAGCATTCGATTAGAAATGGAAAATGAAGGGTAGTTTCCTTTACACTAATTATTTATTTTGAATAGTTTTCAAATGAGATGAAAAATACTGAAATATTTCAGTATTTCAGTATTTATAGTCATGATCTATGGTGGTGTTTACGATAAAATGGCTTTATGATTATAGGGTAAATTATTCATATAAACTCCGTTCACATATTATTGAGAGCAAAGTAGGCGTTTGTTTATTTATCTGAGATTGGCAGTTTTTGCTGTCATAACGATGAACAAAGTCAACGTTGCCAAATGTACCCGGCCTCGTCCGACGAGCTTCCGAGTTATCAGAGAACTCTATGACCTATTGACAACATTGCGAACCAATCTGACAAGAAAATAAACAACATAACCTAAAATTTTAATATACACAGTGGAATATGCCAAATTGTCATGGCCAACCGACGGCTCAAACTTTCGTGAACGGACTGTACCTATAAAACTCCATACTGCTAACGATAAAATAAAAGTTGAAGCAATCTATAGTCTATCCAAATCCGAGTTTGTTACGCTGGCCTCCTGGATTTGGATAGACTATAGTTCCGATGGCACCTTCATCTTCAATCATCTATGCATGTGCAAACTCGAAATTTGACAAGACGTGAAAAACTGAGGTTAAGATTTTCAGTTATTTTCATTTGACGAGTCATAATTTAAACTCTTCGAGGTTATGTATTGGCGCCTGCGCAATGAATTCATAGGGCCATTGTACCACGTGATCGCTGCTTCAATTTGTAATAGAGAAGTGGATTTATGTTAGCGGTACAGAAGTTTAAAAGTAGATTCTAAGGTTGAAATCATAAAAAGTGTTCGATGATCATGGATGTCATAGAAAAAAGTTACCGATATTATTCAAACACGATTGGGGTTGTTTCACAATTCAAAAAATTATTTTTAGGACCTGTAGGACCTTTAACAATCGTTATTTACATTTAGGAAAGAATGACTGAAAAGAAATTCTGAAAACTGTTTTGGCTTTCTGTAATCCTGGACCAATGTTCATGAACCCAACAAAAGAATTCATTCCGATAATTCACATTATATTCAGCATTATGTCCATGGAACATGACAATAAATACTGAAATACTTCATCTCATTCGAAAGCAATCCAAAATAAATAATTAGTGTAAAAGAAGACTGCCATCATTTTTTATTTCGAATCGAATGCTGTAAAATGAATATGGGGTTGCCATTCAAAATCTCGAAATATTTCAATTTTGAGTTCCACATTTTCGGAGCAATTTCTTCGGAAAACCTTACGATGTATCAAAATATCGAATATACCACATAAATGCATGGATTCTCTACTATGAGACTGCTGAGTTTGATTCCATTTGCATAAAAAATAATCGAGATATTGCATTTCCAAACTGGCAATGCAGGTGTCAAAAATTTCACGAATTTGTGCATAACTTAGCAACAGTGCATAGCAGAGAAATTTTTTTAGTAGGTTATACTGCGAATTTGGTATCGAATCGATAAATAAATGAAAATATAGGTAGTTCCATTTGAAATAAGAAAGCAGACATGTGTTTGATATAGACGTGGCAACACTATCGACTTGAAAATATTTTAGGCGAAGAGTTCCTTCATCCTCAAGGCTCCTCCTAAATTTTTAATACGCAATATTCACTGGTTCTCCGCAAACGTCTAATAGGCCAACTTAAAAGGAAAACCTTGTATATCAAGTTCACAAAAATATGAATCGTAAACGTTATCAGGTAGATATATGAATTTTTGGATCTCGCAAATATCGACGAAAATTTGGTGTCATTGTATTTAGACCTCCTGCACAACATTAGTGAAACCAACAGGTGGCAGTCTGTCTTAGTTAGAAAATATAGGTCTCCAAAGTTCCAAAAATGTTCCATCTTCATGTCACTTTCTCCACTATAAAAACACAAAATCATTGCTCCAGTTTAGTCTATAAATCATCTCTAAATTAACGATTTGATTAGTTTCATTTCAGGTATATTTAATATTTAATGGAAAGGCATCAAAACTCTAGAGGTACCATATGACAATGAATAATATCTGTAAGGTGGAAAACATGTTTAGAGCCTGGTAAAATAACTGAATATTGCAGTTATATGTTTCCTCACGGCGTTATCAGTGAGATATGTCATCATTAAACCGTCAAAAACATCCGCAGGCTTGTGAAAAGCTAGTGAACGTTAACGACCGCGAGCATGGTCGTTGTGATTGCTTAGTGGAACTTACTCTAATATGAAACATTTTGGAACTTTGGGGGGTCCACATTTTCTAAACTAAGACAGGCTGCACCTTGTTGATTTCACTAATGTTGTTCAGGAGATCTGAATGAATACAATGATACCAAAATCTGGTCTATATAACTTTAAAATATTCATCAAATTCAGTAGTCTTCGTAGTTTTCACTGAAGAAATTTACCAGGTCCAAGGTGATAATCTCCCCACCCCCACCATACAGCATTATTTCAAAACTAAATAAATTGTTATCTCCAGTACAAGTATAACTTATTGTCTCGTATCTTTTGGTATTTTCATCATAACGGTTCTCAGTACGAGTCCATTCAGTGTGTTCATCTCCAGAGGTCCGAATTTTAATCCCTCTAATCTTTTCCGACTTTCTGAATCCACATTCGAGCCTTCCACGAATTTCAGCACCAGAATAATAGGGGCCAGGATCTAAGACAATTTTGCAGGACATTGTACCTGATATTCCTATAAGAAATATGTGTCAGTGATCTGCATATATTATATAATATAAGGTGTATTGAAATTCGAGCTGAAAATAAGGCAAATCTTCACTATAATTTTCCATTATAATGTAAATAAGCACGAGTTTACAATAAAACGTAATAATGGGGGAATCACCTATAAGCTATGTTGATGAAATGAATTTTTCCAGTTTTGGTATTCCTGTTTGTTAATTATTATTATAGTTGTTGATTTTAGATTTCTAACTTCTCAATATAATTGGAATTGAAAATTCAAACTTTGAAACAATCTAATTTAGTTATTTTTTATTAAAGTTTTTTCAAGGTTATATCTTATATCATAGATAAAAGTCACAGAAAATATGATCACATCTTCATTATCTCATTGATGGACTCAACAGTTATTGTGTTTCATTCATTATGAATTGCTTCATAAACTGTTATTATAAGATAAAAGGTTGAAAAAATTTCATCTCTTATAAGCATATTTATAATCATTCATTAAAATAATAGCATTCGAACTTCCACTAAAATTTTGGTAGAGACGGTTCGTAAAATTCGAACATTTTTGGGTTGTTATGAAACACCTTGTCGAAACGCAATACAAAAAAATTGAGAAAATCCCTGAGCAGGTGCTTTTGAGGGCTCGTTCGTTGGTTGAATAATAATGCTGTAACTTCAAAATTTTGTATAGGCCTTGAGATTCAGATGATACGATCCTCTTGAAATTTTACATTAACATTCAGTCTCAGATCAACAGAAATTATTTAATTGATCTGAGGCATTTAGTATATAAATTTTCATTCACAAAATAGAATGCACTCGAATTGGATATCTTATATCTTGTTATGAAAATATAAAGATTCTTCTTTTCAATATTCCAATTGAATTTTCTATGGTTCTGTCAACACTATGGCCACAAAATTTTGCATGAGGCTCATCATGAGCATCTTAAATGTGACCCCAAAAATTTTATTTTTATTGGTTTCGTTTTGTTTGAGATTGAGGAACAAAAATTTTGAATTGTCATATTTTATGGAACAACCATTTACGATTTGGCTGGTTTATATCCACAGCATTTGGTAACCGAACTCACCCTGAAAATCTCAAACCTCTAAGACAATCCCTTCAATAGTTATCATGCTTATGGCCGGACGACTCCACGGACAGTTTGACACCCATTAGGGAGTCGAAGCCTACCGTTTGAGATCATTAAGAGATCGTTAAGAAGAACGAGCGCTCAAAAAGGAGCTGGGACGTATTCTGGACAAGTGATCTTTCGATGCGTATACGAACTTCATGCGCGAGTCCCTCTTTAATCTGCAAAAATGTACACCGCGCAATGAAGTTCGTATTCGCTTTGAAAGATCACTTGTCAAGAATGATCTTGGTCGATCCTTCTGCACATACGTGATGGGCCTCAATATCGATTTCTTTGGACATAAAGGTCCTACAGATGTGAAAAAAATGTTTTTTGAAAGATGATACTACCACCTTTAATTGAAGTATAACAATATAAAACATTCAACTTGAAAACGCCATAAAAAATTCCTTAAAAAAGTTCATAGTGAAAATATGTTCTGATTTTCTCAGTTAATCCGCAATAGTACAAGAACTAGCACATTGAAATATATTTTTTTTCAATGATTTAACACGCAAGGATACAAGCTACAAAACAACACTCACATCATTTCTGTAAGTTACATAATTTGAGAGTTATTGCTGTTCGAACACGACCCTTATGAAAAATGATAAAATAAAAAAAACCTCAGTACTGTACTTTCGATCATTTTCAATGGTCAAACAAACAAAGCATGGTCAAACAAACAAAGCAATCATAAAAATTGCTCAAAATGGCCGCCTCTGCTCTGTAGACAGGCAGTGGCCTTCATGACGACCTGTCTTGTGTTTTTGCTAGCGTAGTGATCATGTTCGAGCAGCAATAACTCTGAAATTATGTAACTTACAAATATGATGTGAGTAATGTTTGTAGCTAATATCCTTGCGTGTTAAATCATTGAAAAAAATTATACTTCAATAAGCTAGTTCTTGTACTATTGCGGATTTACTAATAAAATCAGTACATATTTTTAATATGAACTTTTTTGAAGAATTTTTTTATGGCATTTTCTAGTTGAAAGTTTTTATATTGTTATACTTCAATGAAAGGTGATATTATCATCTTTCAAAAAACATTTTTTTCACATCTGTAGGACCTTTATGTCCGAAGAAATCGATATTGTTTGGAAGGGTCAACGAAAATAAAAAAGTAAATTTAAAATGGGGGCTACTCCAAAACTAAACTTCCAATTATCGCTAAGTCATGACCAAATACACTGTATACATCCATCGAAGCATATTGGGTTTACATCCCTTTGTTTGCAGTCACTCTAATATGTGTGTTGCACAAAAGTTTTCTATCTGGTCTAATACCTAGATATTTGACTTCTTAATATATTTTCTGACTGAGAGATTCCTTCTTCGATTAAATTGTAGTAATTGTACTATTATGTCCTTAGCTGAGTTTTTTATCTAGTGTAATGTCTAGATAGACTTCTTAAATAGATTTTCTGGCTGAGACTTTCCTTCGTCGAGTAAATCGTTCTCTTGTGTTCTTAGCTGGGTTTATCTTAGCTAAACTGAGCTGGACCATTGTTAAGAGACAGAAGAGGTCGGGCCTCCTCTAATTTCACTGCATTTTATTCAATTTAAATTCAATTTTAAATAAAGAATAATCACATTTCTATATATATGTATTATTTCCATCATTCTATCTACTATCCAAATTTAAAGTAATAAACATATGTTATTTACTCAGCGATCTAAAATATTAATACAATATCCGCAACACACAATACAGCGTAACGGATAGCAGGCAAACCGCTTAGCAAAGGGGGCTCGCCTTCACGAGTCGAGATTCGTTAAGCCTGGTTCTCACTTCTCAGAGCTTCGACGTGAAGCCAGCGACAATCCCCACTACTCCTATTTTATTCCCTCGCTGTCGCAGAATACAAGTGAAGTTGCAGAGTTGTCTCTGGAACCAGAAACCAAAAGGAGGGGGTCAGGGGAAGTTTTGTTGATATTCTCTGATTGGTTGAATTGCTATCGCAGGCTTCACGTCGAAGCTCTGAGAACCAGGCTTTAGAATGTAATATTTCAAACTTCTTCGAATGAACGGGTGCGGGAACCACTCAAAATTCAAGCTGTAGATCACGTGTCGGAGGCCCGGCTCCGCAGCATTATTTTCGTTTCTAGGCGAACGAGCTTAGCCGAAACTGAACGTCCGATCGGCACGAATCAACCCCTCCCTTTTTATTAATCCTCTTAGCATGCGGTTTGTGGTTTGTGACATTTTTCAGAAAAGTTGGTAGGTAAGAATTAAATATTTCGGCAAAATAGGTGTAAACGGAAACAAGAAGTGAGAATTATAATGCAAGTAGTGAACTTAAAGAAACGCAAGTAATAGACACCTCGACCAACAAGCCAAATTTAATTGTTAATTCTGCTCGTAATAGTCATAATCGTTCGTTCTGCGTAGAATCGTATAATAAATGCCAGTGGCTGACGGGAAGCCCAGTTCGATACAAATCATTTTGTTGGTTCCGTGGTCTCGGGCCTTCTCTGATTGAAATCTCACGAGCCGCCACTGTTGTTCAATAACTTAATTAACTTTGAGTCATTTCTGTAGACAGCTGTAGTAATTCAACCATTATACAAGGTGAGTCTTTGACTTGTACATATATTTTAACCGTATATTCCAGAGGTCAAAAGACACACTATATTCATTTTCACTGGGCAAAAAAATTAACGCACATTATGGAAATCTCAAATTAATGCTACAATTGAAGGTGTTCTCAATGATAACTCTTTTTATCAGAATTATGCATGCATATGTTATCTAGCTACTTTCAACGTTTTTCTTCAATACAGATGTTTTTTTTCCCAGGAGGAATAAAAAAGATGAGATTATCAGATTTTGATTGTATTGGCTCCATTCTGAAATCAGTTGTTCTCGATCAATTCTAAAGATCAATAGTTTTTCTTTCGTTTGATTTTCTACACTCGATTGCTATGCAACGCGAAACACGCAATTTGTCCCAAGAGGAATGTGCCCAAGTAGTAGTTTTGCGAGAACAAGGGTGGACATACACAAGAATCGCAGAAAGGTTTGGAGTTTCCCATAAAAGTGTGTCTATAATGTTGCAGCGATTCAGGGAGACAGGTATGAATGTCCGAAGACCAGGACAGGGTAGGCCACGGGTAACAACTGCCATTCTAGAACGTTACTTGGGAGTTTCATCGTTGAGACAACGGTTTGCAACCGCTCGCCTCCTTCAAAATCAGCTTGAGCAATTTCATGGGATGCAAATTAGCACTCAGACAATAAGAAATCGCTTCAGAGAATATGATTTAAGGCCTCGTGTCGCGGCAAGAGGCCCAGCTCTTACCCCAGCCCATCGAAAGGCGCGTTTAGATTTTGCGAGGGAGCATATCCATTGGGAAGAGGCTGATTGGGAAAGAGTTCTCTTCACATATAAGTCTAGATTCTGCCTCTACCATTGTGATCGACGTTTCCTTGTGTACAGACATCTACATGAAAGATATGCTCAGTGCAATTTCCTACTGGTTCGGGGGAGGATCGATTATGGTATGAGGTGGAATATATTTGACTGCACAGACCTAGTGGTCGTTAATAATGGAGCTATGAATGCTGATAGGTATATAAGGAACATTCTTGAAGAGCATGTAGTGCCATTACTGCCATTTGCCCCATACATTAGTGAAAATTTAATTTTTATGGACGATAATGCCAGATCCCATCGTGCGTGCATCGTTCAGGAGTACCTTGAAGAGGTTGAAGGCTCTCGAATGGAATGGCCAGCAAGAAGTCCAGATCTCAATCCGATTGAGCAGGTTTGGGTCAACCTCAATAGAAGGCTGAGAAGTTCAGAACATCATCCAGCTTCTCTCAATGACTTAAGATTCCAACTCAGAGAAATCTGGGAAGGATTAGATCAGAACATTTTAAGATCACTCATTTTGAGTATGAACCGTCGTTGCCGAGCTGTAATTAACTCACGGGGTGGAAATACCAAGTATTAAATCACTTATCGGCATTCCAGTATTTTGGAAATTGTTTATTTCTCTTCTTTCACATAAGATTCGGTGAAATCCTGAATTTTTCTTCCATTTAATATGGTCTTGTTTCGTTCAAAACCTTCCCGATAGAATATAAAAAAATAAGTTATAACGTTAACTTTCATTAAAATGTAGATTTTCAGAATGTGCGTTAATTTTTTTGCGCAGTGTATAATTTGAAAAAGATTGATTTGAACATACATTGTTTCTAATGGATATTACACGAGAATAAGTTGATCATTTTGTGTTGCTCTTGTGTTGTCATATTCTATTTGATATATGAGATAAGTCACATTATGGAAGCTCTTTCCCATAAAATGGCAGAACTATAAGGAATAAAGGTTATGGTTACGTCGGAGCGGGTGCATCATTATTTTGCCAATTTCACCCGAAGGGATCGAAAAATAATGATAACGGCCCTTCGAGGTCATTTTCGGAGAACCTTTATTAGTCAAGTTTCAACGTATGTATACCTAATTAGAATCTCATACATGATGGTATGTATCGAAATACATTTCACATCATGAACCTTTTGGTGACCAAGTTGGTGAATGATTGCGATAAACTTCTTTGATCTCCAGTCATGACTCACTCTTGTCTCGTGTATCCAGTCATGTCTCATGTTTCCTGTTATAAGTCACATGTTACTTGTCTCAGTGTCTCAGTCAAATGATCTTTTGATGGACATTGTACATATTGCATTTGTACGATTGCGTATTAGTGCCACTGCGATCACATAAAAACCTGTAAATTGTAAGATTTAATCTAATAATGGAGAGATTTAATCTGTCAATCAACCTACATATTGATCTCCCAAATTTTTGGGGCAAACTTCACGTTTAGCTCTAACATTTTTTTAAGTCGCAAATTTTGGGGCGCCAAGTTTTCCGAGTAGTCAATAAAGATGCGCCAATTTTGGCACGCCAAATTTATTGAGTCGCCAATTTTGGGGCGTCAACATTTTGAGTCGCCAATTTTGAGGATCAAAATTTTTAAAGTCGCCAATTTCAGGGAGCCAAGTTTTTTTTAATTTGGCAATTTTAGGGCGCAAAATTTTTTAAGTCGCCAATTTTGGGGCTATAAATTTTTTAAATCACCAATTTTGAGGAGCCAAAATTTTTAAGTCGCCAATTTCTAAACTCCAATTTTTTAAGTCGCCAATTTTAGGCCACAAAATTTTTTAAGTCGCCAATTTTGAAGAGCCAAATTTTTAAGTCGCCAATTTCGGAGCAATAAATGTTTTAAGTCGCCAACTTCAGGGAAATAAATTTTTTAAGTCGCCAATTTCAGGGCGCCAAATTTTTTGAGTCAGCAATTTTGGGGTGCCAAATTTTTCAAAATACCAATTTTGGGCGCCAGTTTTTTAAGTCGCCAATTTCGAAGCGCCAAATTTTCAAGTCGCCATTTTGAGGGGCCAAATATATTGAGTCGCCAATTTTGGGGCGCCAAATTTGTTGAGTCGCCAATTTTGGGGAGCCAAATTTTAAGTCGCCAAGACACCAGTCTCAGGTCATTTTATTTTTAAAGTCGCCAATTTTTTGAGTCGCAAACTTTGGGGAGCCAAATTTTTCAAGTCGGCAATATTGGGCGTCAGTTTTTAAAGTCTCCAATTTTTGGGCGCCAAATTTTTTGAGTCACTGATTTTGGAGCGCCAAATTTTTCAAGTCACTAATTTTGAGGCACCAAATTTTTTGAGTCGCCATTTTTGGGGCGCCAATAATGAACAATTTATCACAAACATTAGGTACTAAATTTTCTATTCGAAACGGGTGCTACAGCTACGCAGCACCTATACACCAGCCGCCACTGCTTTCAACATCTATATGCATCTTCCTAAACTGCTTACGGAAACTTAATTTTTGATTCATTACTTCAACAGTTTAAACGACCTATATGCCAAATCATAAATGGGTCATTCTATAGTGCAGTTGCATTTCAGTTTTGTTGATTCTTATTATTTGAAAGTCGTTATAGTGTACACTGTACATGTTGCTTTGAAATTTCTCGCTTACAAAACATCTTCATAAACTTATCCATTAATTCTCTACACTCCCAAAACAAGCACTGTTGACTTAATGAAAGAGCGTCTTCCTAAATTCTATTAATGACGAAAATAGTATCAACATGTCTTCAATTCGATTTCAGTTTGTCGTTTCCTAAATCAAAAAGCAATTCGAATCTACCTAGGAGTGGAAGTGCTAGTTTGGCTGAAATAACCAATTATTCGCTTGAGAAAACTTAATTTTTGATTCATTACTTCAAAGGACCGACTCCTGCGCACTATCGGGAAATTCCACGCCGACCGGAAGCACGTTTTCCCGCAGATTTTCCCACTTGTACGTTTACGACTCGGGTGCGGGAAGTTTCCTTCCCGCAGGAATCACCGGCGATTATTCGTGTGTTACGCGAAAAACGTGTCGGATTTCGATGCAATGCTATCTTAATTAGCTACAATTTTATCCGTATCGCTTCGTATAGTTGTGGCTTTAGTTTACTAAGGATAAGGTTGCAATTTAATGAATTTCTTCGATGAGGTCATAGTATCGCGATTGGCGAGTGTTTCAGTTCGGTGTGTTATGAAGTTATTGTCGTTATTAGTGAAAATGTTTTGTGAAGTGTTGTGACGACTGTCTTTTTTTATGGTTCCACAGTGTTGAGGTTAAGTTCAAGGTGAGAAAATTTCATTTACACGTGTTTACGTTGAGAAAAATCTACAGGTGTCAATACAAGGACGCGAAAATTCGTCGCGCAATTCTCAGAAAAACTTTTTTCGAATTAAACTCATTTTATTGTCATACTAAATGAATTAAAATTTGATTTTCGCTAATAATTTATTAATTTTCACAACAATTGTTTCGCCAATTACATCTCAATTTCGTTAGGTGAGTTTGGTACCCAATAAATCTCACATATACTTTTCAGTTCGAATTTCATGTAGAGACATCGATGATTGGAATACTACGAAGTCAAGATGACGAAATAATCGTTGTGGAAAAGAATGAATTTTTCGCAGAAATAAATTGTATTCTTCGAACATTCGAATTAAGATCTCCTGATATTTTCGAGGTTTTATTTATTTCCTGAAGTTATCATATCATAAGTCTAGCGACTGGCAGTGAAAAGGATGATATTCCAAAGGTAAACTTGAATCTTCAGAAGAATATAAAAAGATAATTCAATCACGATTTTCCAATACCTGTTGAACTTGTTATTAACAAGAGCGTACAAACTTCTGGCTTAATCAATGTTTTTTTCTTTAATTCAAGAGTTTTAATATTAATGTTGACTTCATCAGTGACTATAATGTAATCATTAGTTCTCTATTATTTTATCCGTATCGTATTGTATAGTTGTGGCCTTAGTTTACTAAGGATAAGGTTGCAATTTAATGAATTTCTTCGATGAGGTCATAGTATCGCGATTCGCGAGTGTTTCAGTTCGGTGTGTTATGAAGTTATTGTCGTTATTAGTGAAAATGTTTTGTGAAGTGTTGTGACGACTGTCTTTTTTATGGTTCCACAGTGTTGAAGTTAAGTGCAAGATGAGAATATATCATTAACACTTGTTTTTGATGAGAAAAATCTACAGGTGTCAGACAAGGGCGCGAAAATCGTCACGAAATTGTCGGAATTTTTTTAAATTAAACTCATTTTATTGTTTAGGTCTTCAATATATGGGTAGTGATATTGAATGAACTCACACTTATTTCCGCTAATAACATCACACACACATTCTCACAATTGTTTCGTCAATTGATTTCCTTAGGTGATTTTGGTACCTAAATAATTCTATAAATCGGTTATTATAAAAACAGAATGAATTACTGAAAGAGGGATACGTAATATTTGTGTATACTTTTCCTGAAGGTGAAGATTTAATTCGGAAAGGATGAAACCACTCTTCTCGAATAAAATTTGTAGTTTGAAGAAAAAATTGTCAAGATCTCACATATACTTTTTCAGTTCGAATTTCATGCAGAGAAATCGATGTTTGAAATACTAAGAAGTGAAGATGACGAAAACATGTGAAAATGAATGAATTGTTAGCAGAAATAAAGTGTATTCTTTAAACATTCGAGTTAAGCTTTCCTGATATTTTCGAGGTTTTATTTATTTCCTGAAGTTATCATAAGTCTAGCGACTGGAAGTGAAAAGGATGATTTCCCAAAGGTAAACTTGAATTTTCAGAAGAATATAAAGAGATAATTCAATCACGATTTCCCAATACCTGTTCCTGTTGGATTTCTTATTAACAAGAGCGTACAAACTTCTGGCTTCATGAATGCTTTTTTCTGTAATTCGGCAGTTTTTATACTAATGTTGACTTCATCAATGACTATAATGTAATCATAAGTTCTCTATTATTTTATCGGTATCGTTTCGTATAGTTGTGGCCTTAGTTTACTAAGGATAAGGTTGAAATTTAATGAATTTCTTCGATGAGGTCATAATATCGCGAGTGTTTCAGTTCGGTGTGTTATGAAGTTATTGTCGTTATTAGTGAAAATGTTTTGTGAAGTGTTGTGACGACTGTCTTCTTTTATGGTTCTACAGTGTTGAGATTAAGTTCAAAGTGAGGATATATATTTAACACAATATGTTTTTGATGAAAAAAATCTACAGGTGTCAACACAAGAGCGCGAAAATTCGTCGCGAAATTCTCGGGAAAATTTTTTTTGTAAAACTGCCATTCAAAGTGACACTTTTAATTATAGTAAACAATGTTAAAATTGATTGTTTACGTGGAAGCGTGTTGAAAATATTTTTAACATTAGTGTTAAAAATGACAGCGTCTTTTCTCATTTGTTAGTACCTAATCATAACGTTGGCAACGTTTGCCAGTGAGAACAACCTTTTGATTACTTGAATATTAAATTGCATTTTGAAGTTTATTGTCATTGCAAATTCGCCCATTTCATTATCAAAATAGGGCAGTTGTACAAAAAACATTGTATGGTATTTGTATTGAAAGTGATTTTATTTTGTTTGTGAAATTGTTCAGTTCGCTCCGCTCATTTCACAAACTTTTTCACTCACAAAATAAAACGTCACTTTTAACACTCATATCATAAATAGCTATTTTCAAATTAAACCTATTTTATTGTCACATCAAATGAACTCAAACTTGATTTCCGCTAATAATTTATTCATTTCAAGAACAATTGTTTCGTCAATTACATCTTGATTTCGTTGAGTGAGTTTGGTACCTAATAAGTTCTATAAATCGGTTTTTATAAATACAAATTATATAACTGAAAGAGGGATACATGAGATTTGAATATTCTTTTCCTAAAGGTCTACATTTGATTCGGAAAGGTTGAAACCGATCTGCGTTATCCGATCATCTCGAATAAAATTTGTAATTTGAAGAAAAAATTGTCAAAATTTTACATATAATATACTTTTTCAGTTTGAATTTCATGCAGAGAAATCGATGTTTGAAATACTACGAAGTCAAGATGACGAAATAATTGTTGTGGAAATGAATGCATTTTTTGCAGAAATAAATTGTATTCTTCAAACATTCGAATTGAGATCTCCTGATATTTTCGAGGTTTTATTTATTTCCTGAAGTTATCATATCATAAGTCTAGCTTCTGGCAGTGGACAGGATGATTTCCCAGAGAGAAACTTGAATTTTCAGAAGAATATAAAGAGATAAAATCACGATTTCCAAATACCTGTTGAACTTGTTATTAACAAGAGTGTAGGTACAACTTCTGACTTCATGAATGCTTTTTTCGTCAATTCGAGAGTTTTTATATTAATGTTGACTTCATCAGTGACTATAATGTAATCATTAGTTCTCTATTATTTTATCCGTATCGCTTCGTATAGTTGTGGCCTTAGTTTACTAAGGATACGGTTGCAATTGAATTTCTTCGATGAGGTGATAGTATTGCGAGTGTTTCAGTTCGGTGTGTTATGAAGTTATTGTCGTTTTTAGTGAAAATGTTTTGTGAAGTGTTGTGACGAATGTCTTTTTTATGGTTCCACAGTGTTGAGATTAAGTTCAAGGTGAGAATATTTCATTAACACGTGTTTTTGATGAGGAAAATTTACAGGTGTCAACACAAGGGCGCGAAAATTCGTCGCGAAATTCTCGAAAAAGAATTTTTTATACCACTGCCATTAAAAGTGACACCTTCAATGACAGCAAACAATGTTAAAATTTATTGTTTACATGGAAGCACGTTAAAAATATTTTTAACATTAGTGTTAAAAATTGCAGCGAAATGAATTAATTGTTAGCAGAAATAAAGTGTATTCTTCGAACATTCGAGTTAGGCTTTCCTGATATTTTCGAGGTCTTATTTATTTCCTGAAGTTATCATAAGTCTAGCGACTGGCAGTGAAAAGGATGATTTCCCAGAGGAAAACTTGAATTTTCAGCAGAATATAAAGAGATAAATTAATCACGATTTTCCAATACCTGTTGAACTTGTTATTAACAAGAGCGTACAACTTCTGACTTCATGAATGCTTTTTTCGTCAATTCGAGAGTTTTTATATTAATGTTGACTTCATCAGTGACCATAATGTAATCATTAGTTCTCTATTATTTTATCCGTATCGCACCGTATAGTTGTGGCCTCAGTTTACTAAGGATAAGGTTGCAATTTAATGAATATCTTCGATCAGGTCATAGTATCGCGAGTGTTTCAGTTTAGCGTTTTTAGTGAAAATGTTTTGTGCAGTGTTGTGAAGAACGATATTTTTTCATGGTCCGATATTATTGAGGTTGAGTTCAAGGTGAGTATATGTCATTAACACGTCTTGTGGAATTGAAAAATCTACAGGTGTCAACACAAGGGCGCAAATTCGTCGTGAAATTCTCGGGAAATAATTATTACAATTATAGTTGTTTTATTGTTTAGGTCTTCAATTGGTGAAGAGTCATATTGAATTAATACCCCTTCCGCTTAAAATTCATTCATTTTCACAACAGTTTTTTAATCGATTACATCTTGATTTTGTCGGGTGAATATAGTACCTAAGTAGTTCTACAATAGCCGTTTTTATAAATACAAATTCAACTGAAAATCGGTTTGTGAGTTCTGGTCATTTCTTATAAATTTAAAATTCCATTCAGAACAGATGAAATTGATCCGCGTAACTTGACCTTTTCGAATAAATTTTCAGATTACAAGAAAAAATGATCAAATTTCACATACCTATACTTAATTTCACATAAACTCTTTCAATTCGAGTAGTATGCAAAGAAGTCGATGTTTAAAACACTACGAAGTCCAGATGTAATTGATTAAACAATGTTTATCAAAATAAATGAATATTAACTAAAAATAAAGTAAGTACTTCAATCATTTGAGTTGAACTTTCCTGAAATTTTTCAAGATTTTAAATTTTTTCTGAAGTTTTCATGAGTCTAGCAACTGGCATTGAAAACGATGATTTCCCAAAGGAAAACTTGATATTTTGGAAGATTATATAGAGATAATTCAATCACGATTTCCCAATACCTATTAGACTTGTTATTAAAAAGAGCGTATAAGTTTATGGCTTCATTAGTGCATTGTTTTTATTCGAGAGCCTGAAAACTAAAGCCGACTTTATCAATAAGCATTATGTCAATAGTTTTTTATTTTTCGGGAGGAATTTTCGCAAACCGAGCCGCGTAGCATCGATGAAGTGAAACTCGAAGAAAATCGCGAATAATTGTGTCTTAAGGAGTAGGAGTAGGTCATTGTATTGCGAGTGTTTTGAGTTCGGTGTGTAAAAAAGAGTTGAAGACTATGTTGTCAACTAGGTTGTAAACCAAATGAAAGTGAAAATAGCGGTTGTCAACCAAGTTTAAAACATCATTTCAGCGGTGGTTGCCGTCGAGTGAACTAGTCGGCTGATTAGCAGAAATTATCGAAACATGAAGAGAGATCTTTCGTTATATGTTATTATAAACGATATATGCGACAATGTGGTGCAGCACAGTCCTTGAATAAAAGAATTTGGACCAAGGATTGGTACCACAATCGGTCTCATTTTTCCCATTCCGGTTTAATGAAAGAACTTTTAGAATTTTGAGCCGAAATTGGTCTCAAACGATAGGGTTCTTCTCCCTGATGACGAATCCGTGGTCAAAGTCAATCCGGTCCGTGGGGCCGTCCGGCCATAAACACAATAACTTTCTAAGGAATTGTCCTTGAGACTTGAGATTTTCAGGGTGAGTTTGGTTTCCAAATGCCACAATTAAGTTCGTTAATCAGCCAAATCGTACAAGGTGTCCCATAAAATATGACCATTCCAAATTTTTGTTCCTTAATATCTCAGACAAAACGAAACCAATTGGAATAGTAAGCCTCATGCGAAATATTGAAAGGAAGAATCTTTATGTCATAACAAGATATCCAAGAATCAGTGGCGTAGTAACGCCACCACGGGCCTGTGTTCAAGATATTTTCCGGGCCCCTACCCTCACTAGCAGCGCTGCCTGCTGGTTACATCATTAAAAAAATTAGATAAGAACAAAATAAAACCACATTTTCTTTGTCACTTATATTAGAATAGTGGCAATACAAAGTACGTGGGTACCTTCCACATATAAATATAACCAACTAACAAAATAACAACTACAACAAATAACAACTATAAGCAAAATGAAAACAAAAAACAAATTAATATTAAAACCAAATTAACATATAAATATATTATTAATATAATAAACACAAAAAAGAGATAAAAACAAAGCGCAATCAAAACTTTTTTGCGGGCTTTCGAATTTGCAAAATTTGTCACAATATTAGCTATACTCAATGTCCGGGCAACTTCATCAATAATTGAAAATAATTCTAGCAAGATTTCTTGAGACAAAAGTAACAAAGTAACTTGTGAATTATATCGTCGAGCTATTCGGCTCTTTTTTCTAATTATTTTTGGTTTATAAAGAAGTGTTAGTGACCAATTACCAATTCGAACATTTATCCTTGATTATACCGAAAATTATTTGAAAATAATAATCTGATAACTCGACGATACAATTCACAATTCACCTAGTTTTCAATTCTATCAGCAATCCCCAAAGACTGACCCGCATTTTTTTATATCAAGAGAGGCGCCTAACGAAAAAATCAGCGACGTGATGAATTATAGAACTCACCTTCAATAACACTTAAAGTCCAGAAATTCAAAAACACTAAAAAAAGTCAAGAATTTTGAGAACTTTCACTCACAAGCACAACGTCGTTTCAAATTCAAATAGGTACTTATTTCTCTAGAATAGGAATAGAAGTGAAATGATTTCGCATTTTACCTCTTGTCCAAAAAAAAATTTCCCTATGTGCATGAAGAATCCTACATCAAAGAAGCCGCCCCAATAAAGCGATCATCTGTGACGTTAATATAATGTAATTATACCCTAAACAGAATGCCGAAGAGTTCGGTACGATTTGACAAGGCCGCAAAATTGATTACAGGGATAGCAATTTTCACCTGAAGAATATAAATATAAATAAGGAATTGTTGATTCAAAGTTTTCATTTGTGTGCGATGTGGTAAATTTTAATAATAATTTAATAACAATCATATTTCTGATATGAATTGATAATTTTAACTAGTGTTTCGGAGATAAGTTGGTTTTAGTACAAAATGAAGGATTTATTCTGCAAGAAAAAATAGTACAGTCGTTCCAAGCCCGGGCCGGGCCCCTATGAGGCCCGGGCCCGTGTTCTTCGAACACGCCGAACACCGGTCACTACGCCCCTGCCAAGAATCGCATTATCTGAAGAATATAATTAAATTTTATTTTAATTATTGATTTTTACATATTTCATCGTTTAATAATTTCCATAATATAAGTCTGATGATCCTGAGATTTTGCATTCATTTACTAAGCATGAATCTCAAGTACTATTCAAAATTTTGAGGTAATAGCATTATTGCTCCACCAATGCATGCTCGCTCAAAGCATCTGCTCAAAGTTTTTTTTATATATCTTGGATTTTACTCTTCATAATTCAGGAAGATCTTTCACCCAATCAAAGAAATCTACTCAAACTTGAATATTTGGAATATTGCTCATATTTTCTAGTTAATTGACTACCTTTTCTCGAATATTTACGACGAATTTTGAATACGCTATGAGATGTTCACTCTACAAGGTATAATTCCAACTGGTGTTGTCAACTTACTTGATGATTACCACACAGACTTAGGCTACGTTCAGATGATGAGCGCTCAACGCGCGTTTTGCTAACGCGCGTTGAGCGCTCATCATCTGAACGTAGCCTTAGTCGTCAACATCGGGCTCCGCCCACCAAACATCAAACCGATTTGATCTCGCATCAACTTAGTCTTCAACCTGGAATATCAACTATCAACCACCAACCAGCCTACATACGTTCAACTTGGTCGTCAACATGACGTGTTTATAACTTAGTGTTCAACTAGGTTGATCGTCTGTAGCAGTGGCGCAGCCAGGATTTTGTTTTGGGGGGGGGGCTGAACTGAACAATTTTTGATGATACAACAAATAACGAAAGTTGCAAAAAAATGAAGAAGAAAGAAATTATGAAGAAATTAATCTTTGGGGGGGGGCTGCAGCCCCAAAGCCCCCCCCCTGGCTGCGCCAGTGGTCTGTAGGCCGCTTTAGTGAAAATGTTTTGTGAAGTGTTCTGACGAATGCTAATTTTTCATAGTATCATACTGTTGAGGTTGTGTTCAAGGTAAGAATATTTTATTGACACGTGTTTCAGAAGAGAAAAATCTACAGGTGTCATCACAAGGGCGCGAAAATTCGAAGCGAAATTCTCTGAAATTAATCATTCAAATCGAACTTGATTCATTGTTTAGTTCTTTTATTGATGGGAAGTCATAATTAATGGTCACATTAAAAAATTTATTAATTTTCACAACAATTCGTTGTTCTAAAACATCGTTTTTTAGCGCTCGTTCTACTCAAACGAGCTCTATTTCGTTTTGCCCAAATGAATGTAATTTTCTAATTTTGGGCCGAAAATGCTCTTAAACGATAGGGTTGACTCCATGATGACGAATCCGTGGTCAAATTTAATTCTGTCCGTGGGGCCGGCCGTCCGTTAGCACGATAAATTTCGAGGGGATTGACTTACAGACTTGAAATTTTCAGGTTTTTTGTTTGGTTCCCAAATGGCTCGGTTGAGCTCATTAACCAGCCAAATCATACACGGTGTTCCATAAAATATGGCCATTCAAAATTTTTGTTCCTCAATATCTTAGACAAAACGAAACCAATCGAAATGAAATGTTGCGGCCACATGCAAGATGCTCATAATAAGTTTATGCAAAATTTTGTGGCCATAGAAAACCATAAAAAATTCAATTGGAACATTGAAAAGAAGAAACTTCATATTTCCATTAAAAGATATCTGATTCGAATGAAATTTATTTTATGAATGAAGATTGATACACTGAATGTTCATGCAGAATTTTGTGGCCACAGTGTTATCAGAACCATTGAAAATTCAATTGGAATAATGAAAAGACGAATCTTTATATTTCCGTAACCGAATATCCGATAAAGTGAAATTTCTAAATAAAAAAAAAGAATATTTAATTAGGAAATTTTCAAGCGCGAATAGAAATCTGACTTGAGTGTGTTTTTTTGATTCGAGAGTTTGAAAGCTAATATTGATTTCATCAATGAGCAGAATGTATTCTGTTATTGACATAGTTGAGTTGCATCAACAAAGTGAAATCTCAATAATAAGTATTTTTGCGAGTACCTATACAGGGTGTTCCTAAATTTAACGTACAAACGAAAAGGGGAGATTCCTTAAGTGAGTTCAAGAAAAAAAAGTCCCATAAACATGGGGTCGCAAACGTTTCGTTTTCGAGATACAGAGTGTTGAAGTTTGAATTTTTTTCAAGTTTTTTTCTCATAGTATCTACACTTCATAAGATATTCAACTGAAATTTGGCATATATATTACATTTGAGAGTTCTCACCACGTGACATGGCAATTTCGATAGAAGATCTACAGGGTGATATTTTTTCTGGAACACTGCCACCTGTTCTTCTGTAGAACTTTTTTTTGGTGAGCAACTGTTAATTTGAAAAAATGTAAAAAGAAGCTTTGTTCTTATACTAAACTTTTCGGTCTCTTGTAGTTTTGTCGTATCTACCAACGATTTCGTAAAAAAAAATTTTGAACGATTCTCTCGAAATCCTCGTGAAAATCCAAATTATGATGGGAAGGCCACTTTGTAAGCCGTGGTGAATGAATTCAGTGTCAGTTTTTATGGAAATTTTCCTGATCTTCAGCGATGATTCATAAAGATTCGATAAACTCGTATAATCAACACATGTTTTTGATTAAAATTTTAACACCCTGTATCTCGAAAACGAAACGTTTAAGACCCCATGTTTATGGGACTTTTTTTTCTTAAACTCACTTAAGAAATCTCCCCTTTTCGTTTGTACGTTGAATTTAGGAACACCCTGTATATTATCTATTTTATCTATGACAAATTTAATAAATCTCTCTATTTTCGATATATTTCAATTTTATTCGTTTTGCGTTTAGTTGTGGCTGAAGTTCAGTAGAGATAAGGTTGCAGGAGAAAAAAATCAGCACAAGAGCGCGATAATACGTCGCAAAATTCTCGGAAAATAATTATTCGTATTATAGTTGTTTTATTGTTTAGGTATTTAAATGATGGGAAGTCATATTGAATGTACACACTTGATTTCCGCTAATTATTTATTAATTTTCCCAACAATTGTTTCGTAATTACACCTTGATTCCGTCAGGAACTTCAATTCAAGTAGGTAATTCTTCATCGATTTCAATTGTTTCTACGCCAAATTGTAGCTAAATTCTTTGGTATTGAAACAAACGCCAGAAAAGTTTTCCAAAAGTGTTGATAGCATATTAATACAGTAGAACTCCAATTATCCGAAGTCCGACTATCCGAATCGCCGATTATCCGAATCACTTTCAGAAAAAAAATTTGTCCAAAAAGTCTTACATTGACGGAGATGTTAGAAAAACAATGATTTTTATTTCTAAACTTGTAGTACAACCATGAAAAAACTAGTTTTTTAAAATTCTTTGGGTGATTTGTAATCTAGAGAAACGCCGCTAAAAGATGAAATAAAAAAATAGAATTCTGAATAATCCCCTCCCCACCAAAGAGTGAAGAAGTTGAATTACGTCAAAACAGGTACGCAATTACCCCACTTCACCCTACATAAGTACATTTTATTTATATTTAAAACATGTGAAAATATCATGTTTCTTTCATTTAATTCAATAAAAAAATAGTGCAATATCAAAACGTAGCTTTTTTTCTCTCCAATGGCAATTTTTTTAAAAAACTCCGATTATCCGAATATTTGATTATCCGAATGGGTCCCGGTACCCATTAATTCGAATAATTGGAGTTCTACTGTATTTGTCGCTTAATTTCTTGACACCCTGTGGAACAGTTCTGGAAATTTGTAGAGTTAATAATGTTCAGTTCATTAGGCCATTTCCTTTCACCATCTTTCAGTTTTTATTTCACCTTCCAATCCAATATTTTAGACCCTTTTCCTATTAAAAATACGCATTTTCCGTAGCAGCAAGGAAAAAATATAATTGCGGAATGAAAACTTGGCTGTACTTCAAAGTCACGACTTGTTTGCACTGAAAGTTACTGAAACTTGGTTTGTTTTATTTGAGCCATTTCCTTTGCCGTGACAGAGTAAAGTGATATAGTATGGAGCTTTATTTTTACCTTCGCTACTCTTCCTTTATCGCAGCATTCGCGATCGATACCCATAAATTATATTAGTTATAGCAAGAATTGGAAAATTCTGTTTAAGATACACAATATTAAGGGAATTTCTCGTTTATAAAATGCAATTTGTTACCTCTGCTGTAAGTTTGCCAGCATACTGTTAATTTTTCTCTCGGTGTTTATTTTTTGAGGAATGATTTCACGAAATTTTTCGTATAAGAAATAATAAAGCATATGTATTTCGCAGTATAAGCAAAGAAAAATGTGGCCCCAATCGTTTTTGAGAATGATCCAAGAGCACATCAGAGAATAAACCTCACTAGAAATTTTTTTTTCGTTTCAAAAATACAGGGTGTCTACTTTTAAAGTGAACAAACTTCAAGGGGGGCCTATACGAGTAATTTGCAACAAAAAATGTCATATAACATATGGTCGAAATGTTAGGTGTTATTCTTCAATTTAACATTTTCTGATTTCATGAAATATTTCGAGTTTTTTTCCATAAATGATCATTATTCAATTTTTCTTGTATTTTCATCAAATTTGAGCACATATTCGGAAAGGGCAATAAATTAGCTATAAGATAAGAGAGTATGTGTGCAGAAAAAAACTCTTATTGCGGGCGTGATAAGGAGGTGAATATAACGATTCTGTTAAGTTAAGAAAATTATTCCTATTTTTTCAATGTTTTTTTCGAAGAAATATTAATAATTATGTACACCTTTTCTTTTCAGTAAAAAATACCTCATCAAGTGTACTTCCGAATGACATATCAACTTTTGTGTTAGCTGCTCATCCTTCGCCAGAATATATCATGACTAACATGATAACAACGAAAAAGTCCAAAAATTCCGAACCTAAATTTGCTTTATGTTGAATCTCTTCGTGCTCGAATTTTAATGTTATTTTATGAAAATCATCAATTCATGCTGAATCAAAATAATAACGAAAAAATTAACCCCCTTCTTCAATACATTTGACACATCGTTTCGTATTGAATCTACAACTCTGCAAAGTTCATAGCGTTTCTGAAGCATACCTACACAACACAATTCTATTCTATCGATGAGATCCTTCTGAATCTGAAAGCGATTTGAATATACTTACTCTTTCAAAGTATTCTAGATATAAAAATCCAAAGGCGTCAGGTCGGGGCTTCTTGGTGTCCATTCCGTTGTATAGTAATATATTCATTAAATAAATCTCGACAATACTACTTTAATGTGCTGGGTAGCCATTCATTGAAACCAGACATTTTATTTAATTTGTTAGACAGGTGCATTTCATTCAATATGTCTATCAATTTTCTTTGAATTAATCCAATTAATTCTTTAGCATTGAAGTGACCAGTGAGTATAATTGGTCCGAAAAGTTCGTTCCTCATGACTGCCAACCTCACCTTGAGATTTAAGTGATGTTGGAAAAGTGAAACAATAGTAGCATGACGGTTTCATCACTGCCATACATGGTAATTTCGTAAATTAATCAACTTGATTTCGTGAAAGTGGCCTTAACAGTCCATAATATCCTATGGCCCCCCCACTATCCTTAATTATTCTGGTACCACCAACAAATTGTAAGTCTGATCACAGCATCTACAGGTAACAGATGAATTGATGATTTCCATAAAATTACATCAAGATTCAATCACGAAGAGCTTCAAAATAGAGCAGGTTTGGAAATTTTAGACTATTTCGTTGATACCCTGTTAGCCATGATATTATGGCGGAGGATGGGCAGCTAAAACAAAAGTTGATATGTTATTCGAAAGTACTCTAAATGAGGTTTTTTTAACTGAAAAGAAAACGTGTGCATAATTATTAATGTTTAATCGAAAGAACCATTGGAAGATTAGGGCTAATTTTTTAAACTTCAGAATCGTGATATTCATCTCCTCACCACGCCCGCAATAGAAGTTTTTCTGCAGACAGAGTGTCTCATCTTGTAGCATATTTATTGCTCTCTCTGAATATGTAGTCAAATTTGATGAACCAACCAGGAAAACTGAATAATGATCATTTTGGAGAAAAAACTCGAAATATTCCAGGAAATCAAGAAATTTAAGCTGAGAGATGATAGAAGGAGCGAAGACTTTCGACGATGTGTGTATTTTTCTTGAATCCATAGTGAAGCTTTAATTTCACCTGCTCCCACTTCCTATATAGCAGCATTCGCGATCGATAGCCATAAATTATATAAGATATGGCAAGAATTGGAAAATTCAGTTCAAGATACACAATATTACGGGAAATTCTCATCTATAAAACGGTATTTGCTTTCTTTCCTGTAGGTTTGCCAGTAGTCTTCTAAATTTTCCTCCAGTGTCCCCCGTGTTTGTTCATTAGGTAATTAGAGTGGTGAGTAATGCGATTTGAACGGTGTGCAATTTACTTTTCGGTAGTTAAGAACTGAAGGGAGGATTTTGACCTTGTAATGTAATTACGTTGAATGATTTAGCTTACCGAGAGAAAGAAGCTCATTATCTTAAAGAAGAACATGCAATGCAAGAATTCACTAACCTGAGGTTAGTAGTGGTCGAAATAACAATTACAAATTTTATGGAACATCTTTCACATACACAGTGTTACATAATAGTAGGTATGTCACAACGGGACGGGGTGAATATAAAAAAGTTTATATAAACATGGGTCCGTAAAAGCTCGCTACGGAGCTACAGGGTTTTGAAATTTCCAAAAAATATTGGTTTTTTCTTCATAACTCCTGCAGTTTTTGAGATATTCAGTCCAAATTTGGAATGCGAGCTATTTTTAACAGTCTCCACCATTGCACGTCCTGGAATCAACAGGGTGTTTTCTTTTCCGAAGCCATGTCTCCTCTTTCCCTCTCAAACTATTCTGCGGTACGCCACTGGTCAGCGTAGAATCAATTTTTGATATCTTCGTTCAATTTAGAAACTTTTTTGACTTCTGTAATTTTTTCGAATCTCTAACTGTTTTTGAGTAAAAAATTATTGAACGATTGTATGCATTCGCTGATAAGCTTGAGTTGAGTCTCATATGACGGGCTATCAAAATAAAAGCAAATTTTGGGCATACCTATCGCGAATTTCTATTATTTTTTAATTGAGCAAACAACATACAATCGTTCAATAATTTTTCACCCAAAAACGGTTAGAGATACAGGTGTCAAAAAAGTTTGAATTGAAGATATCAAAAATTGATTTTACGCTGATCAGTGGCGTACCGCAAAAAAGCTTGAAAGGGAAAAAGGAGACCTGGCTCCAAAAAAAAACACCCTGTACATTCTAGTTAGGATTCAGCACGTGCAATGATAGAGACTTCGAAAATAGCTAGCATTACAAATTTGGACAGAAAAATTGCAGGAGTTATGAAAAAACCTGCAGTTCCGTAACGAAGCTTGTTTATATGAACTTTTTTCCTTAAAAGTACATGTAGATTCACCCCTTAACTTGTGATATACTATTATGTAACACCCTGTATACTGCGAATAACAGCTAAATTATTGGATAATTTTGCACTTTTCAAATCAAAATATTTCCCAAAAAGGTACACATTATCGAGTCTGTTTTTGGTGTAAAATTGAATGATGTTTGAGTTCACTTGAAATTTTGCTCAATGAATCTAATATCGAAAAAGTTATATTCCATACTAGTTGGTACAAATCGTCTAACTAGTGTCTCTGAGAGTCAACATAAAAACCAATTCTTTGGATGTATCTGCTTCCAGAACATATTCGGATGAAACTTCATTGCAATATAGTCAGTATTTTAGGCAAAATCTCAAAAGGTGTGCATTATTATTGTTACTTTAACGCTCTCGATCTTGAGTACGGATCGCGCTACGAAATTTTTTACTGAATAAACCCCTATTATTTTTTAGTTTTCTATCTATCCTAGAGAGGGGATCACCTTTTTTGAAATACCCTGTATATAACATGTCATATAAAGCCCTTGGAAAATATTCGCAGGGGATACTCTGGCTAGCACATTTATATATGTTGCGACAGCCAGGGAACTCTGAAATCTCTATCCGATGTTAGAGTTGATTCTCTTTTGGTAGAAGAATGCAGGAAAGCTCTGCGTGGGCTGGGCTCTGATAACTTTTTGAAAGTAATCTGGTGTCCGGCTCATGCGGATATACCTGGTAACGTCAAGGCAGATGAACTGGCTAGGCGGGGAGCCGGATTAGCATTTGTTGGTCCGGAGCCTTCGCTGCCAATCTGTCAGAAGTTTCTTCAGGAACTGGCTGAACAGGGAATTTTCCTCGGAATGGAGCGCAGGGGTGGGCCTGAGGTGTTCGAGGATTCTCATTGAGAGACCGTCCTCGCGATCTGAGGTCAATAGGCTTCTGTTGCTGGAGAGGAAACAACTCGGTCTGGTGACTGGTGCATTGATTGGTCACCTGTTTAACAAGCATTTGAAGAGAATGGGATTGACGAGCTGCTCCCTATGCCGGTGGTGCAGGAGTACTGATGAAACGATTGAGCATATTTTGTTCAACTGTGGAAACCTTACTGAGTTAAGGTCAACACACCTAGGAAATCCAACACCTTCTATTCCTATGGTGAGAGGGACCAGTCCTGGCAGGCTCGCGACATTTCTGTCTTCGTGTCTGAGGAGCTGAGTTTCTATAGAACGATGCGGGTGAACAAAGGGCCACTAGGCCTCAGTTCGGCCGGTAAGGCACCGCACAGAGAAGAAGAAGCCCTTAGATCAATGGCGACACTTGGGGGAGCCAGAGTTGGCTTTGACCCCCCTAGAATTTTTATGACTTATGCTCAACAAAATTGACCAATTCATTCAACCCTACCCCACTAGAAATTCTGAAAAAAACGACGGTTAGCACAATAACTTTCGAAGGGATTATCCTAGAGATTTGAAATTTTCAGTGTTCGGTTCCCAAATGACTCGGTTAAGTTCGTTAAACATCCATCGAAATGAAATGTTGCGGCCAGATGCAAGATACGCATAATAAGCCTCATGCAGAAGTTTTTGGCCATATTGTTAACAGAACCATAGGAAATTCAATTGGAATATTGAAAAGAAGAATATTTATATTTCCATAACAGGATATCCGATTTGAATGAAATTTTTTTGTGAATGAAGACTGAAGTAATACTGAATTTTCATGCAGAATTTTGTGACCATAGTGTTAACGGACCGTAGAAAATTCAATTGGAATATTGAAAAGAAGGATAACTGAATCGAGTGAAATTGATTTCGTGAATAAAGACTGATATACTGAATGTTCATGCAAGATTTCAAGAGGATCGTATCATCAGAAACATAGAACATAGAATTTATTTTTTACAAATTTCCTTTTTTGAATAATTTCGAGAATTTTATTCCGATTGTGGTGAGCATTTGTATACTCTGTATCTATCTCAAATACCATATAAAAATTTGAGGTAATAGTCTTATTGCTCCGCCATAAAACGAGCGTTCAAAAGTTCCTGCTCAGGGCTTTTCTTAAATTTTTCTATATCTCATAGGGCTAATTACTTATTGAAAGATGTATAGATACAAATCTAGAAAAAATCAGTGCGACATAGCCATACACTCAGATAGTCAAGCTGCTATTAAAGCACTGAGCTCCTACGTCATCAACTCGTAGATGATCTGGGAGTCCCGGAACAAACTCAATGAGGTAGGCAAGAAAATAAGGTGTTCTTAATCTGGGTTCCAGGCCATTAGGAAATCGAAGGATACGAAGAGGCCAATACACTTGCCAAAGAGGGCGTACGAATGTCACTCATTGACCCAGAACCCTTCTGTGGTATAGGTAAAGTGACCATTTATTTTTTCATCAGAGCGGGACATTTGCATAAAAATAGATGAAAGAACAAAAAAAATTGAGTCCAGAGCGGGACACTAGACTGAGTAACGCAAAAACAAGACTTTAAAGAGAAAAGGTGTACAAATCAAATGATTCCAATCAGAATCAATAAAAATTATAATGACAAAAAAAAATTGTGATGAAGACGAATGAAACAAAAAGAACCGAAAAAAGGGTTCAATACAAGCAAACAAATTACCACTAACATTAAAAATGAATAGATATATTTAAGTGAAAACAACTTGGGCATGAGATTACACGAAACAAATAACAATAAAACAGAGAAAATGAAAAGATAAACAACAAAAGAATAAGAAAAAATGGAAAAGCAATACCAATCATCAAAAAAAAATATCAAAAACTTATGTGCAACATTGTAACAACGAAGGAGTCAAATAACAAACCGAGTAACAATCAGCATTAAAACTGAATGGGAAGATTACTAAAACTGTTATTATCCTATTCATATGAATGAATAAACAAAAAACAAATAACAATCAATATTAAGATAAATGAAAAATCAATCAGCATTAGTTTTGTACTTTTCGGTGGAGCAAATCTGTTTCAATATATCTGGTCTAGTTTTCAAATACGAATAAAGCTCATTACATGTTTTTTTGATGTTTACTTTTGTAAATAGAATGGCCTTCAATACTGCAACACTTAACTGCGAAAATTCTCTCTACAGGAGCGTTACTTCCAGTCAGGCACATAACATACTCATAAATGATATGAAAGATTTCACAGGGGATATTATTGGCACGGAAATGCAGCAACAGTTCTACCCATCGTTTGTTCAGAGGCGATATTCTCAGCATTCCAGTTGGTGATTTTCTCATCTGTAAGATATTATGAAATAAGGGGAAAATTTTGATAGTGGATTCTTTGAAAAAGCGGGACATTTTTGCCCTCGCTGGGGGCAGCGGGACAAGCAGCTTCAAAGCGGGACTGTCCCGCCCAAAGCAGGACGTATGGTCACTATAGGTATAGGTAAATGTACCTATAAGAAGTAGTTTCTGGAGAAGAGAGAAAGCCGAGAGGAAATCTCTCAGGGTTGGATCATGCCACTAAGTTCCTTCGGAACTTTGAAACAGCAAGATCCAAAAGCTATCTGGATCTTGGTAAGAAACAATTACACCTCCTCACTGGCTTTCTTGCGGGACACTGTCGCCTCAGGAAGCACCTGCTGAGGATGGGATTATCGGACACTGACGAGTGTAGGTTCTGTGGGGAGTATTAAAAAAACCCCATTCACCTACTGACGGAATGCTTTGGCATTGCGAGCCTAAGAAGAGAATGCCTTGGGTTAGAAACTTGTAGAAGTGACGAACTAGCCTCGTTGAAGCGTTTACAGATATTGGATTTCATTAGATCTCTGGAACTGAAAGGCGAGCTGTGAAGGTTGTTATCAGAACAGTTCTGTAAGGGGGCACAATAGACCTTGAGGTCACAGTGAACTGTAACCCTTTTCAAACTAAACGTTACTAAATTAGGGCTAAAAAGTTGAAGTTCAGGGATCACCGAATCTGGTCACCCTGTACAGGGTGGGCATATTTCGATGTTTTAGCACTACAACTTTAAACCAGAGGAGATAGACAAAATCTGATACCCACTTCGCGATCTCTTTTTCTGAGAAACTAACGAGAGTAGAATTCATTTTTGGCTACCTTCTTTTGTTTTCGAGGAATAAGCGAAAATTGGAAGAGTGGCAATATCGAAAAAAATTCATATCTCCGCTAATACTGATGATAGAGCTCTGAAATTAAAACATTATACAGGCACTTTTTTACGTAGAATCCAGTGGCGTACTCGCCTTTTTGCACCGTTTCTAATTACGGAGCTATGACCCAAAGTTATGTTTTTTAAATGGAAATACTAGATTTTGCGGCATTTTCCTGAAGCTTAATTTTTTCTGATTTCAAAAATATTTAACATTGTATGGTTTGTATCAATATGAGTATAGAAAATGATCAAAAACCCTTTTCATCTGAGTCTCAATATTTTCTATGGTTTCAACTGTGGATGATCACAGAAGAATTTAGCATAGTATAATTACCACAATATCTTTCCAGTATTCTTTTCATTTCTATGCTCTTAACTCAATTTCTCCAAGATGAACTGCTGTGAAACTTGATCCCTCATTCTAAGTTTAACTAAGATGTCTAAAATAAGACATCGTAGTTATAACCTACTGACCTTTTATTGTAATTACTAGTGGGTATTAAAAAATATTTTTCCTTTATTACTTTTCTGATTGAATGGATAACTTCAATCATATCTATATGCGTTATTTTATATGCGTTTTGAAATAGACTACTAAGCACTTGTGCGTATTTATTCTGGAGTGCAATAAAAATATTCTCTTGCATCCATCTCATTATAACTAAGTATATCGATTGAAACGGAGGATCATGTGGATCTTTTTGTTATTTCCAAATCCATTTCAATATACATATAAGTTTTTATGAAATATATCCATGTTCGAATTTTGGAGAAATTAGTTGAAAGCATAGAAATAATGAGATTGACGGAAGGAGCTCTTGTTATAGGAAGCTCCATTTTTCTGTGCTCGTCAACCATATAAAATATTGAGACTCAAATGGAAATAGGTTTCGACCATTTTCTATACTCATATTGATACAAACCATACAATGTTATATATTTTTGAAATCAGAAAAAATTAAGCTTTAAGAAAATACCACAAAAATCTAGTATTTCCATTTAAAAAAACATAACTTTTAATTAGAAATGGTGCAAAAAAGGCGAGTACGCCACTGGATTCTACGTAAAAAAGTGCCTGTATAATGTTTTAATTTCAGAGCTCTATCATCAGTATTAGCGGAGATATGAGTTTTTTTCGATATTGCCACTTTTAATTTTCGCTAATAATTCGAAAACAAAAAAGGTAGCCAAAAATGAATACTACTGTTGTTAGTTTCTAAGAAAAAGAGATCGAGAATGGGTATCAGATTTTGTCTATCTCCTCTGGTTTAAAAGTTGTAGTGCTAAAACATCGAAATATGCCCACCCTGTACATACTAGTAAACTTGCTCGCACTAGCAAACACACTAGATATTTTGTCATGAAAAAATGAAGTTAGGTACATTTATCCAGATGAAGGTGTACCTAAACATATTTGCATCATCATCTGAGTGTATATTGAAACCGAAAGGGTGGTTCATTATCAAAGGGCGATCTTAATTGAATACTCTCTATAAATTCAATGTCTCCTTTGATGAGCGAAGGAGCTTTTAATGATGTTAATTTGTTTAGCCCTGGTAAACTTCAGAACATTAGCAGGGTTTCTACAGAAAACAACAATATTTACCGATAGGGGTTCGATTCGTATATAATATGCACATTTTCCTAATAGACTGCGGAAAAAAATTAACGCACATTATGGAAATCTCAAATTTATTCTACAACTGAAGGTGTTCTCAATGATAATTATTTTTATCAAAATTATGCATGCATATGGCATATGTTATCCACTTTCAACGTTTTTCTTCAATACAGATGTTTTTTCCCAGCAGGAATGAAAAAGATGAGATTATCAGATTTTGAATGTATTGAGGAGGAATGTGCCCAAGCAGTAGTTTTGCGAGAAGAAGGGTGGACATACACAAGAATTGCAGAAAGTTTTGGAGTTTCCCATACAAGTGTGTGTAGAATGTTGCAGCGATTCAAGGAGACAAGTATGAACAGTGGCGGTGTGCTATTACTATTTTTGGGTGGTGCGAGATCAGGAAGTGGCGCCCTACAACTATAAAACCGAATTTTTACTGTCATAATTTCAAATCATTGAAATTGAAAAGTTCTTCTGACCAATTTGAGCGAGTTAAGGATAATAGGCTCTACCTTCCGTAGTGCGAGTAGGTTAGGTAATAATATATGATAGAAATTACAGTTGGGAAATAATAACAATAAAGCTTTTATTCATTTCAAACAACTCAAATATGCACTTTTCGAGCTTTTTTTTTATTATTTCACCATTATTTAGATATTGTGTATATCATTTTCTATGTACAAGATTCCATGGTCGTATAGTCTTTCATGGCACATTGTAGATCGTTAGTAAGTTTTTTATAATCTTCAATTTACTAAACTTCTTAACCTTAAACCTTAACCTTAGACATAGTCTAAGGTTCGAACAGCAATATTTCTCAAATTATGTAACTGAAATAATGTAAGTGTTGTTTTGTAGCTAATATCCTTGCATGTTAAACCATTGAAAATAAATTATACTTCAATGTGCTAGTCTTGTACCATTGCAGATTAACAAAGAAAATCCGTACATATTTTTAACTAAAAACTTTTTTAAAGAATTTTTTATGGCGTTTTCAAATTGAATGTTTTTATATTGTTAGACTTCAATAAAAGGTGGTAGTATCATCTTTCAAAAAACATTTTTTTCACGTCTGTATTACCTTTATGTCCAAAGAAATCGATATTATTTGGAAGGGTCAACGGAAATAAAAAAAGTAAATTGTAATTAAAGCTGACGAAAAGCTACGATACGGTTTCCACGAATTCCGAACAATTTTCAGTAATCGCGATACATTTGACAGGTCCATAGTTTCAGACTGCATCGCTTTACTCACAATATTCACTCAAAACAAATTCATGTCTGCCCCAATATTATAATATATCGTTTTTGGGGCCCCTCTCCTGATGGCGCCCGGTGCGACGATTTTGGCGCCCCTCTCGAGACGGCGCCCGGTGCGATCGCACCGCTCGCACCGCCCTAGAACCGCCCCTGAGTATGAATGTCATAACTACGGATCCTGGGAACATTGCCATAGTTGCTGACCCCATTTGTGTTAGAATAAAAAAAAAAGTATGAATGTCCGAAGACCAGGACAGGGTAGACCACTTGTAACAACTGCCATTCAAGAACGTTACTTGAGAGTTTTTTCGTTGAGCAAACTCATGGAGTGCAAATTAGCACTCAGACAATAAGAAATCGCCTCAGAGAATATGATTTAAGGCCTCGTGTCGTGGCAAGAGGCCCAGCTCTTACGCCAGCCATCGAAGGGCGCGTTTGATTTTGCGAGAGAGCATATCCATTGAGAAGAGGCTGATTGGGAAAAGGTTCCTTCACTAGATGAGTCTAGATTCTGCCTCTACTATTGTGATAGACGTTTCCTTTTATACAGACGTCCACAGAAAGATATGCTCAGTACAATTCCCTGAATACTACTGGTTTCGGGGGAGGATCGATTATGGTATATGGTGGAATATCTTTTACTGCTCGCACAGACCTAGTGGTCGTTGACAATGGAGCTATGAATACTGATAGGTATATAAGAAACATTCTTGAAGAGCATGTAGTGCCATTTGTCCCAGACATTGGTGAAAATTTCACTTTTATGCGCGCATCGTTCAGGAGTACCTTGAACTCCTTGAAGAGGTTTAAGTCTCTCGAATGGAATGGCCAGTAAGAAGTCCAGATCTCAATCCGATTCAGCGGGTTTGGGACAACCTCAATAGAAGGCCGAGAAGTTCAGAACATCATCCAGCTACCCTTAATGACTTAGGAATCCCACTCAGAGAAATCTGGGAAGGATCAGATCAGAACATTTTAAGATCACTCATTTTGAGTATAAACCGTCGTTGCCGAGCTGTAATTAACGCAAGGGGTGGAAATACCAAGTATTAAATCACTTTTCAGCATTCCAATATTTAAAAATTGTTTATTTCTCTTCTTTCACGTAAGATTCGGTGAAATCTTGAATTTTTCTCCATATAATGTGTCTTGTTTCGTTCAAATTCTTCCCTAAAGATTATAAAAAATAAGTTATAAAGACAATGTAGAATTAACTTTCATTAAAATTGAGATTTTCAGAATGTGCGTTAATTTTTTAACGCAGTGTATTATGAGAAAGGTATGAAACGCATTATAAATTGTTATAATACTACATAATATGTAGTATGAGATCCGGTATTAGAAATATATACAATATAGCTATTATTACAACAAGGGAAATATGAATAGTATATTTCCCGAGGTTGTCCTAGTTACATCCGAGGGCGAAGCCCGAGGGATGTATAGACAACCGTGGGAAATGTATCATATTCCCGTGTTGTAATCAATAGTTTTTTTTCTGATCGATACAAATCGTTTTTGAAATGGAAAAATTAATATTATATGTAAATTTTGGATCTAATTGGATTTTAACGTTGCTATGGGCCGGGTTTGTGAGAATCATGGTTGACTGGTTTAATTTTGACGTCTTGTCAGAAATAAAATTATTGAAATAATGTCGAACTACGTCGAAAACTCAAGCGGCGAAAGCCGTTGAATTTTTGATTCCGGCCAAATCTAAAGCTGCCTATAGTAAAGAGTATGAAGGCTTTCGGGAGTGGAAAAGAAAATGTTTGGTGGACGGTATCAGCGAAAATATTTTGCTAGCATATTTTGAAGATTTGGAATGTTGCTCTGATTCTTGTTCTTTTCAATGTATGATCAATTCATTCGATTTCCTATTGCAGGAATATTCACCAAACACGTTATGGCCAAAAATATCTATGTTAAAATCCTTGCTACATTTGAAGGAAAAAACGAATGTCATATTATTCGATGAAGTGGAAGTATTTCTTAAGAACAAAAATAACGGATCCATTCCAAAAAAATCAGCAGTGTTGTCCCGGGAGCAGATTAAGAAATTTTTGATAGAAGCTCCAAATAATTTTTTCTGTAAATAAGGTGCATATATACTTTTTTTAGTAAAATATGACTTGACGTTTCATATTTCCCTTGGGAGAGAGATCAGAAAAAAAATCTGTTTTTTTCTGATCGAAGCAATAATGAGCAATATGCCTTAGTTACCATATGTCATAACACACTCATATATCCCAAGGGAAATATGAAACGTCAAGTCTTATTGTCCCAAGGGAAATATGAATGTCAAGTCATATTTTACTCCAAATGGTATATTATGCAACCTTATACATCAGAAAAAAGTCATTTGGTGCTTCTATCAAAAATTCTTGATCTGCTCCCGGGACAACACTGCTGATTTTTTGGGAACGGATTCTTTATTTTTGTTCTTAACAAATACTTCCACTTCTTCGAATAATTTGACATTCGTTTCTTTCTTCAAATGCAGCAAACATAGATAATTTTGGCCATAAACGTGTTTGGTGAATATTCCTGCAACAGGAGATCGAATGAATTAATCATACATTGAAAAGAACAAGAATCAGAGCAACATACCAATCTTCAAAATATGCTAGCAAAATATTTTCGCTGACACCGTCCAACAAACTTTTTCTTTTCCACTCTCGAAAGCCTTCATACTCTTTACTATGAGCAGCTTTAGATTTGGCCGGAATCAAAAATTCACGGGCTTTCGCCCACTACCTTACTAGTAAGGTAGTGTTTCGCCGCTTGAGTTTCGACGTAGTTCGACATTATTCAATGATTTTATTTCTGACAAGACGTCAAATAAACCAGTCAACCATGATTCTCACAAACACAGCCATAGCAACGTTAAAAATCCAATTGAATCAATAATTTACAATATAATATTAATTTTTTCCATTTCAAGAACGATATTGTATCGATCAGAAAAAAACTATTGATTACAACACGGGAAATATGAATACATTTCCCACGGTTGCCTCATACATCCCTCGGGCTTCGCCTCAGGATGTAACTAGGACAACCTCGGGAAATATAGCATTCATATTTCCCTAGTTGTAATAATAGCTATATTTATTGGTGATAAGAAATAGATGATAGATAACATTTATATCGACACATTCCACATGGGTTGCCTAATTAAATATTGTGCGGATGATGTTAAATTCTTAAAAATTTAACTGAATTTTTTCAGTATATTTCCCTCATCTGTTATTTGAAAAAATCGTCAACCAGTTAATAGAATATACTCTTAAGAAGTGAAAAAGTAATGGTTGCCTGCTTTTTTCTGGGTACTACTTAAGGGTGGCCAGGTTTGAAGAGGTGAGTCAAAAAGGTGAAAATACTCTCATCTGTTATTTGATCGTATCTAGTGTCAAATGAAAACTTATTTTATTCTCAATCCGACTGTATAGGGTTGCCTCATTCGAAAGTGGATTTAGTACAGGGTTGCCTCAATTTTAGATGGGGATTTTAGGCAGGAGCAGTGACAGATATGAGTTGCGTGTTCAACTCTATGTTTCAGACAATGATGAAAAGAATTCCTATTGATGAAGATTTATCCCATTATACTGGGTGTGCCAACGGGAGTGCCCATTTAAAATTTATGGAGAAAACATAATTCGAATACTTCCAAATTTTGTATGAAGATAAGAGTAAATAAGACCTTCATTTATCATATATTTTTAAATTTCAGTGACTTCCAGTTGCTCCGGAAATGGTATCAAATTTCTTGTTTCTAATGAAGCACTCTGTATATTATGAATATTTTGGATATTTCTTTGAATTTCATATTCATTTTATGTATCATTCCCTATAGCCATCTTCAGCCGTTTTCGAGCTATTCACTGTTTTATTATGCTCGTAGCTAACAATTATTCCTGAATATCTTGAAAATGGTGCATTGTAGATATACAATACTGGAAAAAATTAAAGGATCAAAAAAAAATTCCAAATTTTTCGGCAATTTTCAACATGCCGTAACTTTGAGAGGAATGGTCGTACAAGGAATTTAAAAAAAGAAAATTGTAGCTCCAAGTGTCTAGTTTTTGGATTAGAACTTCAAAAATTTTAAGTTCCAGTGGTTTTCGAGTAAAGATAGAAAAATCAGCAACAAAAAAATTCTCAAAATTTTACCACTTTTTTTTTCTTGTCTACGACCGTGGAAGTTTATTTTTGCATAATCGTTATAATGATGGGATACTTTGTTAATTCAGCTTTAATTTATTTTTTTATTGACCCCAATACGTCCACTTCTTGCCGAGATATCGGTCTTCAAATGGAAAAACAGGGGTGGCAATACCCGTTATTAAATTAATAAAAGTTTTATTTGTTAGTTTATTTTATTTTTTTTTCTGAAATTTATGTACTATCTGCAATTAAAATGTGGAAAAAGCTCGAGAAAATTCTTTTTTGCCTTTTTTAAGATTATGAGCTTCTCAGGGCAAAAAACGTGATCCTTATTTTTTTCAAAAATTCAATCGAGTCAAACAAAAAAAACGGCTCGCTGAATTGAGTTGGCTCTTCGTGAGGTTTTCATCAACATATTGAACTGTGAAAGTCACACTTAACATTATTGGTTTCCTCAACATTTCCGATCCAGCGGTAGATTTTCCAAGAAACCACCAAAAGCACTTTTTTTGTTAATTTTTATATTGATGCGACATGAAGAAAAAAAAATCTATGAATAAGCAATGTTGTTCATTAATGGGAGTTCATTCAAGGTCTTGAATCCTTCTTCAATTTTCTGTGCGATCCTTGGTTGCTGAGAAATCGATAATCAAAAACAAATGGATCCTTTTCCATTTGAAGACCGATATCTCGGCGAGAAGTGGACGTATTGGGGTCAATAAGAAAATAAATAAAGCTGAATTAACAAAGTATCCCATCATTATAACGATTATGCAAAAATAAAATTTCCACGCTCTTAGACAAGAAAAAAAAAGTGGTAAAATTTTGAGAATTTTTTTGTTGCTGGTTTTTCTATCATTACTCAAAAAGCACTGAAACTTAAAATTTTTGAAGATCTAATCCAAAACTAGACACTTGGAGCTCAGTGGCGGCTCGTGGGTGAAAAAAGAGGTGAAGAGCTAAACAAGCAGAAAATCTAGAATAACAGAATTGGACTGCTGCATAACCAATATTGTATTCCGAAAACCAAGATGATTTGAATTAATAATTATATGATTTGCCATTTTTCATTTCTTTTCTTGTAGAAATTTTCAAGTTAACAGTAGGCCGACCTTCATTTAAGATGTTCTTTTTGTCTTCGTCTTTCCAACGATGAAACGAATTTTCTAATAAACTGCACACAATGTCATTAATGGGGTTCATTTTAATATCGAAGCCGAAGCACTTAAAGTAAACAACGGTCAGACTCACTGGAGCGACACAGTTAGAGGCGACGCGCGGACAGTAAAACACCGACGAACGTAACAGGTGCAGAGGGTTACTGGAGCTCTTCACTACAGCGAGAAAACGTAATAGAAAGCCCCGTTGACGTCACCCGTTACCATAGCAACACAGTCTGCTTGAGCGATCGAGGTGCAAGTTCCGTGACAAACCTCTTCACTCGATCCGGCAAGCGACAACATATTTATAATGAGTTTCGTGATTCGATAATAATCTCGATAAAAACGTCTCCTGAGTTCTGACATGGAGCTAATGAAACGATTAAATTATTGTATAAATAGTGAATAATAATTATCATCCTCAATGAACTTTTTAGGTGACCCTGACACTAGGAATTTTTAGGTGAAGAGCCACTTCACTCCCTTCACCTGAAAAGCCGCCACTGTTGAGCTACAATTTCCTTTTTTTAAATTCCTTGTACGACCATTCCTCTCAAAGTTACGGCATGTTGAAAATTGCCGAAAAATTTGGAATTTTTTTTTGATCCTTTAATTTTTTCCAGTAGTGTAGAAAACCCTCATTAGATTCCTCTTATTTTTTCTTAGCAAATCGTTATTTGAATGAAAAAATACTGTTTCTATTTGAAAAAATCGAGAAAAAAATTCTAATGGTCACTCCCGGTGGGACACCCTGTATAATGAGAGAAATCTTCATCATTAAGAAATCGTTTCATTATTGTCTGATACATAGAGTTGAGCGCACAACTCATGTCTGTCACCGCGGCTCCTGTCTGAAATGTTCATCTTCAATTGAGGCAATCCTGTACTGAATCCACTTTTTTATGATTTTATGAGGCAACCCTATTCAGTGGGATTGAGAATAAAATAAGCTTGGAATCTCATTTATAGAAGAAGGTAATACCAAAATAGCAACATTCAACTATAGTTCCGTAATAATAACCATGGTGTAAATGTAAAATAACGAACCAAATTCGCCTACTGAAAGTATCCATGCCCTTCAGGAGTCAATCATTATAGCTTTCACCCTATGCCGCTTCTATATGCATGGTACATATTACCTTCTGCCTTTTTACTTGACAACGACTCATTGTACGAAAAAAGGAGATAATAAAAATATGTACAAATAACTCAGGCATTCAATGAATTAATGAATTAAAATACGCTCACGAAATTTTCGGGCTCCAAAGACAAAGGGGCCCAGTTTAATGGTTTTCAGGGTGCATCATGCCAAAAAAGGAACATTATCAGAATCAGAAATATGCAACAATCTATACTAATACTAATACTAATACTAATAATAATATTATAAAGAGGTAAAGTTTGTGTGTTTGTATATTTATCCAATTGAAAGGGCTTATCTCGGGATCTACTGAACCGATTTTAAAAATTCTCTCACCATAGAAAGCCACATTATTCTAGAATGCCATAGGCTATATAAAAACCGAAAAATAAGAAGGCTTTCACGTGGTAGTCCGTTTTGCAAAGTGAATCGGGTAAAAAACGTATGAAAGCCGAAGCAGCCGAAGGCGCGCGCGATGTTTCGGTTTAGTTCGGTTCGCTTTCGTGCTCGCTTCGGGAGAAGGGGGCGTGGCCTTTTACATCTAAGCGCGGCAGCGCGGCTCTGGACTGACTTGTGTCTAGAGGCACCGATTCTACTTTGGCTTCCGTCCTTCCGCATGCGCAGTGCACAGTCAGTTGTCAGTTGCGAGTTGTTTGTTATTGTTCAACGGAATATTTGAATATGAACGTTTTTAGTAAAATCATCAGGCCAATATCGTTTTCGTGTTCAAAATTCGTTTACATATGAATTTGTATACAGGATGTTATAAAAATTTTTATGCTGGTAACAACTGGATTTTTTGTGTGTTCCTTTTAGATTATGGTTTTTATGTCCCTATCTTGGTTTTTCATGAAAAATACTCATCCTTCCGCTAACTTCCGTGCAAAACTCGATTAAATAGCTATAAAATAAGAAAGGTACCAAAAAATTCGAACTAAAAAATCAGGATTTAGCGACATGATTTTTTTCTTAGGAATTTCTTACCGCTTATCCCAGAAAGAAAGCATTTTCAGACCCCTGTTTATATTGAGTATTTCTTTTAATAACTCAAAGAATCGCCCCTTTCAGTTTTTTATGAAATTCAGAAATGGTAAAGGTTTTTTTCATCGGAAATGAGCATACTAGAATGATTCATGACAACTTTCATTGGTGGCAAACAAGTTTTTCTTCAATTTGAACATTTGGCCTGAATGGGGGTGCAAAGTTAAGCTGTATTTTGGCGTGCACATTTTTAAAAATATTGCGTAGGTTTTGAATGTGACGTATTTATTGACACAGGAATGTTTGAAGATAGTGATTATTGAAAGCAGATTTTAGCAATTCTGTCATATTTCTGCTCTGATTCTATTATAATGACGTCAAGCTTTCAAAAATATACATTTTAGCGAACTTTGAACAAGTGACATCACACAGTAAATATTTCAAAATGTTTTTGAAAGTATTTTAACGCCAAAATACAGCTTAGTAATAATATCAGGAGAAACGTTAGAAAACTCTCGTTTTCGATTTATTAATAGATGTTAAATTGAAACACAGAGAAGATAGTTTACATAAAAATGTGTATAATGATCATCCTTATGGTTTATGATAGTTTTAAAAGTAAAATGGTTATATGTCCTTATCTTGGTTTCTCACAAAAAATAACTTTCCGCTAACTTCCGTGCAAAACTGGCTTAGATAGATATAACATGAAAAGGTTAAAAAAAATTGAAAAAAATGGAACGAAAATATCAATGAAAACTTTATTTTTGAAAATACTACATACAATACAATACTACAATGACAACTGACTGTGCACTGCGCATGCGGAAGGACGGAAGCCAAAGTAGAATCGGGTGCCTCTAGACACAAGTCTCTGGACCGGGCTCACTCTCAGTCAGTCAGTCCCAGTTGCGTCACAGTATAGACACCTATACACCTGTCTATACTATGGTCGCGTGGTCGGCTGCTTACGCAGCGGACGTTTCCGAAATTGAATTGTTTGAAACGTAATTAGTACACTTTCGAAATTCGGCCACATAACAATGGAACGGATACTACTGATACGTTCGTACGATACCAATGAGTTGTCAGTTCTTATTGATGAAAATGTACCGAAATTAGTCAGAGACCCAGAGACAAGCTTTTGCAGAGGTTTAACTTTCTTTCTTAACGCCCCGGGAGGCATTGGCAAAAGTAAGACATCCGGGAGAAATGGACTAGCGGCTAGCCGTTGCCTCTTCGGGGATAGCCGCTACTCTGTTAAATGATGGGAAAACAGCACACTCCACCTCTAAGCTACCTCTGACAGTCTAAGTAGATCAACCGTCAGTTTGTTCCATACGTAGAAATGACCCACTCGGGAAAACTTTTACGAGAAACATCTTGAATTATATGGGACCAATGTGCCATGAGTCATAGAGCTCATGTTGAAGCAGTAAACCGAACGCTCAAAGACCTCAGAAACTTTGATTCTGTAATGGGTGGCGTTACTGCCTATAGTAACAAAAGGAACAAGCGCCGATATCATCAGAGCATGCTTAAAATCATTCACTTACGGAGTTCGGCAGCATCTCTCAATTTACGAACAAACATTAGAGCCCATTTGAGCGACAACGACGATGACGACTTTCCGCGTCAATTACTCAATCTTGGCGAGGGAAAAATTGTCTATTCTAATACCAACAGCAATGACGTTAAACTTGACGAGACATTAGGACACATATTGCACAGGTTGGAACATCTTATTGATGCAATATATCCCGGTCTTGAAAATTTATTGGAGAGAGATTATCATTGGCTTTGTTCTAGGGCTATATTGTCACCCAGAGAAGAGACGATACAGTGAATGAAATAAATAAACTCATTTTAGAGAAAATTCCCGGTCAGGTCAAACACTATTAGCGTTTCTTTTGGGAAAACTGGTGCGCACCAGAATTGCCCCAGTGCAATTTTTCGTGTTCCATTGATACAAAGAACAATGAAATGCTCATAAAAAATTGCACTCAGATCGCACTGGAGCAATTCTGGTGCGCACCAGTTTTCCCAAAAGAAAACGCTATATGAGTCTATTTACGGTGTGTAGTATAGAGGATACAGTGAACTATCCCCAAGAATTTTTAAATTCTTTGAACCCTTTTGGCTTACTTCCTCACGAAAGTTGGCATTCCTATCATGCTATTAAGAAACTTGAGCACCCCAACATGTGTAATGGGACAAGGCTGCTTACAAAAAAGTTACGGGACAATATAATCGTGGCGACCATTCTCACAAGGCCAGCAGTGGGACAAGTGGCTTATATTCCGCGGATACCCATAATTCCCACTGATTTACCCATGCCGTTTAAAAGGCTACAGTTTCCAGTGAAGATCTCTATTGCCCCCACTATTAACAAGTCCCAAGGTCAAACATTCTCTCTGGTGGACATTGACCTGAGAAAGCCGTGTTTTTCCTATGGGCAGTTATATGTTGGCTTCTCTCGGGTAAGAACTCCTGATAAACAATATATTTTGCTACCAAATGATAACATTGCATCCAATATAGTTTACAGAGAAGTTTTGAACGATTAAAATCACCATTACCAAACTAACTTTTCCCGCGACTTGGTCCCCATGGAATTCGTTTATCGCAAATCCCTCAAATGTTTTTCTTTCGGACCGATTTACTTTCGAATTTTGTATAAGCATGCAAATACAAACTGAACTGCGCATAACCCCCTTTTTGGCAGTTAGAAATCAAAACATACACTGAAAAAAATATATGCTATATCCAAGACTAGTAGTCTTGACTGGAAGCAATATTAGACTCATATATCCGCAAGCATAACTTGACTCAATGCAAGATGCACGTTATTCTTAAACGTAAATGTTCACTACACTTCATATGAGGAAAAGTAAACTTGAGAATAGTATAATAACATTTATATCAAGATGAAGGATTACTTTAACCAAGAATAAGCCCACTTGGATTGAACATAGAACAATCTTCTGGCAAAACTTTCTTAATTTCCGATTAAGAATAAGGCTTCTTGGAATGAGTATAGAACATTCTTCGAGTAAACCTACCCAAAACTTCGAATAAGAATAAGACTTCTTGGATCGAACATAGAACAATCTTCTGGCAAAACTTTCTTAGTTTCCAAATAAGAATAAATAAAACTCGGTGGTTTACAATTCTTTGGGTATATTAATCGCTAGAGGTAACATTACGTCCGAGATTTAGGGTACTTCATTGTGTACGATTACTGTAGAGTTGTACGAATTGTAAGGAATATAAGGTTCTTGGTACAACTCTACAATGATCGTACATAATGAAGTACCCTAAATCTCGAAGGTAATGTTACCTCTAGCGATTAATATACCCGAAGAATTGTAAACCACCGAGTTTCGAATTGTACAGGGTGATCACGGGAAGTATTTACATTTTGAAAAGAGCAAAACGGTGTTAATTTTTCAAACAAAAAAATGTATTTACTTTTCTGACACGTTTATTAAGATATGCCATTTAATTTAACTTGCAAAAATAATGCCAGGAAGGTGACGGCCGTCTTCTCTGATGCAGTTTTCAATTCTGTTGAGGAAGCTCTGCCATACTTGCTGTAGTGTCTCCTCGGTGATTAGTGCACCTCTTCACGAATTGCCTCCTTCAAATCTTCCAAATTCCATGCTCTGAAAACCCAAAGCGTGAATTTCAGTATAAAATCTAATGATACCTGGCCAACAATCAATCTGTTAATTTTTTCATTCACACCAACGAAGTGCATAAAACAATTTCCCAGAATATCTGTAAATATAGGTACTCACCCTTGAATATTGGAATCAAATCGGCCAATTCCCATTCGTCTAGAATTTTCTCCATAATAAAAAATCACTAAAAATATTATGTACACTAAACTATAAAAAACTGTTCCTGCTCTCTTCGACTGTTCTTCGAAAATGTCTGCCAATAAACTTTCCACTAGTTCCAACTATCTAGACTAGCATCATGCGCAAGCCCTATCATTCGCTCCGACCAACCACAACTGCGCATGAACCAACTACCAGCCGTAGTAGAGCGTATCTGTATTTGACTTGCGTATATTACTATTTGGATTAAGAATAGTGTATGCTTGAAAAGAGCAGTAGTTGAATTCGCGGAAGATATTTTAGATTTCAACAAAGATAACTATTCTTAATATAATCAGTGCAACTCTCCTATCAAAACAATTTTTACTACAATTGAGGATTAATATTCTAGTTATAAGAATGGTTTTCTTTCAAGTCAATATCAAAACTAGACTCCGATCGACTTCTATTAATTTTGACTCATGTATTACATTTTCTCTAGAGGAAACAAAATGATTTTCAATGGATCTTGATAGCCATTCTTGCCTTCATACTAGTGATCTTGTTGAATCGAGAACACGAAATCTTCAGTTAAATATATTGTAATCTTGGTAAACAAGTATATGTGTGTTCTTGAAATGAAAGAATGATATTTTTGTTTCAAGTAAAATAGTTTCAACGCAATATTAAACAACTTAGATTTAGAATATTTGTTCAAGAGTATCCTTATACTTGAATGTAGATTACGATTTTTTTCCGTGTAACACTCTGTACTAAAAAAGGATTATTAACAATATGCCCAACGGAGTGGGCACGGGTCAGCTAGTGTTTTATATATTGGCGGCCAAATTCAATGGTCATTAATCCTGAAATAGCCCATTCCTCAAAAAGAAAATAGGGTGCACCTTATTTTCTTCAGGAATCGTCTGTCAAATTTAGTCACATATATTTCAGTACATCCTATATATCTCCCAGTGCAATTCAAACACTGTTCCTATCTTTCACAACACAATGTGCATAAAAAAACACTGTCTATTGTCGAATGGGAACCCCCAATATGATTTTTACCGCATGCAGATCAGGTCTACTGGAGCGTGTTTTTCGGCTTAATGAAAACACCACAGATATCGCAATATCAGGGATAAGTCACTGGATGAACAATGATGACCAGTCATCGCTCACAGTCGAACTGGAAGGAGATTCATTAATTGAAACGAGAAATTCCGAACCGAATAGAGGGTTTGTTTCCCTGGGGGTCCTACCAATCTGAATGTATAATCATCGTCCTCTGGAAATTGAATCGGAAAAATTCAAAAGGTCGAGAAAAATAAATAAGAAATCTTACATCCTCGTTACCTTCGAAACTTTATCTTCTTGGTGGAATAAAACTGGGTTGTTCTTCCTAAATAGGTTACGAGCAGTTCTGACAGCTGGACGAGACCGGAGGGCCAACATTAACCTATAATGTACTGATTATTGCAGTCTGAGTGCGATTTTTTTATTTATTTATTTATTTAAAAATGAATAAGGGTTGAGGTTAAACCTATAAAAACCCAAAAAAATAAAAATTAACCACATCGAAATGAACAATTGATATAGAAAAAAAAAAACACATTTATAGAAGAAATCTCGACAATCAATGAGGATGCCATTTCTTGAGGAATTTTGTGGTTTTTCGTCACTTTGAACATTTATTCACATTAAATTGGACTAACGAATATAATTTCACCTTAATTTTCTTTCAAATGCAGATTAAATATTCAAAATATCAATTGAATATGCCAACCTTCTTTATTATAGTGGTCTGTGACAGCAAAGAAGGAACTAAATATTCTACAAATTTTATTTTCTTCAGGTGAATTAAAATATGGAATTCAAATTATAACAAGGAATAATATCACTGATACGATTTTATGCAGTAGTTTTGGTATTTTCATTTCAATACTGTATAATTGTTTAGATGAACTCGACTTTTCATGTTGAAAGTGAGAAAATATTAGACTGTTTTTGAATTTGAAAAGAAAAACATTTCTTTAAGGCTCCTTATGAAGACTTTGAGCTATGAAAAATAAAACATGAAAATTTTAATGAGAAGAAATTAGGAATGAGACATTGGATGAAGCAAGTAGGCACCCCAACAGAGCCACAAGAAGAACATCGCACATGCATCCCTTTACCGTCCAACTCTCCACGCATAGAACATCGACCTTCTCCCGTACTTTCATCCCAAGGGTCTCTAGAGTGTGGAAACCAACTTCCTGCCCACGCCTTCCTTAAGCCGGTCCCGACAATGCGTGCATTCGACGAATATTCGGCATTGGCGGTGCTCAACTTCGTGTATCATTCGGCATTGGCCTTCTATCCGAAGCCTTGTCGGTACGGGCTGCACGAACCAAAGGAAAGACGAAGTACATTCGCGCCACATTCGTGTTAGCTCCCAGATAATGTGTTTATCTACGCGTACTATACGGCCTATTCTGTCTTCAGTCAGAGTCGTGCGACGTGATTACACGGTGTTTTTAGGTATTATTCGTTTAGCCTCTCCGCTACTGTTCTATACTGAGGCCGTTTGGCGAACGTTTGTTAACAGAATGACGAATGTCGAATATTTCGCGATTGGCGCAGTGTCTGGGAGGGTACCCGAAGGCGAACTACGAAGGCACATTGGCCGAATGCACGCATTGTCTGGGACCGGCTTGAAGCCGGTCCCAGACAATGCGTGCAGAATGTGAACCTCTAGTCTTTTAAATCACGTGTTAATAGACTGAATCTGTCCCTCCTCCTCCGACACCCACAGGTACACTAGTACTTAGGCCTGAGCATTCGTGGTCTGTCTCAGAAAAAAAAAAAATCGCCAACTATTTGGAAAAATTTTCCTTTTCAATTCTCGTTAAGAAGACTTTGAGTTTGAGTCCCATTAGCGGGTACCTACTTGCAAGTACTTGCTTTATCCGATGTCTTCATTCCTGATTTCTCCTCTATATTTTCATGGTTTTATATTTATATTTTAGGACTCAAAGTCTTCATAACGAGCCTCAAAAAGGATGATTTTTTTCATATCTAATAACAGTTCATTCACTTTCAACATAAATAAGTCAAGTTCATCTAAACAATAAAAGACAGAATTGAAATGAAAATACCAAAATTACTGCATAAACTCATATCAGTGATATTCATCATTGTTGTAATTTAAATCCAATTTTATTTTAATTCACCTGAAAAAAACTAAATTTGGGAGTTTTTAATTCCTTTTTTGCAGGCACAGCACACATAACACAGAAAGATTGCATATTTAACTTATATTTTAATCTGCTATTGAAGAGAATTAAGGTGAAATTATATTCATTAGTATAATTCAAGAATAATAAGTTCAAAGTATCGAAAACAACAAAATTTCTCAATAAATCGCACTCAGATTGCAAATAATCAGTTCATTATAGGTTAACGTTCGTCCTCCAGCAGTAGCGTAACTAGAGCCGACTCATGGGGGGGGTTACCTTGCTAGTTTACTGGTAAAAAAAAAAAAAAAAGAGAGAGAGAGAGAGTTCTTTTGACCAATGGGGGGGGGGGGTGTATCCCCAATAACCCCCCCCTGGGTACGCCAGTGTCCTCCAGTCTCGCTTCAACCATAACAATTGTTAGAACGGTTAGTAGCCTATAGGCTACGTGCAGTTCTGACAGTGTCTATGGTCTAGGCGAGATTGGAGGACCAACATTAAAATAATGAACTGATTATTGCAATCTGAGTGCGATTTATTGAGGAATTTTGTGAGTTTTCGATATTTAGAAATTATTATTCTTTGAATTTACTAATGAATATAATTTCACCTTCATTCTCTTCAATAGCAGATTGAAGCTGCTAGTAACCTATAGGCTAAGTGCAGTTCTGACAGTTGTCTATGGTCTAGTCGAGATTGGAGGACCAACATTAACCTACAATGAACGGATTATTGCAACTGAGTGCGATTTATTGAGGAATTTTGTGGTTTTTCGATACTTAGAACTTATTATTCATTAAATTATACCAATAAAATAATTTGACCTTAATTCTCTTGAAAATCAGATCAAAATATCTGTTAATATACAATATTTCTGTGTTATAGTGGGCTGTGACACCAAAGAAGGAACTAAAAACTTACAAATTCTAATTTCTTCAGGTGAATTAAAATATGGAATTTAAATTACAACAATGAAGAATATCACTGATACAAATTTATACAGTAGTTTTGGTATTTTCATTTCAGTACTGTATAATAGTTAGATGAACTCGACTTATTCATGTTGAAGAAAATCATCCTTTTTGACGCTCGTTATGAAGACTTTTGAGTCCTAAAGTACTATAAAACATGAAAAATGTAATGAAGAGAAATCAGGAATGAAGACATCGGATAAAGCAAGTACCTGCAAGTAGGTACTTACCTAAAGACAAAGGTCTAAAGTACTTACATCCGTAATGCTTTCAATTTCAGGACTCAAAGTGTCAGTTGCAGGAACGTCATTAAAATTTAAAGGTCCATTAAAACTCTTAATCCTCCATTATTACAAGGAAACTAATGGAGGATTAAGGATTTAATGGACCTTTAAATTTTAATGGACGTTCCTGCAACTGAGCATGTCTTCTTATCGAGACTTGAAACCGGAATATTTCCGAATAGTTGGCTATGTCGTTACAAACTTTACATACATTAATATTCTAAGTTTCAAACCAATAACAATCGTTTCCTCACGTTCAATATGAATAAATCAATTCAACTTCACAATTATAAAGTACTGAAATGAAAGTACAAAAACTACTGCATAAATTCGTGTCAGTTATATTCTTCATTGATGTAATACAATTTATTCAATATAAAACCTGAACCTAGGTACCTACTTGCAAGTACTTGCTTCATCCGATGTCTCATTCCTAACTCCTTTCATTAAAATTATCATGTTTTATTTTCATAGCTCCAAAGTCTTCATCAGAAGCCTTAAAAAAAATGTTTCTTTTCAAATTCAATAACAATCTAATATGATCTCACTTTCAACATGAAATGTTGAGTTCATCTAAACAATCATACAGTATGAAATGAAAATACAAAAACTTACTGCAATAAAATCGTATCAGTGATATTATTCATTGTTGTAATTTAAATTCCATATTTTAATTCACCTGAAGAAAATAAAATTGTGAAGAATATTTAGTTTCTTATTTAGTATATCTTATCTATGGTTTCTTCTTGCTGTCCACAGCCCACTAGACTACAAAAGGATGGGCAATATTTACTGATATTTTGAATATTTGATCTGCATTTGACGAGAATTTAGGTGAAATTATATCCATTAAACCAATTTTAATATGAATAAATGTTCAAAGTGCCGAAAAACCCACAAATTTTCTCGAATAATCTTCTCATATCACCAATAATCAGTTCATTTCAGGTTAATGTTGGTCCTCCGGTCACGTCCAGCTGTCAAACTGCTCGTAACCTATGAAAAAACACCACAGATATCGCAATATCAGGGATAAGTTGCTTACATTTTCGTTACCTTAAAACTTATCTTTTTGGCGGAATTGAACTAGGTTATTCTTTCTAATATTCTGTTGTCATTTAAGGTTAGGTTAGGTAAGGTTAGGTAAAGGTATAATAAAATATGTTAGGTTAGGCTAGATTGGGTTAGGTAAGGTTAGATTAGGTCAAGTTTTTCGAACTGGAAGGAGATTCATTAATTGAAACGAGAAATTCCGAACCGAATACAGGGCTACTTCCTTTTAAATCGGATTTGTCCCTAAATAATCTATGTAGAATTTTAATTCTCGAGAAAAGTTATATTTCTTTCACAGAAAAAATAGCATATTATGCACGGGAAAAATATTAGATTTCAGCTCTCGGCTTTTTGTCTCCATAACCTCGAACTATAATCTAATACTTTTTTCCCTTGTATGATAAATAACTATTGTTACCTCTAAAAACAGAGAGAAAATGTCAAATTTTTTTCCCGTCACAGAAAAAATAGGTACTATTATTTGGGTTGCTGCTTCAAATCCCTTCTGATCAAAAAATATCTTGCACTACCAGTTATTCTTCTTGTCATCAAGATTAGTCCATGTGATTGCGAAACTTCAGGGAAAGTTTTCAATCTACCAACTATACCCATCTCTGATATATTATTCAGAAGGTATTTTCCTGAGAAAACAACCGAGCGATTATTACCTTTTAAATCGGATTTGTCCCTGAAGATTCTATTAGGATGAGAAATATCAGCCCAACGTGGGTTCAACGTAAGAACTTTCATGATAAATATAAGATACCAGTAGGTTTATTTTTCGATAGAACTTTTGGTAGAAAGCTGTATATTAGCATGGTTCGCCTACTCTTTATTCATTAAAATCTATATATTCTTCGAAGATAATGAGCAGACGACTGATATGAAAGCTAAGAAGATCAGTATTTCTAATCAATCATTCTAATAAGAATGAATTATTCCTCTGACAATTTCTGAACCCTATGTTCAGTTCCTGTAAGACGAGATGCCGTGAAGACTACTTTCACCCGCGTCTTGCTTGGAACTCAAAGTTAATTAAATACATTACATCAGTCGAAAAATATTGTGTTATAGTTTGATAATAAGTCAAAATAATCTTTTTTAGAGTATATATGTGTGAATTTATGTGAGGATTGTGTGGATTTGGAAGTTTCACTTGTTGGGGTAACCCACGTGGGATGGTATAGGTTCATCCTAGACTCCTCAGCCCCAGGAATCATCCCACAGTTTATTGAATATAATTATTTATCGAATTTACGTGATTTTGGGCACATAGCATAACTGCTGAGCCTAATTTGATCTGGTACAAGCAGGGGGGTTGCTGCTGCCAGATTGGGGACTGAGAAAATCAATCAAATCAAAACCCTATGTTGAATTTTCTACGGGTGGTTAACTAAGGAATATCCGATTTGAATGCGCTATAAAATCTTTTGAATAGGAATAGAGAACTGAGGTTGGTCTTAAACAAAGGAGGGGTTCATGGAAATTCAGTCGATATGTTTCGCTGGACAGGTGAGTAGCGTTCGTTCTGTGTGCGCGCTTATTACCAAAATCAACTTTTTTTTCTCCGAAGAAGTCCATTCTCATCTCAACGGTTATGTAAACCAACAAAATTGACATTATTAGTCTTAAGAAAACCATAAAGAGAAACATGAAACTCGAATGCATAGTCTGAAGATCATAGTTTGGTGTACAATACACGCACAAGGCATTATTGGCCCGCACTTTTTCGAAAACGGGGCGCGGCCGAGCAGTAACAGTGGATTCTGATCGTTATGTGGACATGTTACACAACAGAATATGATGGATACAATAGGGACACTTGGTTTCAGCAAGACGGGGCCACTTGTCATACTTCAAATCGGTCTTTACCTGTTATTCAGGCGCATTTTCCTGAAAAATTGATTTGTCGGCGTGGAGACTTTCCATGGCCCCCCAGAAGCCCGGACTTGCGACTTTTACGTATGGAGATATCTCAAAAGTTTAGTTTATTGCAACGGACTCCGCACTCTGATTGCGTTGAACGAAAATATCAACCAGGAAATTCAAGCCAACGGTCCAGAAACTTTGCGACGTCTTTTTTAAATTTGGAGGGTCGACTCGAAGAGTGCTGCAGAAAAACGGTGGACATTTGAACAGCGTAATTTTAAGAAATGAATTCCCAAGAGCTGAGATTTATTTGTGAAAAAAAATTGACTACTTGATAGTTTATGTTTTATTTCTTTTTAAATCGGAATTCTTAGTTGACCACCCGGTACATAAATATCTATTCTTGAGATTGATTACAACAAAATAAACGGCAATGATATTCGCGTTTATCAAATTTGAAAAAAGCAGAGTCTCTCTTGAAAAAGTCTCAGGTCCAACAGATGTTAACCTCGATGGAATTTTGCAAGTTCATGATCTTTCTCATTGCCTTCAACACCAAAATGCCCTGGCACCCAGATCAGAGTCATTATTGCCTCTTGCAGAAATGAACATAGAACATTACTTGGAGAGGTAACTTTTCTAGTTGTTCATAAGAAGAACCTTACCAATAATCTGGGATAGAGAAGGGGAAATGGCCTCTTGTTATATTGTGTGAAAAATAAATGGAGGTTCAGTATACCCTTAGACTTAGACCATACTTTTCTGCTTATGATACAGTAATTACTTATGTTTCCCTGTATAAGGTAGTTCTTGTATGATTGTTCTTATTCATTCAATCTGATTTGCCGTCTTGAAATTGGATCTCAAAAAACCAAAACACAGAAACAGAAAAAAACACAAGAAATACTACTGAGTAGTTTGAATATCACCTCTGTGCCTCAAATAGCAGTAAGTAACCTTTACTTCATTGAGTATTTTGGATATTTGAAAAAAACTGATCCTGCACAGGAAAGGCTTATCTAACCAGGTCTGGTCCTGAAAGTGATGATTTCAAAACCTCAAATCGTGAGAAAAACTGTCTACAGATTCATTATACTCTGTTGTTTTTACTGAAATATAAAAAAAAATATATATAATAACGTAAAAAGTAAAAAAACTTCAATCGAACCAAAAACGGAAGATAAAATAACAGCAAATGCATTTTTTTCCGTGACGGGAAAAAAATGTGACATTTATATCTCTTGACAGGTCACACAAAATATGGACTTTTTCCCCAAACCATCAAAAAATGTTGACATTTTGTACTATTTTAGGTGAAAAAGTCATAAATTCCCTTACCGTACAAAAATTCACTCGTTACTTAGCAACACTTTTAATCCTAGGATTAAAAACGCTACTTTTAATCCTTGGATTAAAAGTAATTGCATTTGACGTCTACTTGACAATCACTGTCATTAGTATGTGTTCAAATTCATAACCAAATTAGTAACGATTTTTGACTGAAACCAATTTTATTGTAATTTTGACTTGGTTGGAGAAAAATAGTAATATTATTCGGAAAAAGTGCCTATTTTAACTCGCAATTTTGCATTCGCTCGGCTTCGCCTCGCCAACTGCAAATATTGCTCGTAAAAAAATGCACTTTTAATCCTTATAATATAATATACTATTTTCTCCAACCAAGCCAAATTAAAATAAATTGGGCTATTTTACGAAATTACTTTTTCCCTGTCAAAAAAATGATTCTCTATATAGCCGGGAAAAAATTCTCACTTTTTTCCCGGGGGAAAAAATAATTCGTGAACAGTATATTTCTTTCACTATTAAATGGTCGTTTTTCTGTCACAGAAAAAAATAGTGTATTATACACGGGAAAAATATTAGATTTTAGCTCCCGGCTAATATAACATCGAGCTAAATCTACTACTTTTTTCCCTTGTATAATAAATAACTATTATTTCAGGCAAAAAAAAAATGGCTTAATTCTTAGTTTCTACTCAAATATGAAAAAAAAACGAACGACTATCACATTATTTTATTAAACATACATGAAAAAATGA